>JAIOJX010000004.1:149676622-150256622 GCA_022376925.1 Tragulus kanchil
ATATTATTTTATACACTTACAAATTCTTATATACTTGGTAAAAAAAAATCATACATTCGAAAAGGTCAAGGATAGATTGAGGGGAAACATATTTTCAAACAAAATAAAACATATGTTCCTCAAATTCCTTAAAATATACTTGTCATTATAAAGATAATTAACTATAGATAATAATTCACTTGAGCCATTTTGTGACATAAATTAGAAATTGTGACACAAAAGATAAAGAAGTCACACAGGACATTATAAGCAGCCTTGGAAATTCAGTGGAAGATATTGGTAACTTAAAGTAGAGATAAGAAATTATGTGTTTGTGGATATTATAAACAACAAATCTATATACTACATTACATATGCATATATGTATTATACATTGTTATAAAGTAATAGCTGATTTTTTACAGAAACAGAGGACAAATAGCAAAATGGAATAAGCTGAACACAAACAGGACGTCAAGTCAGCAAACACTTCCAGAGGTAGAAGGAAATATGGAATGCACGGATTTTTAAACCAAATGTTAAGTAGTATAGACAGACAGTGTTAGACACTCGGTTGTGTCTGATTGTTTGTGACCCCATGACCTGTAGTCTACCAAGCTTCTCTGTCCATGTAATTCTCCAGGCAAGAATACTAGAGTGGGTTGCCATTTCCTCCTCCAGTTAAGTAGTATACAGAGGTAAAAATATCAGCATCAAGGAAATAAATAAATGACATGAGAAAATGAAAGAGAAAGAAAAGAGATTTGGCAAAATGAATGACGTGGAATAATTTCATAACTGACAAAAGACAAAAGCCCTAAAATTTAAAGAATTTTAAAAAGTGCCAAACAGGATGTATAAGAAAAAATGCACTATCACTCGTAAGAAAGACTTAAAAATTCTAAAGGCCAGGAGAAAACTATTAAAAGAGTCCAGAAAGCTGATACCCTAATAAGAAATCAGTTGTACTGATATCAGACATTTCAATAGCAATGCAGAAAATGTCTATTGCCAATCTAATTAAGTTACCAAATCTGAGAAGGCAAGCAAATAATATTTTCAAAATAATAAGGACAATTCAATATAAGCTTAGATATTATTTTATACACCTAATTTTGTTTATATGTAAAAAACTATAAGCATAGTCTCAAAAACACAGGTTCTTTCTATGTTCAACAAGTGAAGATATTTTCTGGATGTATGAAAAGATATGTTTGATACGTGGATGTAAACACAGCTCCTTTTCAGAAAAGGAAAAGAAGAGAAATAATACTCTGAAAAGAAGAGAAATAATTTAAGAGAATTTCTATTGGAAGCATAAAGAGTAAGTATTCGACAGAAAATATAAAGCATTGTTAAAAGGAACAGAAAGATGACAGACAAAGAAGGTATGTGCAATGTTTCAAGCAATTAAATATCTAATATCTAAAATATGCAAGCAATGTCTGCATTTCAAATAAATAAATGAAATATTGGTATTAGATGTAAATCTCAATAAAGATAGACATTATTCTTAATATTTCATTAGGAAGAAATAGAAGTTACAGAAATTGCATGATTTTTACAAGGTCGCACTTCCAGAAATGATTTTGGTAAGGAGAAAACCCAAGGCATAGACTTCAGAATTAATATTTGCCACAAGAGTGAAGGAGCAGGAATCCCTGAACCACTTTTTCTTTTTTTTAGCCACTTCTATTGGTCTTTCATTTATTTATTTTCATCCATCTTTGCTCTTTGGCCTGTATGGGCCTCCCACAGCAGTGGCCTCTCTAGCTGCAGAGCACTGGCTCTGAGCACGTTTGCTCCCTAGAGCTCCGGCTTGGTAGTTGGACACATCGGCCCAGCTGGGATCTTCCCAGGCCAGGGATCAAACCAGCGCCCCTTGCACTGCAAGGTGGTGCCCTCACCCACTGGACCACCAGGGAAGCCTGGGAAGCCCCCCGAACCACTCTCGAAAATCAAAAAGACAAAAGCCCTAAAATTTAAAGAATTTTAAAAAGTGCCAAACAGGATGTATAAGAAAAAATGCACTATCACTCGTAAGAAAGACTTAAAAATTCTAAAGGCCAGGAGAAAACTATTAAAAGAGTCCAGAAAGCTGATACCCTAATAAGAAATCAGTTGTACTGATATCAGACATTTCAATAGCAATGCAGAAAATGTCTATTGCCAATCTAATTAAGTTACCAAATCTGAGAAGGCAAGCAAATAATATTTTCAAAATAATAAGGACAATTCAATATAAGCTTAGATATTATTTTATACACCTAATTTTGTTTATATGTAAAAAACTATAAGCATAGTCTCAAAAACACAGGTTCTTTCTATGTTCAACAAGTGAAGATATTTTCTGGATGTATGAAAAGATATGTTTGATACGTGGATGTAAACACAGCTCCTTTTCAGAAAAGGAAAAGAAGAGAAATAATACTCTGAAAAGAAGAGAAATAATTTAAGAGAATTTCTATTGGAAGCATAAAGAGTAAGTATTCGACAGAAAATATAAAGCATTGTTAAAAGGAACAGAAAGATGACAGACAAAGAAGGTATGTGCAATGTTTCAAGCAATTAAATATCTAATATCTAAAATATGCAAGCAATGTCTGCATTTCAAATAAATAAATGAAATATTGGTATTAGATGTAAATCTCAATAAAGATAGACATTATTCTTAATATTTCATTAGGAAGAAATAGAAGTTACAGAAATTGCATGATTTTTACAAGGTCGCACTTCCAGAAATGATTTTGGTAAGGAGAAAACCCAAGGCATAGACTTCAGAATTAATATTTGCCACAAGAGTGAAGGAGCAGGGAATCCCTGAACCACTTTTTCTTTTTTTTTTAGCCACTTCTATTGGTCTTTCATTTATTTATTTTCATCCATCTTTGCTCTTTGGCCTGTATGGGCCTCCCACAGCAGTGGCCTCTCTAGCTGCAGAGCACTGGCTCTGAGCACGTTTGCTCCCTAGAGCTCCGGCTTGGTAGTTGGACACATCGGCCCAGCTGGGATCTTCCCAGGCCAGGGATCAAACCAGCGCCCCTTGCACTGCAAGGTGGTGCCCTCACCCACTGGACCACCAGGGAAGCCTGGGAAGCCCCCCGAACCACTCTTGAAAATCAAGTATAATGAACCTCTTTCATAACTTAGGATGACTTCATTTTTCACTGAAAACTTGTTATTAAGTCTCTTTCTGTTTATGGATAGGATTCTATAAAGTCTTTGCACTATGAGTGTAAGAGTGAAAGTACACAATCTACTGTACAGCATGAGGGTTCTCCTGGATTTTGCTGTGAGCATCTTCATTGATCCATTCATTAAACATGTATTGAATGTCTTCTTAGTGCCAATTCAGTGTTTCCATTGTGAAGTATAAATGGGAATGATACAAAGTTGTGCCAGGAAGTAAAGGGGAGGAATTTACGTCTTCTTAAAAGGAGGCGAGTAGTCTGACTACATCCTTTAGGCTGATCAGGAGACTTCTGCTGAAAGGCTACCCTGAAGATCAGAAGAATTTGATCAGAAGATTTGAATCAGGATACGCAAACTTGATTGAATGTGATATGTTAATTGGAAAAAGGGGCACTTTTTTATTTGAAACTAAAACTCGAAGAAAAGATAAACATAAAAGTATTAAGAGAATGTTTTGTGTAGCAACTGTTTCTTGGATAAGGCAGTTTTCTGTTACGTTTCTTTCTTAGCAAGACTCATAGAAATCATAGATGAAATGTCAACAAAAAACAGAGCCTTAATAATATCAGCATACTAGTGAGGATGAGTTGAGTTGAGTGCGTGTGTGCTCAGTCATGTCTGACTCTTTGCGATCCCATGGCCTTTAAAATGCCAAGCTCCTTTGTCCATTGAATTTCCTGGGCAGGAACACTGGCATGGGTTGCCATTTTCCAGGTGCCAACTTAAGGACAAAATAGTGAAGATACCTTCATGTTTTAAAAGGGAATATGATAAATAAACTGAGTAAAAGAATCCTTATTGAAATACAAACAAAAGAGATACCAATAAAAATAATAATTCTCATTAACTTCATAGTAGAAACAAAGAGGCAAAATTTATAACAAACAAACAACATGTATTTTTTATGATCAATAATGAGAAAATATCTATATTCACAGTTAATATGAATTGATTAACTTCCTCAGAAACAAACTCTTATTATTGGGCATATGAAGGAACAAAGTTATGAAACATACTATAGCATAGATGAACTTTAAATAATTACACTAAGTGAAAAAGGCAGTCACAATGGGCAAATATTCCATCATTTCATTTACTCAAAATATCTAAAATATAAATAGAAAAATTTGTAAAGCAGACAGTAAACTAAATTATCATGATCTTGGGCCTGTAGGGTAGTGAGAAGTCATATTTCAATAGGTACAAAGTTTCTGCTTAAAGAGGGAAGAAGTTATGAAAATACATATGTTTGTACAACATTATAAATGTAATTAAAGCCACTGAATTGCACAGTTAAAATAGGTAAAATGCAGATTTCATGAGGGTTCTCCTGGATTTTGCTGTGAGCATTTAGATCCATTCATTAAACATTTTTCTTCTTAAAAGTGTTTCCATTGTGAAGTATAAATGGGAATGATACAAAGTTGTGCCAGGAAGTAAAGGGAGGAATTTACGTCTTCTTAAAAGGAGGCGAGTAGTCTGACTACATCCTTTAGGCTGATCAGGAGACTTCTGCTGAAAGGCTACCCTGAAGATCAGAAGAATTTGATCAGAAGATTTGAATCAGGATACGCAAACTTGATTGAATGTGATATGTTAATTGGAAAAAGGGGCACTTTTTTATTTGAAACTAAAACTCGAAGAAAAGATAAACATAAAAGTATTAAGAGAATGTTTTGTGTAGCAACTGTTTCTTGGATAAGGCAGTTTTCTGTTACGTTTCTTTCTTAGCAAGACTCATAGAAATCATAGATGAAATGTCAACAAAAAACAGAGCCTTAATAATATCAGCATACTAGTGAGGATGAGTTGAGTTGAGTGCGTGTGTGCTCAGTCATGTCTGACTCTTTGCGATCCCATGGCCTTTAAAATGCCAAGCTCCTTTGTCCATTGAATTTCCTGGGCAGGAACACTGGCATGGGTTGCCATTTTCCAGGTGCCAACTTAAGGACAAAATAGTGAAGATACCTTCATGTTTTAAAAGGGAATATGATAAATAAACTGAGTAAAAGAATCCTTATTGAAATACAAACAAAAGAGATACCAATAAAAATAATAATTCTCATTAACTTCATAGTAGAAACAAAGAGGCAAAATTTATAACAAACAAACAACATGTATTTTTTATGATCAATAATGAGAAAATATCTATATTCACAGTTAATATGAATTGATTAACTTCCTCAGAAACAAACTCTTATTATTGGGCATATGAAGGAACAAAGTTATGAAACATACTATAGCATAGATGAACTTTAAATAATTACACTAAGTGAAAAAGGCAGTCACAATGGGCAAATATTCCATCATTTCATTTACTCAAAATATCTAAAATATAAATAGAAAAATTTGTAAAGCAGACAGTAAACTAAATTATCATGATCTTGGGCCTGTAGGGTAGTGAGAAGTCATATTTCAATAGGTACAAAGTTTCTGCTTAAAGAGGGAAGAAGTTATGAAAATACATATGTTTGTACAACATTATAAATGTAATTAAAGCCACTGAATTGCACAGTTAAAATAGGTAAAATGCAGATTTCATGTTACATATATATTTCTGTGATAAAAATAAGATTATAAATTAAGAGTAAATTATATATACTCATTACTCATAATGGGTAAAAAAACATTCAGCTACTAGCCTTCTTTATGGTCCAACTCTCACATCCATACATGACTACTGGAAAAACCATAGCTTTGACAGTAGGGTCCTTTTTCAGCAAGGTGATGTCTCTGCTTTTTAATATGCTGTCTAGGTTTGTCATAGTCTTTCTTCCAAGGACCAAGAGTCTTTTAATTTCATGACTGAAGTTACACTGTCCACAGCGATTTTGGAGTTCAAGCAGCTAAGTTTGTCACTGAATAGCTAAGAAACATATCTTTTAAATAAAGCCCTAGAGCATGTAGTTTCTGAGATTGTTTGTAGGAAAGTGCCTATGGACATGAATGCTTTTGGGCAAAGTGACCGACAAACATGAGGTCATAGCCTGTTAGAACACTGAGGCTATTACCACTGTGCATTAACACTACACAGCATATCTGTACCTGAGCGCAGTACATATAATCCCATTCTGCTGTGCATTCTTTAGTGCCTGGTGGCTATTTGAAAAACAATTCTCAAGGAACTGTTTATGTGCTGGAATTACACTACAGAGGCCTGTTTAATTCATATCTTACTAAGATTATACTTTGATGGTTTTACGAGCCATGTTACCTTCTTGAAAAATCAATAAATATGATGAGGATCGGTATAATGTCACTCTGGATCCACAGAGGTCTAGGATCCCCTGGTCCCATCTTTAACTTTCTCTTTGTCTCTTTTTTTTTATGTGCTGCAGCGCCCGTCACTCTCACTCAGCCCTTGCTGAGCTGGGCAAATATTCCATCATTTCATTTACTCAAAATATCTAAAATATAAATAGAAAAATTTGTAAAGCAGACAGTAAACTAAATTATCATGATCTTGGGCCTGTAGGGTAGTGAGAAGTCATATTTCAATAGGTACAAAGTTTCTGCTTAAAGAGGGAAGAAGTTATGAAAATACATATGTTTGTACAACATTATAAATGTAATTAAAGCCACTGAATTGCACAGTTAAAATAGGTAAAATGCAGATTTCATGTTACATATATATTTCTGTGATAAAAATAAGATTATAAATTAAGAGTAAATTATATATACTCATTACTCATAATGGGTAAAAAAACATTCAGCTACTAGCCTTCTTTATGGTCCAACTCTCACATCCATACATGACTACTGGAAAAACCATAGCTTTGACAGTAGGGTCCTTTTTCAGCAAGGTGATGTCTCTGCTTTTTAATATGCTGTCTAGGTTTGTCATAGTCTTTCTTCCAAGGACCAAGAGTCTTTTAATTTCATGACTGAAGTTACACTGTCCACAGCGATTTTGGAGTTCAAGCAGCTAAGTTTGTCACTGAATAGCTAAGAAACATATCTTTTAAATAAAGCCCTAGAGCATGTAGTTTCTGAGATTGTTTGTAGGAAAGTGCCTATGGACATGAATGCTTTTGGGCAAAGTGACCGACAAACATGAGGTCATAGCCTGTTAGAACACTGAGGCTATTACCACTGTGCATTAACACTACACAGCATATCTGTACCTGAGCGCAGTACATATAATCCCATTCTGCTGTTCATTCTTTAGTGCCTGGTGGCTATTTGAAAAACAATTCTCAAGGAACTGTTTATGTGCTGGAATTACACTACAGAGGCCTGTTTAATTCATATCTTACTAAGATTATACTTTGATGGTTTTACGAGCCATGTTACCTTCTTGAAAAATCAATAAATATGATGAGGATCGGTATAATGTCACTCTGGATCCACAGAGGTCTAGGATCCCCTGGTCCCATCTTTAACTTTCTCTTTGTCTCTTTTTTTTTATGTTCTGCAGCACCCGTCACTCTCACTAAGCCCTTGCTGAGCTGGGCCCAGCAAATGGATGTTTTAATTCAAAGCTGTTGATTTTGTTTAAAAATTATATCCCCACTTCCAAATCTGAAAGATACTCTCCTGGTTTTGCTTCTAACATCTTTATGGGTTTAGCTTTAATTATCATAGCCATGAATTTTTTGAGATCCTTTTTGCATATAGCATGAGAAAACAATCCAGACCCACTTGTGTTTTATAAGTAAGCCTGTTGTTTGAGCACGATTTCCTGAAAATATTTCCTTCCTTTATCTTATTGTATAGATGTCTTTCTAAATCTTACTCTAACAATACAAAAAGACCTATTTCTGGTCATATATTAACCTCATAACCAATGACATTGATAAAAACTATCTGTTGTTAGCTTTAGTGCTTATTTTGTAGAATATTTACATAATGTGCCATCTTATTAAACAATAATGTCATAAACAATAGTGCCATCTGTAAACAGAGTGTTTTACTTTTTTTATTTTGACATTTAAACACATTATATTTTTTTCTTTCCTTACTATAACAGCCAGGATCTTGAGTAACATTTTCACTAGAAGTAAGGAGGTTAAGAATACTTGCCTGTATCCATCTCTTGAGATTATTCAATATGTTCAATATTAAAGGTGATTTACTCATGGGATGGTTTTGCTATTGTTATTTGGAAACAGAGAGACTTCAATTTTTTTAAAAAAGTAATTTATACACAGTTATAAGCAGAAATACCTCTAGGGATTAAATATGATTCAGAGGCCATGGTAGCTCATTTTATTAGAATTGCAGAAAGAAAATACGACTGGTTAAAAAACAAAACTACAAGACTACTTGAAAGGAAGGAAACTTGTGCAATATGACCTTAATGTCTTCTTTATTCTTCATTTTATTATAGTAGAATAATTCTCCACTAATTGAATAATTTTGCCTTTCTTCTCACAGGTCTTTTGGGCAGTTTTTAG
Organism: Tragulus kanchil; assembly: GCA_022376925.1. Taxonomy (NCBI): domain Eukaryota; kingdom Metazoa; phylum Chordata; class Mammalia; order Artiodactyla; family Tragulidae; genus Tragulus; species Tragulus kanchil. The sequence continues at coordinate 149,685,190 of JAIOJX010000004.1, forward strand.
CTACAAGTGTATATTTCATATTTTGGTTGAAAATAAGAAGATATTCTCATGTTGTTAGCAGTTGGCCAAACATTATATGATGATCTATATTAAGGTCTAGGTAGCATAAAACATAAAAATGAAATCATTGCTTTTTCTAGTTTGAATTAGCTTATTTATATCCAATTCCTTGTTTCTTCAAGAGCATTTTCTGCTTTTCTTGTGCACCCTCCACCAGCATGTTAGTTAAGCTGGCATTATTCTCTTCAGTTACTTTTCACTGTGGAAATTAAACCTACACATGACTTTAAAAAAAATCTCCTTATCAGTGAACACATCAGTAAACCCCAACTGCAAGTGTCTGGAACCAAGCTAATCAAGATTAATGCATTCATTTAACAGATGGTTACAATGTTATTAAAATGCAAATGATTGGTTTCTGCTAATTGTTCAACATCAGAAACAATTAATCAGGAAATTTTTTTCATTTTCTAATAGCCTTTGTAGAGTTTACCTTCAGAGATTAACACAAAAGACAAATATGTAAATTTCTCTCACTAACCTCAGGAGAGTCAATCAGCTTGAAAGAAAAGTAGAATAATGATTATATATTTATAGCAATGAGAAGAATCCTTTTAGTACTGTAATTTGCTCCTGAATTGTTTTGCACCCAATTTAGCTAGTCTCCATATAATTATGTGCACTGGAATATCTATTCACATATAATGGAATGTGGTGCCATACTTAGACTCAGAAGAGACAATCTAACTGCTTGAGTAAATAAACTGAAATATGGTTCTTAACCAGAACAGCAACTTTGTAACAATGAGGTAAAGGATATTTCAGAAAAAGTCTGTACTTTAATGCTAAAGCTAAAGAATTTCATCCATTCCTTTTTACACTCAACAATTTTTTACTAAGGAAATTTTATTTTTATTTTTTTGATATTGATGTCATTTCTCTGGTAAGCAGAGGCTAAAATCTAATCAGGGGTGCAACAGATTTGGGGGTAAATATATCAGTGGATAATGAAAGTAAGAAGGATATGGACTAAGGAGGGAGATTTTCAGACCAGAGTACAGCTCTGAAATCAGAACTGGGAGAGATGGAAAAAGGATGAAATGAGACAAACCATGCACAGCCACACAGTCCTGAAAAAAGTCTGGCTGGTCCACTGTAGTACACAGAATGAAAATTGCTCATTGTATCATTGGAAAAGTGCCTAATATTGGCAAAAATAGAGAGCAAAAGGCAAAGAGGACAACAGAGGACGAGATGGTTGGACGGTATCACTGAGTCAATGGGCATGAGTTTGAGCAAGCTCCAGGAGAAGGTGAAGGACAGCGAAGCCTGGTGTGCTACAGTCCTTGGGGTCACAAAGTGTCGGACATAACTGAGTGACTGAATGAACTGAACTGAAGGGAACCACATAATCTTTCCTAGATCACAAAATTTTAAGTGTCAGGAAATAGTATAATCAGATCTGATCTCCCAATTTTTCCTTCTCTAGTTCAAATTCTCAGTTTGTTTAAATGTGACAGTGTTAGTTCCTCAGTCCTGTCTGACTCCTTGAGACCCTATGAACTGTAGCCTGCCAGGCTTCTCTGTCCTTGGAATTCTCCAGGCAGGAATACTGTAGACTAACCTCAGGAGAGTCAATCAGCTTGAAAGAAAAGTAGAATAATGATTATATATTTATAGCAATGAGAAGAATCCTTTTAGTACTGTAATTTGCTCCTGAATTGTTTTGCACCCAATTTAGCTAGTCTCCATATAATTATGTGCACTGGAATATCTATTCACATATAATGGAATGTGGTGCCATACTTAGACTCAGAAGAGACAATCTAACTGCTTGAGTAAATAAACTGAAATATGGTTCTTAACCAGAACAGCAACTTTGTAACAATGAGGTAAAGGATATTTCAGAAAAAGTCTGTACTTTAATGCTAAAGCTAAAGAATTTCATCCATTCCTTTTACACTCAACAATTTTTTACTAAGGAAATTTTATTTTTATTTTTTTGATATTGATGTCATTTCTCTGGTAAGCAGAGGCTAAAATCTAATCAGGGGTGCAACAGATTTGGGGGTAAATATATCAGTGGATAATGAAAGTAAGAAGGATATGGACTAAGGAGGGAGATTTTCAGACCAGAGTACAGCTCTGAAATCAGAACTGGGAGAGATGGAAAAAGGATGAAATGAGACAAACCATGCACAGCCACACAGTCCTGAAAAAAGTCTGGCTGGTCCACTGTAGTACACAGAATGAAAATTGCTCATTGTATCATTGGAAAAGTGCCTAATATTGGCAAAAATAGAGAGCAAAAGGCAAAGAGGACAACAGAGGACGAGATGGTTGGACGGTATCACTGAGTCAATGGGCATGAGTTTGAGCAAGCTCCAGGAGAAGGTGAAGGACAGCGAAGCCTGGTGTGCTACAGTCCTTGGGGTCACAAAGTGTCGGACATAACTGAGTGACTGAATGAACTGAACTGAAGGGAACCACATAATCTTTCCTAGATCACAAAATTTTAAGTGTCAGGAAATAGTATAATCAGATCTGATCTCCCAATTTTTCCTTCTCTAGTTCAAATTCTCAGTTTGTTTAAATGTGACAGTGTTAGTTCCTCAGTCCTGTCTGACTCCTTGAGACCCTATGAACTGTAGCCTGCCAGGCTTCTCTGTCCTTGGAATTCTCCAGGCAGGAATACTGTAGTGGGCAATCATTGCTTTCTCCAATGGATCTTCCTGACCCAGGAATGGAACTCAGGTCTTCTGCGTTGAAGGCAGATTCTTTACCACTAAGCCATTAGGGAGTCCCCATTGTAGTCTGAACTGGTGTAATATCTTTATGGAACAAGTAAATGCTTGAAGTAAACATGGGCTTCTATAATAAGTCAGTGTGAAACAGTTTTTCAATGACCACGAGTACTATGATAAGCAGAGGACACATTAGACTGGCCCTGACTCATATGTTATTCTCCAAGAAAATATATGTAGGAATTCAGATCCCAACATTAATTCTTAAAGGAGAAGAGTGCTAGAGGGGCTAACTCTGCCATGTTAAATAGATTGAATATAGTTTTGTTCCATAGTGTCTGCACATCTAATTTTTAGCGTTTGCCTTTGTTTCATGTTTGATTGCTTAGTTTGAAGTTGTTCTGTTTATTTAAATGAGTTGTAATTGTAATTGGTTTATATCAAATCTAGATTTAAGTATTTTAATGGTGTATTCAAATCAATGATAGATACCCTTTGATTTGGGGTTTCTAGGTGGCCTTAGCAGTAAAGAACCTGTCTGCCAATGCAGGAGAAGTAGGAGATGCAGATTCAATCCTTGGAGTGGGAAGATCCCCTGGGAGAAAGCATGGCAACCCACTCCAGTATTCTTGCCTGAAAGAATCCCATGGACAGAGGAGCCTGGTGGGCTGCAGTCCATAGGGTGACAAAGAGTCAGACAGGACTGAAGCAAACTAACACACACACACTCACCCTTTAGGTGTCTTTCTTGTTTTGGTTATTTGAGTTTTTAAAAAGACTTAACCCTTTGCTTAGATGTGGAAAACATTACTAGATACAGTAGGGGTATTAAACCTTGGCTTTCTCAATATATTAAATCATACTGCAGGAAGATTTTGCTGACCTGGGAGACATTTAATCTCTTTAAGGTGACTCAGCACTCCTTCTCAGCTCTATAATGCATCCATTTTGCAGTTTACCTCTCCAAAAAATCAATAATGCTTTCCTCATTTCAAGTATCTTTTAACTCATATTACTGCAACCATTTATTTTATGTAATATTGTGTTTAATCTTCATCATCACTCTATGTAATAGTTTCTATTACCGTTTTTTCATAGATGTCCAAAGAGGTTGGATAAACTTCTGTGTGGATAAACAAAAACTGATGCTCATTCCTTTCATTTTTAACTACTTTTTCCATGATGTATTTTAACAAATCCGTTTAGGAAATTTCTTAAACTAAGTTTGAGTTCATACTATCTTGGAAAACTTGGAAATAAAACTAAATAGCAATTTGTTTATAAATGCCTGTTACTATGTTAAGAAAGTAAGGACAGATTTTACTCATAACAGATGACAACTATAACATTTTACTTCCTAGTGTTAATAATATTGCTAATATAAGCACAATAATACAAAGGTAGCAGTAAAGACAGTGTTTTCCTCAGTTATATGATATGACTTCTTATCTTCAGAGGTAGAAGAGGCTGATTTTTTATTAAAGGGTAATTTCCTGTGAAGATTTTTTAATCCATTTTCAGTTTAACCACCTCTTAATTAACTGATGCTCTTCCCATCTCCTATAGCAAATCTTTACTGAAAAACAGTAATTTTCCTTCTGGTACGACAATTTTTTTTCTTGCACTCATTAAGTTGTATGCTTACCAAAAATCCTTGTGTATGTTCCCAAACCTGACTATATGCTTACCCATTTTACCACCATTACATATTTTAATTAAATAGTAGTAAACAAGTGATCTATGCATAGAGTATTTTGTCTCTTTAAAACTGACTTTAATACCATGTAAATATGTATAAAATTAGTCAATAAAATTGCTACTAAATTAGGCATCTATTAAAAAAACTTTAATACATGGGAAAAAGTAATAAAGTCTACAAGATTATGCTGCTGATTGGCTTCATCTATGCCTTTAAGATGATTTTATACTTCAAAGTCATTGAAACTGGAAATCAGACTTTGCACAGTTGATGCAGTTTAGTCAAGAAAATGGAATGTATGAACCAATGATCCTTGTCTTAAAAATATTTTTTAAAGCTAAGATATAATATTTAAGTACTGGGCAACCTTATTCAAGTCATCTCATTTAACTATCCTTTTTCATTAATCCATTAAATTTCATCAAAGTCATTCTATTAAATTTAAAAAGTGGGTTTATTAACTCTTCTATTATTTTTCCCTTGCATTTTCACTTTTTTACTATTTACTGTATTATGAATAAATTTATATGACAATTTGATTCACATTAATTTTATAAACAATGATCAAAACTCAGTATCATCCCTTCTTTACATATAAAATAATTCTATAAATCATCTGCTTTATATTATTTTCATACTATCTTGGAAAACTTGGAAATAAAACTAAATAGCAATTTGTTTATAAATGCCTGTTACTATGTTAAGAAAGTAAGGACAGATTTTACTCATAACAGATGACAACTATAACATTTTACTTCCTAGTGTTAATAATATTGCTAATATAAGCACAATAATACAAAGGTAGCAGTAAAGACAGTGTTTTCCTCAGTTATATGATATGACTTCTTATCTTCAGAGGTAGAAGAGGCTGATTTTTTATTAAAGGGTAATTTCCTGTGAAGATTTTTTAATCCATTTTCAGTTTAACCACCTCTTAATTAACTGATGCTCTTCCCATCTCCTATAGCAAATCTTTACTGAAAAACAGTAATTTTCCTTCTGGTACGACAATTTTTTTTCTTGCACTCATTAAGTTGTATGCTTACCAAAAATCCTTGTGTATGTTCCCAAACCTGACTATATGCTTACCCATTTTACCACCATTACATATTTTAATTAAATAGTAGTAAACAAGTGATCTATGCATAGAGTATTTTGTCTCTTTAAAACTGACTTTAATACCATGTAAATATGTATAAAATTAGTCAATAAAATTGCTACTAAATTAGGCATCTATTAAAAAAACTTTAATACATGGGAAAAAGTAATAAAGTCTACAAGATTATGCTGCTGATTGGCTTCATCTATGCCTTTAAGATGATTTTATACTTCAAAGTCATTGAAACTGGAAATCAGACTTTGCACAGTTGATGCAGTTTAGTCAAGAAAATGGAATGTATGAACCAATGATCCTTGTCTTAAAAATATTTTTTAAAGCTAAGATATAATATTTAAGTACTGGGCAACCTTATTCAAGTCATCTCATTTAACTATCCTTTTTCATTAATCCATTAAATTTCATCAAAGTCATTCTATTAAATTTAAAAAGTGGGTTTATTAACTCTTCTATTATTTTTCCCTTGCATTTTCACTTTTTTACTATTTACTGTATTATGAATAAATTTATATGACAATTTGATTCACATTAATTTTATAAACAATGATCAAAACTCAGTATCATCCCTTCTTTACATATAAAATAATTCTATAAATCATCTGCTTTATATTATTTTCAATAAAAGACAAATTAGAAAAGATGGAATTGCTTCATCCAAATGCACTTTGGATTAAGTTTTAACACCTATTGCCAACTGTAACCTTCAGTAAGTATATTCCAGTCTAAACTGACAGTAATTTATAAAAGTGGATAATTAGAGTTGTCATTTAGTAACTTGGTCAATATGGTTCGTTTCCTTCAGGATTTTCTGATTCTCATGAAGCCCAGGGATACTTTGAACTTTAAGAAAATCTATCACTACATTCCCCACAGCCTAATACTGAGCTAAACCATAAACTTGCTTTTCTCTAGTTTCTTAGTCTGTACCTTTAGCCAATTTACCTACCTGTTTCCTATGCTGAGTCTTACTATTTTTCACATTTGCGCTAATTGAAATACTTCCATATCATGGATAAAATCATACATAGAATCATATTTCAGATTTTAAATTGTTGATTCCCTCATATTGAAGATGCAAACATCTTTGATTATCACCAAGTTAATGATTAGCCAAACCACATCTGAGATATGTTACCAGGTTCCCTAAAGCCAGCCTCTATCAAAAAGTTATCTTTCCTTTCCTAAACTTCCTTTCACATATTAATGAATGAATTAATCACAAGTCTTCCTTTCATCTCTATTCATTTTATTATCTCTCAGAAGGAGAGCTTCCTTTCTTCTAGCAAGACTTAACCAAAATGGAATGTATGAACCAATGATCCTTGTCTTAAAAATATTTTTTAAAGCTAAGATATAATATTTAAGTACTGGGCAACCTTATTCAAGTCATCTCATTTAACTATCCTTTTTCATTAATCCATTAAATTTCATCAAAGTCATTCTATTAAATTTAAAAGTGGGTTTATTAACTCTTCTATTATTTTTCCCTTGCATTTTCACTTTTTTACTATTTACTGTATTATGAATAAATTTATATGACAATTTGATTCACATTAATTTTATAAACAATGATCAAAACTCAGTATCATCCCTTCTTTACATATAAAATAATTCTATAAATCATCTGCTTTATATTATTTTCAATAAAAGACAAATTAGAAAAGATGGAATTGCTTCATCCAAATGCACTTTGGATTAAGTTTTAACACCTATTGCCAACTGTAACCTTCAGTAAGTATATTCCAGTCTAAACTGACAGTAATTTATAAAAGTGGATAATTAGAGTTGTCATTTAGTAACTTGGTCAATATGGTTCGTTTCCTTCAGGATTTTCTGATTCTCATGAAGCCCAGGGATACTTTGAACTTTAAGAAAATCTATCACTACATTCCCCACAGCCTAATACTGAGCTAAACCATAAACTTGCTTTTCTCTAGTTTCTTAGTCTGTACCTTTAGCCAATTTACCTACCTGTTTCCTATGCTGAGTCTTACTATTTTTCACATTTGCGCTAATTGAAATACTTCCATATCATGGATAAAATCATACATAGAATCATATTTCAGATTTTAAATTGTTGATTCCCTCATATTGAAGATGCAAACATCTTTGATTATCACCAAGTTAATGATTAGCCAAACCACATCTGAGATATGTTACCAGGTTCCCTAAAGCCAGCCTCTATCAAAAAGTTATCTTTCCTTTCCTAAACTTCCTTTCACATATTAATGAATGAATTAATCACAAGTCTTCCTTTCATCTCTATTCATTTTATTATCTCTCAGAAGGAGAGCTTCCTTTCTTCTAGCAAGACTTAACCAAAATGAAAGTCCAAACTTAGGTCACTTATAGAAGTTTATGAACATTTCAAATCTAATAAGTTACTTGAACATACATATAAATTCACTTTGAATAAAATTGATGTTGAAATAAAAGGAAAAAAAAGACCAGATTTAAAACAGATTGTAGTTACCTAAAGCGAGCTTAATAACTTTACCACTTTTTCTCCTAGTAGTTGCAGTACCCTCAGACTATCCAAACATCAAATGCAATACATACTAGTAGATGGACATTGCACAGTTGGAAAATATTACTCTATAGTTGGAAATGTGCAATGAGTTTTTAAAAAACATAGCAAGAAACCTGTGAACATTAAGTTACAATGAGGAAAAATAGTTTCCTTCATTGGCCTAGCTGCCTTGTTATCAATTTGCCTTTGTTATTATCAATTGAGGTATAACAAGATATCACTACATTCAAACTATCTATCCTCATTAGCTTAAGGATAATAACAGAATCACGGCTCTGGAGAATCAGCCAGAAATCCTCCTTCACAAAGATTTCTCTCACTTCTTAGCTCACAGGGTTAGCAAACTAATTGAAATCAGCACCAAGAAAGAAAAAGACCTACGGAAATATGTTGTCACTTTCATCATAGCCTAAAATGAATTTGTTAGTCACAATTTTCCATAAGCCCATACCAACTTACCCTTCCTTAGTTTTCCATATTTCAGGCATGACAGTCAATTTTATTCATTGCATGTGAGGACCTTTTTCAGCTCATACCAATGCTGATCTGTATCTTATCTTTTAACTACCATTTTCCCTGTGACTCATTTGTGTATTCAACACTGATTCAGCTATCTTGTCAATACAGCGAATGTTTACTCTGTGGTAGACACTGTTTCAATCAGAGTCAGGACCAGTAACAACATTTCTTTCTCTAATGCAGTCTCTATCACAAGGTGTGAATTTAAAAATAACAACAAAATATATTAAATGATTAAAACTTCTATGTAGAGAGTTAAAACGTTATATAGGATAGAAGCCACTGGGTGATTGATTCTTATGGTAAAGAAGAACACTATCAAGGGGAAATCTGAAGGAAAAAAAATATTTGACCAGAACATTTTAAGGGAAATAACACTCCTGATAAAATAAAAATAAATGGTTAGCAGATGGGCCATAAGTTTCGCCAAAGTTTGGTCAGTTTATGGAAACAATAAAGACCAGTTTGGTTGAAGCATGATGGATGAAAAGAAAAAAATAATGTAAATTGGCAGCCAGTTGATAGCCCTGGCCTAGGTCATAGAAGGTTTGAAAAGCAGGCTAAGAAGTCTAGATTTTATTAGAGTGTAAAGAGTAACCAAGAGAAGATCTTAATCACAAGGAAGAAGTGATGTAATGAACTATGTTTTACATAGCACTTTGATTGCTATCAAGTGAATTAATTGTAGGCCTGGAATCTGGACAAGAATGGAGACAATACAAGGAATATTTTTGGTGAGACATTGTCAGCTCATAGTTGGGAGAACAAAATGTAAGATGTATTATAGACTTCCAGAATTGCACAGTCTACTCAATGCACCTGACCATTCCTCTATAATAACTGTACAGCTAAGCCTTAGGGTTTAGAAAGGCCATTTCTACCTCTCAAGACTCCCAACGTCCACTCCAAGCTGTCACTTCTCCCAGCAACCACCTTTAAAGTTGGTTTGAAGGGAATAATCTGTTTTTCTTTTCTTTTTTTTTTAACATTTATTTATTTTTTGGGGGGTGGATTGGGGAGGGAGGGGGGTCGGGTGGGCCGCTTCTATTTGGTCTTTCATTTGTCTATTTTTCATCCATCTTTGTTCTTTGGCCCGTGTGGGCCTCCCATTGCGGTGGCCTCTGTTGTCGCAGAGCACCGACTCTGGGCGCATGCGCTCCAGAGCTCCGGCTCGGTAACTGGACACATCGGTCCAGCCGCTCCGTGGCACGTGGGATCTTCCCAGGCCAGGGATCGAACTGGCGCCCCTTGCACTGCAAGGCGGTGTCCTTACGCACTGGACCACCAGGGAAGCCCAATAATCTGTTTTTCAACTCCCATAGCTTTTTTGGTGCGTCACCTACATGAAACTAAGCAAAACTTTCTTTACAGAATATCTCATTGAAGAAAATACTAATCATAAATATCCTTAAGGATACAGAATCCTCATCAGTCTTGCTTCTTCACATGAATCAAAGTGGGACCTTGCAGAAAATCCTGGTTACCTATAAGTGTTAAATAAATGAAGGGTGCAGCTAATGTGGCAAGGGTTGAAATACAGACTGGTGCTTAAGAGCTGAGAGTATCATAGAGGATAAGTCAAGACCTGCAGAGCACTGTCTCCTGGAGCCAAAACACAAGCCATTCTGCCACTCCTGAGGATGGAATGGTACAATGTTCTGTGGCTGCAACAGGAGAAAAGATGCCAGCATTTGGGAAAGGCGGGAGTGATAATGGGGAAGTTTCGACCATCGCCATTGGATGTGATCTCTTATCTCCTCTCCTACCCCTCTCCTTAGTCACATTGACTCCATTCCTAGCCCTTACCTTGCTGATCATTCTCAAATTATTAGTACTGGCTCCTCTTTCTGCTTTGATGCTCTCACTGCAAGATCCAATTATGTGTTCACACATTATTCAGTTTGCTGCACAAATGTCTTCTCATCAGGGAGATCACCCCTGACTATGTTATATGAAATGCCTCCAGTTTTATCCCTAAACCCTCATAATTTACTTATTTTTTCATCTTAGGTAATGTTTGTCGTATTTAGTCTTTGTCATCTCTCTCCACTGGCAGGGAAGTTTTGTGGAAGCAAGGGCTTTACTTCCTTTTACCAACCAATTCAGCCCTTAGACCTGAATGCTCTTAATATTTGCTGAATAAGTGGAAACAGAGGCATGAAAACAACCTTTGGGTAATAGTCTGAAGATTTAATGACAGTTCAGTATAAATATGAAGAAAAGGTGAAAGGAAATTCCAGGTAAAGGTAGGAGCATTATTACAGATATATCCAAGGCACTGTAGGGGATACATTGTTTAGGAAAAAGATGTTAAGGAATTGTTTTCAAGAAGAGATCTGGGTGTGATAGAATTTGATGAATAATACAATAATGTATTTTGAGTTCATATTGAGAAAAAATGATATACTAAAGTGATGTCAGTTTTACATTTTAGAAGGAATGTTATTCGTCGCACAGATACCAGCTATTTAAGTTAAAATTGATCAAATTCTATGGTGTTTGTTTCACTTTAATAGCTCATAACAGAATAGGTATATGCAGCTACCTTTCTCTGTTTAACTCTCTAAAATGGTATTTCTATTTTCACAATCATCTTTTAAATAAAGAATTATATTATCCTTGAACTCAGAGTAGTGTTAACTACCTGGCATATGGATAACACACTCAAGAGAAACAACCTAAGAAACTGCACATTCAAGAAATGATCCGAGATTTTCTTATATAAATTTTTTAGATTTCCTAAATTTTGGATTACAACTATCACAAAAGATGATATAACAATTTTCTATAAGATAAATGCTTTTTTCAGACAGTTTGATTTCCTGAAAATCTCTATTCAAAAATAAAATGTATTGCTATTCTGAAGTAGATGGGGTACACTATTCTCCTTAACTCTTGTTTATTTTTCTTTCAAAGTTATCTGATGCTCTCACTGCAAGATCCAATTATGTGTTCACACATTATTCAGTTTGCTGCACAAATGTCTTCTCATCAGGGAGATCACCCCTGACTATGTTATATGAAATGCCTCCGGTTTTATCCCTAAACCCTCATAATTTACTTATTTTTTCATCTTAGGTAATGTTTGTCGTATTTAGTCTTTGTCATCTCTCTCCACTGGCAGGGAAGTTTTGTGGAAGCAAGGGCTTTACTTCCTTTTACCAACCAATTCAGCCCTTAGACCTGAATGCTCTTAATATTTGCTGAATAAGTGGAAACAGAGGCATGAAAACAACCTTTGGGTAATAGTCTGAAGATTTAATGACAGTTCAGTATAAATATGAAGAAAAGGTGAAAGGAAATTCCAGGTAAAGGTAGGAGCATTATTACAGATATATCCAAGGCACTGTAGGGGATACATTGTTTAGGAAAAAGATGTTAAGGAATTGTTTTCAAGAAGAGATCTGGGTGTGATAGAATTTGATGAATAATACAATAATGTATTTTGAGTTCATATTGAGAAAAAATGATATACTAAAGTGATGTCAGTTTTACATTTTAGAAGGAATGTTATTCGTCGCACAGATACCAGCTATTTAAGTTAAAATTGATCAAATTCTATGGTGTTTGTTTCACTTTAATAGCTCATAACAGAATAGGTATATGCAGCTACCTTTCTCTGTTTAACTCTCTAAAATGGTATTTCTATTTTCACAATCATCTTTTAAATAAAGAATTATATTATCCTTGAACTCAGAGTAGTGTTAACTACCTGGCATATGGATAACACACTCAAGAGAAACAACCTAAGAAACTGCACATTCAAGAAATGATCCGAGATTTTCTTATATAAATTTTTTAGATTTCCTAAATTTTGGATTACAACTATCACAAAAGATGATATAACAATTTTCTATAAGATAAATGCTTTTTTCAGACAGTTTGATTTCCTGAAAATCTCTATTCAAAAATAAAAATGTATTGCTATTCTGAAGTAGATGGGGTACACTATTCTCCTTAACTCTTGTTTATTTTTCTTTCAAAGTTATCTGACAGAACAAAATTTGCTATATTGTCAGATGAAGCTAAATTAAATTTTTAAGGATATATAGAATTCAAGGTTAAATCTGAAAGCTTTTAATTTTACTAAATTTATTCATAGCTAATTTTGAAATATATGTTAAAATTTATTAGAATGTACCAAATATTCAACATCTTAATTTCACAATAAATAATTTCTGGGAATTAATATTTCATTTGTAAAATGGTCTATGTAATTTTCATGAGGAGAAGGGGGCAAAAGATGATGAGATGGCTTGATGGCATCACTGACTCAATGGACATGAGTTTGACCAAACTCAGGAAGCTAGTGAAGGACAGGGGGACTTAGCAAGTTAAGGTCAATGGGGTTGCAGATTTGGACACGGCTTAGTAACTGAACAACAGCAACTTTGATGAATGTCAGATTCTTTGTAGTTATATAAAACTGAATTGTAATTAAGAGAACATACATATTCAAACACAAAATACAAAATGAGTTTATGCAAGAAAATAATCAATGAGAAGTGGTTTGAAATAAATTATACTCATCCACCTTTTGGAAGAACCTTAAAAATTACTTAGAAATAATTTTTTTACTTCATAAAAAGTATGAATTCCAAAAATAGTTTCCCCTCCATGTTATGGCCCATGGGACATTCATGTGTGCATGCTAAGTTGCTTCAGTCATGTCTATTTTTGACTCAGTGGACTATAGCCCACCAGTCCTCTCTGTCCATGGGATTCTCCAGGCAAGAATACTGGAGTGGGGCTTCCCCTGGTGGTCCAGTGGGTAAGGACACCGCCTTGCAGTACAAGGGGCACCGGTTCGATCCCTGGTCTGGGAAGATCCCACGTGCCGCAGAGCGGCTGGACTGATGTGTCCATCACCAAGCCAGAGCTCTAGAGCCCACGCGCCCAGAGCCGGTGCTCTGCAACAACAGAGGCCACTGCGATGGGAGGCCCACAGGAGCCAAAGAACAAAGACGGATGAAAACAGAGAAATGAAAGACTAATAGAAGTGGCCCACCCATCCCCCTCCTTCCCCACCCCACCCACCAAAAAAAAAAAAAAGATAAATAAATAAATAAATGTTTAAAAATGAATACTGGAGTGGGTTGCCATGCACTTCTCCAGGGGATCTTCCTGACCCAGGGATTAAACCCCCATCTCCTGAATTATAGGCGGTTTCTTTACCACTGAGCCAATGCAGAAGCCCATGAAAGATTTGTTGTTACTCAGTTGCTCAGTCATGCCCGACTCTTGGGGACTCCATGGACAGTAAGCACATTAGGCTTCCCAGTTCTTCATCATCTTCTGAGTTTGCTCATATTCATGTCCATTGAGTTGGTGATGCCATCCAACCATCTCATCCTCTTCTCTTCCTGCTTTCAGTCTTTCTCAGAATCAGAATCTTTTCCAATGAGTCAGCTCTTTGCATCAGGTGGCCTAAGTATTGGCTTCAGCTTCAGCATCATTCCTTTCAATTAATATTCAGGGTGGATTTCCTTGACAATTGACTGATTTGATCTCCTTGCTGTCCAAGGGACTTTCAAGAGTCTCCTCCAGCACCATAATTTGAAGACATCAGTTCCTCTGTGCTCAGTCTTATTTATTGTTCAGCTCTCACATCCATACAGGACTACTGGAAAGACCATAGCTCTGACTATACAGACCTTTGTTGACAAAATAAATGTCTCTGCTTTTTAATATGTTGCCTAGGTTTATCATAGGTTTTCTTCCAAGAAGTAAGTGTCCTTTAATTTCATGGCTATAGTCACCATGTGCAGTGATCTTGGGACCCAAGAAAATAAAGTCAGTCACTATTTCCATTGCTTCCCCATCTCTTTGTCATGAAGTGATGAGATGGGTGTGATGATCTTTGTTTTTAGAATGCAGATTTTTAAAAGCCAGCCTTTTCACTCTCCTCTTTCACCTTCATCAAGAGGCTCTTTAATTCCTCTTTGCTCTCTGCTGTAAGAGTGGTGTAACCTGCAAATATGAGGTTATTGATATTTCTCCCCACAAACTTGATTTCAGGTCTTTCATCCAGCTTTATTGCTTAAAATATTTGTTGTTTATCTGTAATTTTAAATTTAATGGGGAGTTTATGTTGTGTTTTCACATGTTAAATCTAACAACACTGCTTTCACATGATCTGCATTAAACCAGTTCACTTTAATTTTGTATTTTCAGGAAATATTAACCTTAGTACTAAATTTTAAATTTTTCCCCGTTAGATAGCAACTGAGTCTTTCTCAGTACGTTACAAATCCCCAGTGGGCTAAAACTGTGTTTTATTCATTGTTCATATTTATCAAAATAACAAGCACAATACTTTAGTAATAATAGCTCATAATCCAAAACAGGCAGTCAAATTTAAATCATCTGTGTACTGATTATGCATGTTCTTTTTAGCAAATACACATTACCTTATGGAAGTACAGAGAACTACTGGTTTTGAGTGGCTACAAGGTTTGGCTTCCCTGGTGGCTCAGTGGTAAAGAATCTGCCTGCAATTCAGGAGACACAGGAGATAAGGGAAAGATCCTTGTGTCAGGAAGATCCTCTGGAAGAGGGCACAGAAACCCACTCCAATATTCTGACCTGGAGAATCCCATGGACAGAGGAGCCTAACAGGTTACAGTCCTTAGGGTCACAAAGAGTCAGACATGACTGAAGCAACTTAGCATGCACACCTGGCTACCAGGTTTAAGCACTGTAGTTGTGTGGATAACTTGCAAAAGCAGTTTTTTTTTTTTCTTATTCTCATATGATATATTTTTTATTCTAATTTATTGGGAGAAAGAGTTAAGTGTCATTTCCCTCTTCAGAAGAGTGGTGTACATTTTATTTTAAATGTGCTATCTCCTAATTAGTACCCAGGTAACCTGGTTAGGACATCATCATATTTAGAGATGAATCTTCACCAAGGAAAGGACCACTCTTGATTCCCTGGGATGCAAGGCAATTCCAAACCACATTAAGCATAGGAAAAGACTGGAAGCAATCAAGAGAGTGGATTACTAATGCAATAGTAGTTTGAGTATATACTAGCAAGGGCACTAGACCAACACGCATACTTTTTTTGGTTAGTTTCTATTCCATTTCCACTACTGGCCACATGATGTCTTAGGACACTTCAGTTTTCCTACCCAATCCTTAGATTAATAATTTAACATGAATTACATGGGGAAGAGATAATTTTTGGATATAGTATGGTTAATATATTGCTAAAATTAATTCACTTGGTTTCATTTTATGCTTTTAGAATGGAAACTAAAAAATAAAATTAAATATGTGGTTTGCACCATATTTTGCATTGGACACCAATGATTTAGGAGTGCTGAAGTTAATTCTACAAACTGTATCTCTAAATGAAAAATTTGTTTTCCTTTGCTCCTAACACTTAGAAAGAGTATTTTATTCCCTTTTTGTTGGTTTCTTTTAACCTTTATGAAGCAATCAAGAAAGAGTAAATATAAGAACTAATTATACAATAATAAATTTATTTTCAAAATATAGTCTTTATATTTGTGCATAAACTAGTAACAATATTTGAAATTTATTTAAATTCTATAGCTTACTGGAAATGTATCAAGCTAATAAAGAGCACAAAAATCATTTATCATCTCTTTTAACTGCCAAATTTGCATGTTAGTACATTTGCTACTCTGAGAAAAACATGTACATAAAGGAGCTTAAATTACCACGCTAAACTAAAATAAACATTCACTCATGCTTTATTTAGAATGTAGTTAACACATAAACACTATAACATAAATGAAGAATCCCACAACTAAAAATGTTTTTTTAAATTTAAAAAAAGCTTGTTGAATAATCTTTTATCATTCTCTACCAGAAAGGAGAGCATTGTATTAATGCATGATTTGTATGTTTTAACTTAGAGGAATCCCTACATGAATTTTGTGATAAAATGACTCACTGCTATCCAGCAATTGTAATCTGACTTTGGTGGGAAAACAAATTTTATTTTAAATGTGCTATCTCCTAATTAGTACCCAGGTAACCTGGTTAGGACATCATCATATTTAGAGATGAATCTTCACCAAGGAAAGGACCACTCTTGATTCCCTGGGATGCAAGGCAATTCCAAACCACATTAAGCATAGGAAAAGACTGGAAGCAATCAAGAGAGTGGATTACTAATGCAATAGTAGTTTGAGTATATACTAGCAAGGGCACTAGACCAACACGCATACTTTTTTTGGTTAGTTTCTATTCCATTTCCACTACTGGCCACATGATGTCTTAGGACACTTCAGTTTTCCTACCCAATCCTTAGATTAATAATTTAACATGAATTACATGGGGAAGAGATAATTTTTGGATATAGTATGGTTAATATATTGCTAAAATTAATTCACTTGGTTTCATTTTATGCTTTTAGAATGGAAACTAAAAAATAAAATTAAATATGTGGTTTGCACCATATTTTGCATTGGACACCAATGATTTAGGAGTGCTGAAGTTAATTCTACAAACTGTATCTCTAAATTAAAAATTTGTTTTCCTTTGCTCCTAACACTTAGAAAGAGTATTTTATTCCCTTTTTGTTGGTTTCTTTTAACCTTTATGAAGCAATCAAGAAAGAGTAAATATAAGAACTAATTATACAATAATAAATTTATTTTCAAAATATAGTCTTTATATTTGTGCATAAACTAGTAACAATATTTGAAATTTATTTAAATTCTATAGCTTACTGGAAATGTATCAAGCTAATAAAGAGCACAAAAATCATTTATCATCTCTTTTAACTGCCAAATTTGCATGTTAGTACATTTGCTACTCTGAGAAAAACATGTACATAAAGGAGCTTAAATTACCACGCTAAACTAAAATAAACATTCACTCATGCTTTATTTAGAATGTAGTTAACACATAAACACTATAACATAAATGAAGAATCCCACAACTAAAAATGTTTTTTTAATTAATAAAAGCTTGTTGAATAATCTTTTTATCATTCTCTACCAGAAAGGAGAGCATTGTATTAATGCATGATTTGTATGTTTTAACTTAGAGGAATCCCTACATGAATTTTGTGATAAAATGACTCACTGCTATCCAGCAATTGTAATCTGACTTTGTGACCACAGAGCTGGGTACAAATGCATTTAAAAATAGAGGATCAAGATTAAATTCATCTTGTCTCACCCTGGAGCTCACTTCAGGTACTGGAGGAACCCAGATATAGCTTATTACTGCCCCAACCATCACTCCCACCACCACTGCTGTTCCATACATCTCATCTGGTTCAAAGCCCAGAGATAATAGCCTTTCTGTGACAAAAGTAGCCAAAGTTTGTGTGAATTGAGAATTTATTTATGTTTTTATATTGACCATTCTACTCTCCCAACAATTCTATCAGGTAAGTACTCTTATTACCATGCTATAAATAGGAAACACATTCACAAGAAGTTTTAACTTGCCCCTGTTTTAAGATTGGGATTTATAGAAATAAAATCTGAATATTAGCAGTTTGTACAATACAAGTGATCTTATGATAATGCTAGAGTAATTCATGATAATATTAATACTTTGTATGTCGTTACACTTTCCTAATAGTTCAGATATACATATATATCTTTCAATACTTGTGTGCTTGTGCGTGCATGTGTGCTCAGTCGGTTCTGACTCGGAGACCCCGCCATGGACTGTAGCCCACCAGGCTCCTCCACCTGTGGAATTTTCCAGGCAAGAATGTTGGAGTGGGTTGCCATTTCCTTCTCCAGGGACTCTTCCCAACCCAGGATGAAATCCACACGCCCTGCATTGTCAGATATATTCTTTACCACCGAGCCACCTGGGAAGCTTTAGTAAATGCCGACCAATGAAGGTATGTTTTAAATCAAAATAGATATTCTAGTTATTGCTTATTACACATTTTATAGGTATTTTATTTAATGATAAATATACAGGAAATTGTTTCTGTGCATTGAGCAGTGTGTGAGGCCAAGTAATGTCAGGAATTTTTGCTAAATCAATAATATCACTCAATGTTTCTTCTGTAATGCTAACAGAAACATAGCATAGCATCACACAATGATTTTTTGGTAATATTTAATCAGTGATTTGTTATGCTTCAGTGTATAACGTGATATTGTTTAAGTAATTTATGACTCTAATTTAAATTTATAGGGCTGGAATTTATTGAATATTATTTTCCTTCCTCTTTACATGTTAATGCAATTAGAAGTTGTTTTATAGCTCTGTCAGAATTGTTAAAATATTTAGAGCCTTAAAATATTAATCAGGAATCATTACATATTCATGTAATGACTTTCTGACTAACTGACATGAAGAGAAGTGAAAAGTGAAATATCTCCGTAAAGGCATACATCTCATCTGGTTCAAAGCCCAGAGATAATAGCCTTTCTGTGACAAAAGTAGCCAAAGTTTGTGTGAATTGAGAATTTATTTATGTTTTTATATTGACCATTCTACTCTCCCAACAATTCTATCAGGTAAGTACTCTTATTACCATGCTATAAATAGGAAACACATTCACAAGAAGTTTTAACTTGCCCCTGTTTTAAGATTGGGATTTATAGAAATAAAATCTGAATATTAGCAGTTTGTACAATACAAGTGATCTTATGATAATGCTAGAGTAATTCATGATAATATTAATACTTTGTATGTCGTTACACTTTCCTAATAGTTCAGATATACATATATATCTTTCAATACTTGTGTGCTTGTGCGTGCATGTGTGCTCAGTCGGTTCTGACTCGGAGACCCCGCCATGGACTGTAGCCCACCAGGCTCCTCCACCTGTGGAATTTTCCAGGCAAGAATGTTGGAGTGGGTTGCCATTTCCTTCTCCAGGGACTCTTCCCAACCCAGGATGAAATCCACACGCCCTGCATTGTCAGATATATTCTTTACCACCGAGCCACCTGGGAAGCTTTAGTAAATGCCGACCAATGAAGGTATGTTTTAAATCAAAATAGATATTCTAGTTATTGCTTATTACACATTTTATAGGTATTTTATTTAATGATAAATATACAGGAAATTGTTTCTGTGCATTGAGCAGTGTGTGAGGCCAAGTAATGTCAGGAATTTTTGCTAAATCAATAATATCACTCAATGTTTCTTCTGTAATGCTAACAGAAACATAGCATAGCATCACACAATGATTTTTTGGTAATATTTAATCAGTGATTTGTTATGCTTCAGTGTATAACGTGATATTGTTTAAGTAATTTATGACTCTAATTTAAATTTATAGGGCTGGAATTTATTGAATATTATTTTCCTTCCTCTTTACATGTTAATGCAATTAGAAGTTGTTTTATAGCTCTGTCAGAATTGTTAAAATATTTAGAGCCTTAAAATATTAATCAGGAATCATTACATATTCATGTAATGACTTTCTGACTAACTGACATGAAGAGAAGTGAAAAGTGAAATATCTCCCGTAAAGGCATTGAAAGAAAATAAAACTGTCTATAAAATATCCATTACATATAATGAATCCCCATGGTCTTCTGGACTTGCACTCATCAGATGGCTTCATGATGAATGTTACTTTGTCTTTTTAAGTTAAAAATGTATAGTTTTCAATTACAGAGTTTTAATTTACTTTAAAGCTTAAATTGCTTAATTAATCAAATTTCAAGCACTAAATTTCTGATGCATTGGGAGCATTACACTCCTATCAAAATGTGTATGCATAAACCATGCTATAAAGATCATTCCTTTATAATGAGATGACTATTTGCCTTTAATTTCCAATTTACATCTCTATGATTTTTTTCTTTTGTAATCATATCAAACATCATGAGTATTAATATTAATTAATAAGTACTTTTCACTGCATATGGAAGGTGAATAATTGAAACATTCAGTCTTTCCTATATATTTCAACCTACATCTGTGATGTTTTTATTTCAAAATGAATGCTAGAAGGGAAAAGTGAAGACGTATATTGGGTGTCAAGTTCCTGAACTGTTTCCACCATGCATTTTTTTCAGAGTGGTCCCTATAGAACTTTCTCTGGGCATCCTTTTTATCTTCCTTCTCTAACAGAAACCTGCTTATCTTTTGAGGACACTGCTTCCTATGTGGGATTCTCAAAGAATAGTTGTTTATCTACTCATTTTTCTACTCACTAAGGCTTACTGATTTATAACAGACATATAATAAACTGCATGAATTCAATGTGCACACAATGAATTTTGACATGTCTGTAACAGCTGCAGATCAACTGAAGATTCAGAATACCTATATCTATATTTACTATTTATATCTACATATTTATATTCATCTTCCCAAAAGTTTCCTAAGTCCCTCATATACTGGCATCCTCTTGCCTGTACCTGGCAATCACTGATGAGAATTATATAAGTTGTGTGTATTTTATTTTATTTTTGTCTGTATATCTCGTATGCAAGACTTCAAAGTGGGTAAGTTATTGCACTTCCAAACATTCTCTTTCCCTTTCTCTTGAATTTATAGACACTCCTTTCATTTGTTAGAAGGTGTGTTTTCAAAGTCTCACATTTACTTAAATATCCTTATATTTTCAAATGAAGAGAGATCTCCTGAGACCCAGAGGCTCATCCCTAGTACCTGAAGCTGCTCTCTGAGCATAGGTCATTGATTGCTTCTCTTCTCAGACACATGCCTGTACAACTTCAATACTTACTAGACTGAATTTCTTTCATTCTCCTCTTCCTCCCATGACATAGCTCTCAAACAATCAGAAGAGCTGGCAATTATGAAAAAGTTCTAAATTCCACCAGGCACTGATGCTAGCTTATTTCTTTCTCTAGATTACCTCCTGTTTTTTTTAGTGTGCTGGAGGGTTCATTGCTAAGCTGTGTCCAACTGTTGCAACCCCACGGACTGTAATCCACCAGGCTCCTCTGTCCATTGAATTTTCCAGGAAAGAAGTGGATAGTCATTTCCTTCTCCAGGGAATTTTTTCCCAAACCAGGGATCTAACCCAGGTCTCCTGCATTGCAGGTTAATATTAATTAATAAGTACTTTTCACTGCATGGAAGGTGAATAATTGAAACATTCAGTCTTTCCTATATATTTCAACCTACATCTGTGATGTTTTTATTTCAAAATGAATGCTAGAAGGAAAAGTGAAGACGTATATTGGGTGTCAAGTTCCTGAACTGTTTCCACCATGCATTTTTTTCAGAGTGGTCCCTATAGAACTTTCTCTGGGCATCCTTTTTATCTTCCTTCTCTAACAGAAACCTGCTTATCTTTTGAGGACACTGCTTCCTATGTGGGATTCTCAAAGAATAGTTGTTTATCTACTCATTTTTCTACTCACTAAGGCTTACTGATTTATAACAGACATATAATAAACTGCATGAATTCAATGTGCACACAATGAATTTTGACATGTCTGTAACAGCTGCAGATCAACTGAAGATTCAGAATACCTATATCTATATTTACTATTTATATCTACATATTTATATTCATCTTCCCAAAAGTTTCCTAAGTCCCTCATATACTGGCATCCTCTTGCCTGTACCTGGCAATCACTGATGAGAATTATATAAGTTGTGTGTATTTTATTTTATTTTTGTCTGTATATCTCGTATGCAAGACTTCAAAGTGGGTAAGTTATTGCACTTCCAAACATTCTCTTTCCCTTTCTCTTGAATTTATAGACACTCCTTTCATTTGTTAGAAGGTGTGTTTTCAAAGTCTCACATTTACTTAAATATCCTTATATTTTCAAATGAAGAGAGATCTCCTGAGACCCAGAGGCTCATCCCTAGTACCTGAAGCTGCTCTCTGAGCATAGGTCATTGATTGCTTCTCTTCTCAGACACATGCCTGTACAACTTCAATACTTACTAGACTGAATTTCTTTCATTCTCCTCTTCCTCCCATGACATAGCTCTCAAACAATCAGAAGAGCTGGCAATTATGAAAAAGTTCTAAATTCCACCAGGCACTGATGCTAGCTTATTTCTTTCTCTAGATTACCTCCTGTTTTTTTTAGTGTGCTGGAGGGTTCATTGCTAAGCTGTGTCCAACTGTTGCAACCCCACGGACTGTAATCCACCAGGCTCCTCTGTCCATTGAATTTTCCAGGAAAGAAGTGGATAGTCATTTCCTTCTCCAGGGAATTTTTTCCCAAACCAGGGATCTAACCCAGGTCTCCTGCATTGCAGGCAGATTCTTTACTGACTGAGTCACCAGGGAAAGCTACTATGTTTTCCAAAATTCAAAGCAGATTTATGTCTTTAGCTACTGTCTGTCCACTCATTTGAACTGCATGTCAACTATGTACTTTTTTACTTTTATAAGACTTACTGTTACGGGGAATTCCCTCTGAAATTATAAGACAACTGTTGCTCTTAGCTTTTGGCTAGTGGATTTTGTCATGTGTTTGACATCTCTCTTTGGTATTTTAATGGCAATCAGGAGAGACTATGGCAAGTAACACTTGTTGACTATCTCTCAAACAGTAAATTTTGAAAACCAGGTTGTATAGCATTGTTTGAGGCTAATGTGGGAAAACGAATCATCCCCTACCTCATTTAAGAGCTGAGAGAAGCATGTTGGGGCATGGCTTTCCTGAGCCATAAGGGTTTTATTTCAGTCAAATGTGTTTATACTACCTATATGTACACTTTTTATTTGTTATCAACACATCGTCTTGGAAATTGAGTATAGCTTGTAAATATAGACTATGTATCACCTGTGTGAATATATAAACACAATTTCCATTTAAAATGCACCCTTTAAATCCTCTCATAATTAATTAACTTTTGCATAGTTTTATGAGGGCAGAGAAAAGTTTAATTAGTCTAAATAATACACTAAATATTTTATATATATATTTAAACATGGTTTATGTTTTTTACATTTACAGGAAAAGAAATAACAAAAGTACTCTTGTGTAGTCTAAATATCACTTGCATTTCCAAAAGAGTAATTAATTATATTATGTACCTTAGGAAAAAAAAAGATGTACTAACATAGGATTTTAGAGGTCTCTCTGAGCATGAAACTAATTCAAATTAATAGAGGAATAATTATCTCTCTCTGCTGTTACAAGTGTTACTAAATTAAAGAAGGGGCAAAATGTCACAGCAAGGAGAGTGAAATTTGTTTAACATGAAATCATTAACAATGCACCTGTTCCTATTGATCTCAGGTGAAACTATATGGTTGAATATGCCTGATAATCCAGCTTTGCAAGTTTACTTCAAGTCACATAAAAGGTGAAAAAAGCTACAAGTCCTTTTATACCTGTTCTTTAGAAATAAAACTTTATTTGTCCAGAAGAATAAATACCAAAATGAGTTAAAACGAAATTCCAAAAACCCATTGTATTTTACTCATGTCTTATTCTGTTGAGATTTTCAACTAAGGTTATAAAATCAGGCTTTGCTTGTGATATTCATATGAAAAATATGAGTGTACTGTATCTTTCATTTATAGTCTGGATTAATTTTTATAGACTAAAATTCTCATCCATTTTCTTTTATTAACAACAATGACTACTTATCAAATTATCATTTTAGAATAAGAAATTGTTTCTATTTTAAAACTTTAAAATGTATTTTAAGACTTTATAGTGAATTTAAATTTATGTTTTTCTTTTTAATATGTACACTTTTTATTTGTTATCAACACATCGTCTTGGAAATTGAGTATAGCTTGTAAATATAGACTATGTATCACCTGTGTGAATATATAAACACAATTTCCATTTAAAATGCACCCTTTAAATCCTCTCATAATTAATTAACTTTTGCATAGTTTTATGAGGGCAGAGAAAAGTTTAATTAGTCTAAATAATACACTAAATATTTTATATATATATTTAAACATGGTTTATGTTTTTTACATTTACAGGAAAAGAAATAACAAAAGTACTCTTGTGTAGTCTAAATATCACTTGCATTTCCAAAAGAGTAATTAATTATATTATGTACCTTAGGAAAAAAAAAGATGTACTAACATAGGATTTTAGAGGTCTCTCTGAGCATGAAACTAATTCAAATTAATAGAGGAATAATTATCTCTCTCTGCTGTTACAAGTGTTACTAAATTAAAGAAGGGGCAAAATGTCACAGCAAGGAGAGTGAAATTTGTTTAACATGAAATCATTAACAATGCACCTGTTCCTATTGATCTCAGGTGAAACTATATGGTTGAATATGCCTGATAATCCAGCTTTGCAAGTTTACTTCAAGTCACATAAAAGGTGAAAAAAGCTACAAGTCCTTTTATACCTGTTCTTTAGAAATAAAACTTTATTTGTCCAGAAGAATAAATACCAAAATGAGTTAAAACGAAATTCCAAAAACCCATTGTATTTTACTCATGTCTTATTCTGTTGAGATTTTCAACTAAGGTTATAAAATCAGGCTTTGCTTGTGATATTCATATGAAAAATATGAGTGTACTGTATCTTTCATTTATAGTCTGGATTAATTTTTATAGACTAAAATTCTCATCCATTTTCTTTTATTAACAACAATGACTACTTATCAAATTATCATTTTAGAATAAGAAATTGTTTCTATTTTAAAACTTTAAAATGTATTTTAAGACTTTATAGTGAATTTAAATTTATGTTTTTCTTTTTTTAATATATACTTTATTACTCAACTAATATCAAGAGTTCAGACAAATCTTATGTAGAGTTGTAAATAAATTATTTCTTAGGGACCCTACAGCTTTCTTCCTATCCTTAAAATACAAGTCACCTTACTCCACTTCTTTCTTCATCCTAGAAATAAAGAATTATGAATCTACTTCCATTTCCACAAGGCTCCCCTTGATGTTTCTTGCGTTTGACTTTTTTAAGTAGATTTGGAATTCATCATATTTTATGATCACTACCACTAGCCAATGGATATATTCTTTTTTCTATTTATTATATTTTTATTTTGCATTTTTTCAGAAGTCTTTTCCTAAAGTTAATTCTCACTGTCAATAATAAAGGCTTTCTGCTTTAGCTAAATTTAGTTCATATTCTCAAAATATTTTTACGAATCTTCTAAATCTGACCTGATGAACAAAATAATTTGGGAGTTCAGATACTATAACAAAAATCTCAATATACATATTGGGGCCAGAAATCATCAATGGAATTGAAAAACTCAGTCAGAATATTTGATCCCATTTCATATTTGTAAACATGGAGATGTATGACCTTAAACATAAATGACAACTTCAACATGAAGGCTTCAAACAGTCTTTCAAAACTTCTTCTCAATGCACTAATGTAGATGTGCTTGTGTGTATGCTTAGTCACACAGTCATGTCCCATTCTTTGTGGTTCTTTTGACTATAGCCTACCAGGCTCCTCGGTCCACGGGACATTTTAGGCAAGAACACTGGAGTGTGTTGCCATTTCCTTCTCCGGGAGCTCTTCTTGATCCATGGATTGAACCTGTGTTTTCT
The DNA here is from genome assembly GCA_022376925.1 of Tragulus kanchil. Lineage (NCBI taxonomy): Eukaryota > Metazoa > Chordata > Mammalia > Artiodactyla > Tragulidae > Tragulus > Tragulus kanchil. The sequence continues at coordinate 149,711,206 of JAIOJX010000004.1, forward strand.
GTGTCTCCTCCTGTATTGCAAGTGGGTTCTTTATCCTCTGAGCCATTGGGGAACCACGATGCACATGATATATTCCAATTTTCTTTTTGACTTATCATACAATTAGCGGTGCACAATCCCATCAGAAGACTCTCTTAGAATCTTCAGGTAAGAGGATTATGCAAAGCTTCATTGAAGAAGGTGACATTAAAATTTAAATGTGTCTTGTCTCAATCTCAGAGATAATTGCAGAGGTCAGACTGTGAAAGAAAAAAGATGTAGGATCCCATGATACTTAAGGCAGAATGCTGGGAATTAAGGTCTAAGCATGATAGAACCCCTCAAGTACTGTTGTAATATGGGTATTAGGTCCTTATTTTATCAGATAATTGGGTTTTTCGTGACAAATTTGATATATGAATGTGTATATAATGAATATTTATGATTAAATGTTAAATATGTAACATTTATGTTACATGAAGGTGGCTGAGGATAAATACACCTAGCAGGTCAAGCAAATTTGTGTATTTGAGATTCCTCTTGAAAAGCAGGGTTGCAGTAGGCCAAACAAAAAATGTACCAAATGATATCTGCGTGCATTCAGTCTCTGTCATGTCTAACTCTTTGCAAACCCATAGACTACAGTCTGCCAGACTCCTCTGTCTGTAGGATTTCACAGACAAGAAATCTGGAATGTGTTGCCGTTTCCTTCTCCAGGGGATCTTCCCAACCCTAGGATCAAACCCGTGTCTCCTGTATTGCAGGCAGATTTTTTTGCCACTAAGACACTTGAATGGTTTCAGGCCAAATGTTTGCATGCAAATGGTTTGTTGCTGCTCATTCATCAAGAAGTGTGTAGTTCTTCCTGACCCCATGGACCACAGCACACCAGGTTTCCCTATCCCTCACCATCTATTAGAGTTTGCCCAGATTCATGTCCATTGAATAGGTGATGTCATCCAAACATCTCATTCTCTGTTGCCCTCTTCTCTTTCTTAGCCTCAGTATTTCCAGTCTCAGGGTCTTTTCCAATGAGTCATTTTCTTCACATCAGGTAGTCAAAGTATTGGAGCTTCAGTTTCAGCACCAGTCCTTCTAAAGTATATTCAGGGTTGATTTCCTTTAAGATTGATTGGTTTGATTTCATTGTTTCCAAGGGATTTTCAAGATTCTTCTCCAGTACCACAGTTCAAAAGAATCAGTTCTTTAGCACTCAGCTATATTTATGGTCCATCTCTCATATCTGTACATGACTACTGGAAAGACCATTGCCTTAGCAAATGCAAATGGTTACATACAGGAAATAACAGACACATTGGAAAAGTGAAAAATTAGAAAAAACAAAATAGTGTGAGAAAAGGTAAATTCAATTAGCGGCACAAAAATTACATTCAAAAGTGCTTTAGCTGTGCTGAGAAAGTTTTTAACATTATCAAAAGCATTGCAAGAGAGTACTCAATTCTATGATATATTTGTGAAAATGTTTATATATATATATATATATAAACAAATATATGGGTGAAGAAAATCTATGATAGAAATAATATAACACAAAGTTTAAATTCACCAACTGTAAATCAATCGATATGTATATCCATTCAATGTGGTGAATTACTATTAAATGGAACATAAGTGCCTAGGTATAATTCAGATGGTAAAGAACAAGGGTATAATATCTAAATATGTGAGCTTAGATTATATCAATCCCCAGAAAATGCTTGAAATTAATTATCTTTAGTCCAAAATAATCATCACTAGCAATAAAACCACTAAATTTTATAATCATGAGTATTTTTAAAGTACCTGTTTTTTAACCCCTAATAAAATGTTAATTTTTATAAAACCTTTAAATTATTAACCTGCATGAAATTAGTAGTCTGGAAGAATCCAGAAGAAAGAGTATATTTGTTATTTTTCTGTGTCAGACTCTGTGCTTAAGACAATACAAAGGCTTTTGAATAATCTTGTATCCAACTTCAACAATGCATCAATAAACTTTAAATATTAAATATTTTCTCGAGAGTAATCAGTATTTAAATTACTCCACCACTTCAATATATTTCTTCATTGTCTTACAACATATTAACCACTGTCATTGATCTTCATAAACAGCTAATCTTCCTTGTTTTCAAAGAAACAGATTTTGGCACTTTTTAAGCAAATTCTAATGGATTTTTGGAGTTTGTCTTCTAATGAATAAATTTCAGATTTCATCTTTATTGATCCCTGCTTTATTTGAAATATTGCTTCCTGTTATCATATCTGAATTCTTGTTTTAATTTCATAGATCATTTCTTTTTTTTTTTTTTTTAATTTTTTTTTGTGGGGGGCGGGGGTTGGGTTGGGGAGGGAGCGGAGCAGGCGGGCCACTTCTATTGGTCTTTCGTTTCTCTGTTTTTCATTCCTCTTTGTTCTTTGGCTCCTGTGGGCCTCCCATCGTGGTGGCGTCTGTCGTTGCAGAGCGCCGGCTCTGGGCGCATGCGCTCCAGAGCTCCGGCTCGTCGATTGGACACATCCGTCTAGCCACTCCGCTGCACGTGGGATCCTCCCAGGCCAGGGATCGAACCGGTGCCCCTTGCACTGCAAGGCGGTGTCCTTATCCACTGGACCACCAGGGGAAGCCCAGATCATTTCTTTTTAATGCCTCATTTAATCATGAAAATATCTTTGTCCTCTGAACAGAGATTTGAACATTTTAGGTCTTGTGATATTTTTTTCTTACTAGCAGCTAAATTATCTTTTACAATTAAAGTTTGGTGTACTTAAGGGTCCAGAAGTTTTTTTTTTTTTTTTTAATTTCTTAATAAATGTGCAGCAGAATAGGTTTAATTTTGGTTTGTCTTATTGTTCATCTGATTTTCATTGATCATTACTTTTACTTAACTGTGATTTACTTTGTAGGCACATGTATGATTCATCATTTCTATTGTTCCATAATCAAAAGTTAGAAGTCATATTCTGCAATTTTAAGTATACTCACATCCATATATACCCACAACCATATTTATATCCCATGAGGATATAGTCAACCCTTCTCTCTCCTTTTGGATGTTACACCCCAAATATTAGATAACCTTGAAGTTAGTCTACATTTGAAGACTTAGAAGGCCTTATATTTTTACTTATCAGGTGCCCATATTAGCCCTAAAAAACTTTACGAAAGGTGAGTATCTTAAATTACTCCACCACTTCAATATATTTCTTCATTGTCTTACAACATATTAACCACTGTCATTGATCTTCATAAACAGCTAATCTTCCTTGTTTTCAAAGAAACAGATTTTGGCACTTTTTAAGCAAATTCTAATGGATTTTTGGAGTTTGTCTTCTAATGAATAAATTTCAGATTTCATCTTTATTGATCCCTGCTTTATTTGAAATATTGCTTCCTGTTATCATATCTGAATTCTTGTTTTAATTTCATAGATCATTTCTTTTTTTTTTTTTTTAATTTTTTTTTGTGGGGGGCGGGGGTTGGGTTGGGGAGGGAGCGGAGCAGGCGGGCCACTTCTATTGGTCTTTCGTTTCTCTGTTTTTCATTCCTCTTTGTTCTTTGGCTCCTGTGGGCCTCCCATCGTGGTGGCGTCTGTCGTTGCAGAGCGCCGGCTCTGGGCGCATGCGCTCCAGAGCTCCGGCTCGTCGATTGGACACATCCGTCTAGCCACTCCGCTGCACGTGGGATCCTCCCAGGCCAGGGATCGAACCGGTGCCCCTTGCACTGCAAGGCGGTGTCCTTATCCACTGGACCACCAGGGGAAGCCCAGATCATTTCTTTTTAATGCCTCATTTAATCATGAAAATATCTTTGTCCTCTGAACAGAGATTTGAACATTTTAGGTCTTGTGATATTTTTTTCTTACTAGCAGCTAAATTATCTTTTACAATTAAAGTTTGGTGTACTTAAGGGTCCAGAAGTTTTTTTTTTTTTTTTTTAATTTCTTAATAAATGTGCAGCAGAATAGGTTTAATTTTGGTTTGTCTTATTGTTCATCTGATTTTCATTGATCATTACTTTTACTTAACTGTGATTTACTTTGTAGGCACATGTATGATTCATCATTTCTATTGTTCCATAATCAAAAGTTAGAAGTCATATTCTGCAATTTTAAGTATACTCACATCCATATATACCCACAACCATATTTATATCCCATGAGGATATAGTCAACCCTTCTCTCTCCTTTTGGATGTTACACCCCAAATATTAGATAACCTTGAAGTTAGTCTACATTTGAAGACTTAGAAGGCCTTATATTTTTACTTATCAGGTGCCCTATTCAATTCACTAGCATCTCTCACTGCACACCAAGCTTCCCACAAGGCAGTAAAGAATTTCAGGAACCAAAGAAGATGAGGTGAGTAGATGTAGCCATTTCTCTTCTTCAGTTTGGACAGGGTTCTGAATACAAACAGTGGCATATGGTCTTTTCTGGGTCTTTGTTGTAGGACATATTGGAAGTACTGGACTATGATTTAGTCCCATCAGTTTCCAATACGGTGCCAGTAAACTTGATCCCATGCTGCTGTAAGGTTAGCTTCTGTCTGTTGCCTCTACTTCCTATTTAATACTGTTGGTGGGCAATTCTACTGCTCTTGCCACTACTCCCATCTCTTCTTCTGTAACAACTAAAACCACCTTGGTACTATTGCCCTCCCATGTACATATTCACATAAACATAATATTTTTGGTTGGCAATGGATTTGACAAACTTTTTGTGTGGAGCATTTTTGAAAAGTATTTATTGAATTTCTTACAATATTGCTTCTGTTTTGTGTTTTCCTTTGATTTTTGTGGCCTTGAGGTTTGTGGGATCTTTGCTCCCTAACCAGGAATGAAACCTGCATATCCTGAACTAGAAAGTGAAATCCCAACTACTGGACGAAAAAGGAAGTCCCAATTGATTGGTTTCTCCCCTTTTTAGTTTGAACCTTTTTTGACTTTTGTAATAATCAATATATAATGTGTCTGATTTATGCAAATAATATGACTGTACAAATGAACGGGTCAATAAAAGCATTTGCCAATTTTTATGTGTGTGTATGTGTGTATTTCTAGAAGTCAAAGTTTTTATTATGGCGGTGGTGAAAGTGTTAGTCACTCAGTCATGTCTGACTCTTTGTGACCTCAGTGACTACACCCCATCAGGCTCCTCTGTCCATGGAGTTTCCAGGCAAGATTCCTAGAGTGGATAGCCATTCTCATCTCCAGGGGAGCTTCTCAACCCAGGAATCATACCCAGGTCTCCTGTGTCTCCTACACTACAGGTGGAGTCTTTGCCATCTAAGCCACTAGGGAAGCCTAGTTGTGGTGGTAGTTATTGTCTATACATGAGAGAGGAAGTGTAATTAATACAACGCTCTAATATCAGTTTTAAAATTTGAGGTTATTATCACCTACAGGTAACAAATTCTCAGTGATGCCTCTGCTTTCTATTTTTCTTTATTCTTATTTGGATATTTTTCACTTTGGAAATTTTTCTACATTTTAGATCATATCATGTAGATCTGCTCATTGTCTTAGTTTTGAAATAAGTACAATAAATATATTCACATTCTTATAGAGGATTTTATTCTATAATTAATAATACTTTCAGATAAAGTCTTCCTGTGCTGAAAAATGGAAAATTCATGCTTTCCCAAGTCATATGAGGTTTAACATCAAAATCATCCCACAATGTGTTTTCTTCAGCCATGGTTCCTGAGATGTTGATGAGGAAAGAAATAATCACTTAAGATGTTAAGATGTTACGGGCTTCCCTGGTGGCTCAGATAGAATCCACCTGCAATGCAGGAGACCTGGGTTTCATACCTGGATTTGGAAGATTCCCTGTAGGAGGGCATGGCAAACCACTCCAGTATTCTTGCCTGGAGAACACCCATGGACAGAGGAACTCGTCAATGAGTCAGACACAGTTGAATGACTAAGCACAACGCACCTGTGTTTTTTGTGTTTTTTTTCATTCATTTACTTAAGATCAATATTGACAACACCAATCCCAAGTCTGTATTTTGGCATCTGACACTGTAGAAATTATCGAGGCTTCTGTGATTCCGTGTGTATGCACCTGATCCTGAACTCTGACTTCTCTTTGCTACCTATTTTGTTTGATGATCGTCTTGAAGAAATCCAGTTAATTATCTGGCCAAGGCCTTCGAGTTTTTAAGCAGCATCCCCAAGATTCACAGCAAGTTGTGATGGCCCAAGGTCTTTGACCTTTCTTCTATCCCATAGCTCTACTCTAATTTTGTTTCAATTTATTTTTCTATCCTGAATTCATTTTAACACTTTCCAAATGGCATTCCAGTAAGCTTCAAAAATATTTCATAAGCCCTTCAACCCCACATGTGTCTTTCTGGATTGATTTCCCTGGCATCATTCTATGAATCCCTCCTCTTCCTCCTCTGTGCTGAGCCACAGGATTCCTTTCATTGCTTTTCTTTTTTATTTGTTTTTTTCTTGACTGCCCCCAAACTTTCATCTGTATCACAGTCTTCGCACAGGCAGTTTTCCTTTGTTTGAGAATCTCCATCACCTAGTAGGACCTGTCCTACCCCAGGCACTTAAAACTCTCAACTTCTGAAAAACCTCCTCCAGGTATCAGGTTAAATGTGCCAGAAAGCATCCTTAGTCCACAGTCTTGATTATTTGTGCACCAGAGGATTTTATTCTATAATTAATAATACTTTCAGATAAAGTCTTCCTGTGCTGAAAAATGGAAAATTCATGCTTTCCCAAGTCATATGAGGTTTAACATCAAAATCATCCCACAATGTGTTTTCTTCAGCCATGGTTCCTGAGATGTTGATGAGGAAAGAAATAATCACTTAAGATGTTAAGATGTTACGGGCTTCCCTGGTGGCTCAGATAGAATCCACCTGCAATGCAGGAGACCTGGGTTTCATACCTGGATTTGGAAGATTCCCTGTAGGAGGGCATGGCAAACCACTCCAGTATTCTTGCCTGGAGAACACCCATGGACAGAGGAACTCGTCAATGAGTCAGACACAGTTGAATGACTAAGCACAACGCACCTGTGTTTTTGTGTTTTTCATTCATTTACTTAAGATCAATATTGACAACACCAATCCCAAGTCTGTATTTTGGCATCTGACACTGTAGAAATTATCGAGGCTTCTGTGATTCCGTGTGTATGCACCTGATCCTGAACTCTGACTTCTCTTTGCTACCTATTTTGTTTGATGATCGTCTTGAAGAAATCCAGTTAATTATCTGGCCAAGGCCTTCGAGTTTTTAAGCAGCATCCCCAAGATTCACAGCAAGTTGTGATGGCCCAAGGTCTTTGACCTTTCTTCTATCCCATAGCTCTACTCTAATTTTGTTTCAATTAATTTTTCTCTCCTGAATTCATTTTAACACTTTCCAAATGGCATTCCAGTAAGCTTCAAAAATATTTCATAAGCCCTTCAACCCCACATGTGTCTTTCTGGATTGATTTCCCTGGCATCATTCTATGAATCCCTCCTCTTCCTCCTCTGTGCTGAGCCACAGGATTCCTTTCATTGCTTTTCTTTTTTATTTGTTTTTTTCTTGACTGCCCCCAAACTTTCATCTGTATCACAGTCTTCGCACAGGCAGTTTTCCTTTGTTTGAGAATCTCCATCACCTAGTAGGACCTGTCCTACCCCAGGCACTTAAAACTCTCAACTTCTGAAAAAACCTCCTCCAGGTATCAGGTTAAATGTGCCAGAAAGCATCCTTAGTCCACAGTCTTGATTATTTGTGCACCAATTTCACATGCTTGAGCAGTGACTGCTTGCTCATTTCTCTAATACTAAGAAAAAGCCATCTTTTACACTTAAGATATATGAATTTAGAATACCATTTACAACCAATGTGCATGCTTACAGAGATAGTTGTTTTTTATTATGGTCGAGCAACTGTTTTCCTACAATGCTTCAGAGTCAGATCTTATATCTTGAGGTACTAGCGTTAAAAAAAGAAATAAAAAAGAAAGAAAGAAAGAAACCTGCAGTGATATTTCACAAATAGCCTTAAGCAGTCTTCATATATTTTTGAGGTTGTTATTAGCACTATAGCCATTTAGTAAATGAGGAAATGGAAGCCAAACCGGAAGGTGCTAAATACATTACTTGCTGGTAGAACAAATGAATAAATCCATCAAGTCCTTTATGGGATCGAACCACCTCCTCTGTGACAATTAGCTTGTGCTTGCATATGTCAGATGACTTCTCCCCTTCTAATGTCAGCGTCCCTAGTCTTGATGGGGTTTTTATTTGCTTCTCTTCCCACAGGACTGATTTTTCTCTTGGAAGCGTTTGCTCTCATCAGACTGGAAGCCTTCTGCTGCCCTCTGCTGGCCTCAATTAGTGACTGGGCTTGTCCTTCATTTCTATAATTCAGTACAAATCAGGAGAAGGAAAAAGGAAAACAAGAAGATACCACCCAGCCAAATAATACACTAAAAGAATTGTTTTTAATCACCAGACATGATAAATTAATCAAGGATATAGGAGATATCGTTGGTGAAACTCAGCCTCTGTTCGTTGGTGCCAGATGGAAACTTGGAGAAGGATTTTGGGTGAAGTAGAATCAGCTTTCCTGCCTTGCCAGGCAAAGGGGGCCACAGTGGGATAAGGCCTCAAGATTGTGTAACCCTCCCTGGCAGTGAGGAGTCTCAGAGTGTTCAAGGAACAGGGTGTGATCAACTGTGGACGATTCTCAGGTTAGCTGGCATCAAGGTGAAGTTTCAGGTATTATCAACCAAATTTCACCCAGTCTGGGGTCTATGTCCCTTTGGTCAGCAGTTTTCACCTGGAGGGGATCTGCTTCCTGGGTAAACAACTTAAGGAACGGTTTTTGTGGGTGTCAGTCATATATATCTTTCAGGAAACCGGAAGTTCAGTGATTTTGCTACGTGGCAGACTCGTCATCTATACTGTTACCAGCTCCCTACCTAACAGCTGTTCTTTGTTTCTACATCTTCATACGTTCCAATATTTAATTCCTTTGTAATTATTTTATTTTTGCCTGCATTAGGTCTTCATTACTGTGAACAGGCTTTCTCTAGCTGTGGCTCCCAGCTCAGACACAGGCTCAGTAGTTGTGGCCCAAGGGCTTAGTTGCTCTGCAGCCTGTGGGATCTTCCCAGACCAGGGGTCAAACCCGTATCTCCTCTGCACTAGCAGGTGGGCTCTTCCCTGAACCACAGGGAAGTCCAATCCTCAATTCTTTCTTTTTTTCCTAGTATTGTTTTATGATGAAACATTAAACACTTCACTTAGGAAAAGATATTCAATATAATGAAACAATCTTTTAAAAACCCAACATCTAGATTAATATATATATAAAAAAAGACTTCATCAAAAGGTCTGACACCTGTATGAACTTTCGAAGATCGCCCATTCCCAACAAACCTTGAGTTGTAACTATTGTAAATTTGTTGTTTATAACTCTATGCATTTTTTCACATATTCGTCTGTGAAAAATGTCACATATAGCTTTGTTTTTATTTAACTCTCCCTATATACTATTTATCTTTTGTATATGTTCTTTGCCACCTTGATTTTATGCTGAATATTTTAATTCTAGATCCATTCACATTTTTCTGGAGTTTTACTTCACTGATTTTTTTCTCTGCTGAAGAGAGACTTTTAGGATACAATCCTTAATTCTTTCTCTTTTTTAATTTTGGCCTTTTTTATTGTTTTTTTGCGTATTTATTTTCATCCATGTTTTTTCTTTGGCCTGTGTGGGCCTCCCACTACAGTGGCCTCTCTTGTTGCAGAGTATCGGCTCCGGGCACTTGCGTTCCAGAGCGCTGGTTCGTAATTGGTCACACAGGTCCATCAGCTCCGCAGCAGGTGGGATCTTCCCAGGCCAGGGATCGGACAAGTGTCCCTTGCACTGCAAGGCAGACACTTTGCCCACTGGACCACAAGGAAGCCAATCCTTAATTCTTGAGCCAATCTTTAATTTTACTGCAGAAGACAAGTACATGGGTGCTTGTACATGGTTTCAGCATCAATTCACTGTTGCTTCTTTTCCTTCTAATAAATATATTTGCATCTTGCATCTGTTGAGAGTAGGACTCACACTTAGAAATCTATGCCATTTAAGAACTGAACAGTTAAGGCCCCTTCTTTCACTTTTGCTCTTTCTATCTCTCCAAAAACAAGCTTGTAAACAGCATCTTAAAAGGAGAGACATTCCAGGAGATTACAGCTCTAAAGTTTGGCTCTTTGCTGCCATCTCTTGATTTGGTATATTCTGACAGAAATGGCACAACATTCAACAAACCTGCTTAGCCATAAACAAGTGTGATCTACGGATCCGTGAGAGGGCGTGATTTCTGTTCCTCTGATCGAATACAATTACTTCCACTTCACATGTTCTGCATGGCCAACCAAATTGACATATGTTCTTGAATCTTGCCACAGTTAACTACGATGATTATTTTCTCCCTAAACTAGCAAGAACAGTAATACTTCTATTAAGCTGGTCACTTATTTCACTGGTATGTAATTATTCTCTGCAGATACACCACTGGGAGTTGATAGACCTTTTCCCAAATTCGTTTTGATTTGACTGGATTTTCTAGAGCTTGTGTAGCAAACAGTACTGCTTTTATGCTAAGAGGAGGACCAAAAAGCTGAAAACGAACCCACATGGAGTTGGAAGGAGAAATGACACAAGTGAGAGACAGCTTTAGTGCTGTCCACTGTGAAGATGGTATAATATACAGAGTCATGTTGTGAGAATATGGCTATCTCCCTTGTTTTATAAAACATTCTTAAGTAGAAAAAAAATTGACTTTTGATGACCATTCTTTTTTTTTTTTTTAATTTTGGCTTCTTTTATTGGTTTTTTATTTATTTATTTTTTAATCCACCTTTGTTCTTTGGCCTGTGTGGACATCCCATTGCAGTGGCCTCTCTCCTTACAGAGCACCGGCTCTGGACCTATGTGCTCCAGAGCGCTGGCTTGTAATTGGACACACCAATCCAGCCACTTCGCAGCACGTGGGATCTTCCCCGGGCCAGGGATCCAACTGGTGCCCCTTGCACTGTAAGGCAGACTCTACCCACTGGACCACCAGGGAAGCCCTTATGACCATTTCTGAGTTGTGCAAAATACCTGTGGTTCCATAAATATCATTAGAGTGAAGATACAAATGCTTCATCCACTTTGAAAATTTCTTCTTGCTACCCATTTACAGACAACGCCTAAACCCAGCCTTTACTTACGGCAAAACCTTTTTTAGTTCTGTTCTTGTAGTCGCCTCTTTTCCAGGATATCATATGAATTATATTAGAAAAGTACGTAGCATTTTGAATCTGGTACTTTTTACTTAGAATACATTTGAGCTTCATCAATGTGTTTTGAATATTCTTTTTTTTTTTTTTACTACCAATTCATATTTCATTGTATCATATACTGTTTTTCTATTCACATGGTTGGTGTATTTATTGAAGATTAAGGATAAAATTATTATAATTAATACAAGTTCTATCTGAACATAAGTTTCTATTTCTCCTGGATACCATTGTAGAAGTAGAATGAACTATTCATGTGATAAATATACATTTAACTCTATAGTGAACTGGGCAAGTTTTATCAAAGTGTGTGTTGTAAGCTGTATTTGCACAGGAAATCTGAGTTGCAATTGCTCTGTATCTTTGGCAGTATTTATTATCATTGTATATAAAAATATTTTAGCTATTTCAATAAGTTTATAGACATTACACTGTAGTTTTGACTAGTATTTCCCCAATTGACAATAATGTTGATCACAGTTTCTTGTGTTTGCCATTTTTGAATTTTCTTTGGTATAATGTATGTTCAAGTATTGTTGTTGCATATTTATGGAGTGGTTAAGTTTCTTTTTTATGGTTCTTCTTGTTGTGGTAAAAGTCATATGATGTAAAGCATACTGTTTTAGCCATATCTAACTGTGCAGTTCAGTGCTCTAAGCACACTCACGCTGTTGTGCAACTCTTTCCACCATCCATCTCCCAAATTTTTCACCTTTGGAAACTGGAACTCTGTCTCCATTGAACACTAGCTCCCCATTTCCCTCCCTACCCTCACTCTTTTCCCTAATTCCATGGCATCCAGCAATGTGCTTTTTTTGACTGTATGAACCTAGCTATTCTAGGTATCTTGTGTAAGTGGAATCAAACAGTTTGTGTCTGCACCTCATGTATGTTGGGATGTATTTCTAAGGTTAATATAATATATGTCCTACAAGCAAGTTATACCTTCTTTTCTTCCCTATGCTACACTGCAGGTCCTCATTGGTTATTGATTTCATAAATAGTAGTGTATATATGTCAGTCCCAAATTTATATCACACTTTCTCCCCTTGGTGTCCATAAGTTTGCTATTTACATCTGTGTATCTATTTCTGGGATTTTAAAGTGTTTTCTTTTTCATATACATTTACATACATACAAGTATTTCTGTGGTTGTTGTTGTTTGTTTGTTTGTTTCATTCTCTTAGCATTGTATTTGGCAGAGCAAAGGTTTTAATTTAGAAGTATATTTTAACAATGCATTCTTTCTGTCAAAAATTGTATGGGGATATAATTGCTTTACAATATTGTGATAGTCTCTGCTGTACAACAAAGTAAATCAGCTGTATGTGTACATGCATCCCTTCCCACATCCTACATCCCATCCTTCTAGGTCATCATGGAGCACCAAGCTAAGCTTCTGTGTTATACACCAGCTTCCCACTAGCTATCAATTTTCAGTATGGTAGCACGTATTTGTCAGTGCTCTTCTCTCAATTCATCCCTTCTTCTTCCGAACAATGCATTCTTTGACAAGTCATGGTTGGGGTATTATATCTAAGAAAACTTTGCCTCAAAAATGTTGCCTAAAATGTTTGTTTAAAAGACATTATCAGTGTTTTACTCTTCAAGCGTTACCATTTTAGACTCTACATTTTACTTTAAAGTTCACTTTAAATGGATTATTGCATAAAGTATGAATTATGTATTATTTAATCTTCCTGTTATATGAATGTACAAATGTTCCAGACTATTAGATGAAAGGAGTATTTTTTCCTTCATTGAATTTTATTTTTACCTTTGTCAAAAAACAACTGACAGTTTTTGTTTGAGTGTATTTACATACTCTCAGTTCCGTTGTATTTGTGTATGACTTGATGATCACTGAATTAATGTAGGTCTTCTTCTTCTTAAGACTCTGAAGTGATAAATGTGAGACATTTATGATATTATAACCCAAATCTCTGAGGCTTTATTTATCGTCATTTTTTGTTCTTTTCATCAAATTGAATGCATTCTATTGATAAATACTCAAGCTCAAGTTTTTTGACATTTTCTGCTCTTAATTGCTCATGATAAATTTTTATTTCAGATATTATATATTTTCATTTCTAATATTTTACGTAGTTTTTAGATAACTCCTATCTTTCAAATAAGGATTCTATCTTTCCTTTTCTTCTAGTAGTTTTCACCTCTACCATGTGGAGCATGATTATAACACCCACTTTCAAATCTTCCTCAACTTGGGGTTTGAAGCCGAGAGATAAATTGTCACATTTTGCAGGTTTTTATTATCTCGAGAAATTTCAGATTGGGATTTGCACAGTTAAATATTATTTTGGAGGCATTTGATTCTCTTAAAAATCATTTGGAGAGTGCCTGTTGTAACCCTGTCTGCATGTTTTGGCAGGCAATTAACCAGTTTAGGTTAATTCTACAAATTTGTCTCCCTTGCCTGGAAGAAGTGACTCCAAGGTCAGATTGGTTTTCATAGCCATTGCTATCCTGCTGAAGTGATTCAGTGCACGTGCTGCTAAAAGATTCATCTAGGATATGGAGAGTCCCTTTCAGGGATCAGCATTTATATCTTTCTATAAAGATTTACATAAAATTTTAGGTTTTGTGGACTACATATAGTCTGTTACACAGTTTGCTTTGTTATTTTCTTGCATTCTTGTTTTATAGCCCTTAAAATTACAAAAACTATATCCTGGGCTGTACAAAATCTGTACATAGGCTGGATTATTCTCTGGGATGTAGTTTCTCAAACCTGGTTTACGTAGTATTTAGTTCTCAAACTCTGTGCAGTACTTCTTGGAGTCTGAGTTGTGAATGGTAAGCTCAAGAGTAAGCTTCAGATTTCTATTGACTCATACCCAGAATTTGGAGAGGAAATGGCAACACATTATGGTATTCTTGCCTGAGAAATCCCATGTACAGAGAAACTTGGCAAGCTAGAGTCCATGGGGTCGCAAAGGGTTGGACACGACTAGCTGACCAAGCATCCACCCACGCCTAGCGTCACAGAGCCAAGGGCTCCAGCTCACTTTTCCTCTCGATCTCCTTCAGATTCTCTCAGTCACAGGAATCTCTTATTCTGATTTCTCTGGTCAAAACTGAGATTTCTTTGACAGTCATCCGCACCTGTGCAGCACTTTCCTGTACAAAATGAGTTGTAATCAGCACAGCAACAAGCGAAAGGAGGGAAAGAATCATGGGACTCTCTCTGCACTCTGGATAAATGGACTCTGGCCAGTGATACAGGTGCTCTGTCACAGCTGCTTCATGCCTGCACCAGAGCTGTGGCGTTGCCGTTCAATAAATGATGCTGTCCCTGGAGCAAGGCAGGGATTAAAAAAAATGTATTACCCTAAACACTCCAGCTGGTAGCTTAACTTACAATATTTGTTGTTCACATGTGGTTCACAGTTGGGCCAACCATGGGAGAAAAGAAAGAAAAATGAAGGGAAAAATATATGAAAGTCACCAGGAAACTGGTCTTTCTTCAGTGTTGACTTCGTCCCAGTATACCTGCTGCTTTTCACCTTTCAGAGCCCAGGAGTCCTTATTGCCATCAATGGAAGGAATAAGATAGAATGAGCTTGCTCTGTTTTTGCTGGCAAGGGATCACTCCACGTATGTCTCTGAGCCTTTTAAAACATTTTCAGGTGTGTTTGACTCAGATTTGTATGCTTGCATTTTGAAGGCCCTTCCATCTTGAAATATACGGAATTATGTGGGAGAATTAAATTGATTAAATACATGGAGGCTATGTATTTTACCAGGCGGTATATAAGACTCATTCCTCCAAAATGGGCTCTCTATAAGGGTTTTATCAAAAATGTATGTTATAAAAAAGACAAAATAAAATTGCCAAAGCCTCAAGAAATATTTAGAGTCATAAATTACTATCATGAGCAAGTGGAAAACCATATAAAACGCACAACTCTTGCGTCCACATCTGTTAGGGAAAAAAATCTGCCCTCTGATCACACACACTTTATTTTATTTATTTATCCTCATTTTATTTCACAGACCAAACAAACCTGGAAGTTGATTATTAAAAAAATGACAGCAGAAATACAGTTTTACGGTTTCAATAGCTTTTTCATTGTCACCGTTTCTAAGAAATGTGTCTATGGGACATACATTCATCAACAGGAGACATTCTTCTGATGTCAAACTGAGGTGGGCATAAATAAATACAACTTGCCAGATATCAGAAAGTCTACAGAATGCTAACTGTTATAAAACTGTCAGCATGAGCAACTCCTTATGGGAACATACATCTCAGTATTTTACAACACAGAATTTCTACAGTTTGTATCTGATAGCAAAGGATTTTTACAATGTTTGCAATTAACATTTTAAAAATTATGTTTCCATGTACATAATAATAATTTTATATCTAATTTCATTATGTGGAATCAGGTAACTATATAGTTAATTAATATACAAAAACAGGACGGGCTCAATCATCAGCATAAATACTAATATATACCGTTAATGAAAGAAGACCCTGATACACATAAAGTGATAATCTAGGCATTCAGAGTAAATGTGAAATTATACTCAATTGTAATTATACTAGATATAATGAATACAGGTGCATTCATTAATATAATCCCCAAACAAAATCTTCGCAGAAAGTGAAAAAGTGAACGTGTTACTCGTTCAGTCCTGTCAGACACTTTGTGACCTTATAGAATAGCTTTCCAGTCTCTTTTCTCCATGGAATTCTTCAGGCAAGAATACTGGAGTGGGTAACAATTCCGTTCTCCATAGGATCTTTTCAACTCAGAGATCAAACCCAGATTTCCTGCACTGCAGGTGAATTCCTTACCACCTGAGCCACCAGGGAAGCATTAATTAACACAAGCATAAACAAAACTTTTAGTCAATCGGATGAATCATGTAAGGGTGGGAAGAGGTTTATAAAGATCCAGTCAGGATACCCTGGTTTCTCTTTCAGTTAACATGGCCGTATTACTGATTTCTAGTGGGGTGGGATGGGGTATTGAAAGGGGTGAATAGGCAGACTTGGTAAGGAGGCCAGCGGTTTCCGAGGAGGAGGAGGAGAAAAGGGAACAGCAGTTTTAGCCAAGGTGCCTCACCTTGATTGTCATGCCTATGACAATGATCCATTTTGCCTAAGACCTCCTTTAAGCCCAGAGCTAATGTTTATAACAACAGTGCATCTTGCTGGAGGACACGTTGCTCCTTGTTAGCTTGTACCTATGCTATCTAAAGATGTATGTTGTGGGTGTGGGTCTAGTAAGACCTTTACAACCTTAGAATATTCTTTTGATCTATTGTTAATAATCAACTGGAAAAGTGCAAAATGCCTTGCATAGACTAGCTTCTGGGGTTACTCTTCCAACTTCTTTCAGTTCCTTTAGCTGGAAGTTCTCTCTATCCCTTTTTTCTTTACTAAACCTTTTACTGCAAGAAACTCTGCGTAATCAAAGACAAGTCTTTTTGTTCCCATTGTGAAATTTTCTCCTTTGGAGATCAAAAATCTGACACTGTTCACCGAAAGCAATCTACCATCAGCTATCAGTATGAGACTTAAGGGATTCTTGTTGTAGCAGCAAGTGTGTGTTATCTTAACTGATGCAGGCACTGTTGCCTGGAAATGCCTTATTGCCTTTATAAAAATGTAAGTATGTGATACTTTGTTAATGGCCAGGCTGAAAAAATCTAAACACCTATTATAAAGTGAGAGGGTTCAGAAGCAAACAAATGCCTTAAGCCTGTATCTCTGGGTAATGTGACTGGAACCCAAAATCTTCGCAGAAAGTGAAAAGTGAACGTGTTACTCGTTCAGTCCTGTCAGACACTTTGTGACCTTATAGAATAGCTTTCCAGTCTCTTTTCTCCATGGAATTCTTCAGGCAAGAATACTGGAGTGGGTAACAATTCCGTTCTCCATAGGATCTTTTCAACTCAGAGATCAAACCCAGATTTCCTGCACTGCAGGTGAATTCCTTACCACCTGAGCCACCAGGGAAGCATTAATTAACACAAGCATAAACAAAACTTTTAGTCAATCGGATGAATCATGTAAGGGTGGGAAGAGGTTTATAAAGATCCAGTCAGGATACCCTGGTTTCTCTTTCAGTTAACATGGCCGTATTACTGATTTCTAGTGGGGTGGGATGGGGTATTGAAAGGGGTGAATAGGCAGACTTGGTAAGGAGGCCAGCGGTTTCCGAGGAGGAGGAGGAGAAAAGGGAACAGCAGTTTTAGCCAAGGTGCCTCACCTTGATTGTCATGCCTATGACAATGATCCATTTTGCCTAAGACCTCCTTTAAGCCCAGAGCTAATGTTTATAACAACAGTGCATCTTGCTGGAGGACACGTTGCTCCTTGTTAGCTTGTACCTATGCTATCTAAAGATGTATGTTGTGGGTGTGGGTCTAGTAAGACCTTTACAACCTTAGAATATTCTTTTGATCTATTGTTAATAATCAACTGGAAAAGTGCAAAATGCCTTGCATAGACTAGCTTCTGGGGTTACTCTTCCAACTTCTTTCAGTTCCTTTAGCTGGAAGTTCTCTCTATCCCTTTTTTCTTTACTAAACCTTTTACTGCAAGAAACTCTGCGTAATCAAAGACAAGTCTTTTTGTTCCCATTGTGAAATTTTCTCCTTTGGAGATCAAAAATCTGACACTGTTCACCGAAAGCAATCTACCATCAGCTATCAGTATGAGACTTAAGGGATTCTTGTTGTAGCAGCAAGTGTGTGTTATCTTAACTGATGCAGGCACTGTTGCCTGGAAATGCCTTATTGCCTTTATAAAAATGTAAGTATGTGATACTTTGTTAATGGCCAGGCTGAAAAAATCTAAACACCTATTATAAAGTGAGAGGGTTCAGAAGACAAACCAAATGCACTTAAGCCTGTATCTCTGGGTAATGTGACTGGAAGGAATCAACATGCTGTATATGTTGTTTGTCTTTTCAGGGTATTATGAATAAGAAACAAGCATAAAAGAATCAACTGTTTCCTTAAACAGTGATCAAATAGAATAGAAATTTCAATGTTCAAAGAAAGGATGAAGCCTCAATAGCAGACAATGAAACTAAACTTATTTTAGAAACAAAGCTGGTAAAATTTGTCAGTTAAAATGTTTAAACACACATGAGTTCAAATGAGATAAAAGGTCTCAAATCAACTACCCATCATTTGTGAGAAAGAAAGGAAGACAGGAATTGAAAGCAACGTTGGGAACTGTGTGTAGGAAAGAACTTCCGATGTAGAAATTTCAATATGAGATTGTGTGGAAGTCAGCAGGAAGATGACTAACACGTTTAGCAAGTTGTATTCCCCATGGAATCTCCAAATGAGGAGCAAAATAATCTTGGGTAATTCAAGCAAATAAACAGTATGTGCGTGGCCCCAAATTTGCAAGTGCAGAAAGCAGGCTGAAAGCTCATAGATCTGTAGCACACCAAGGAGAGAATGTCTCCACAAACATACTTTAGCCATAACCTGGATGGGATAAAGGATGCAGATGGATCTAGAATAGGTAAGAACAAGCACAAGTTAAACATTTATTTTTTTCATTGTACTTACTGCTATAAGGTCACATAAAATTAATATAATTTTTTTTAATTAATTAATTAATTTATTTATTTATTTATTTATTTTTGTACATGTATGTTCCCAGATCAATCAGATGCATATCCCTTGACCCTCCCCCCACCCAGGTTCCCCCACCCCCATCCCTCCAGACCATTGCTCCAAGTGGTTGTAGGTACTCCTATTCCCCTAGCACGATGACAATAGCTATCTTTTCTACACATGACAGTATAGGTTCCCATGTTACTCCCTCCCATTGTTCGGTCTCCACAATGTCTTTATGTCTATTCTCTGTTTTTTCATGAGTTCACTGTGTGTGTTATCATGACCATCTTACTAGATCCCATATATATGAGTTAGTATACTATACTTGTCTTTCTCTTTTTGACTTACTTTACTTTTTATGATAGGTTCTAGAGCCAGCCACCTCATTAGGACTGAGTCTTCTGCATTTCTTTTAACAGCTGAGTAGTATTCCATTGTATATATGTACCAGAGCTTCTGGATCCATTCATTTTTTAATCAACTGAGAATCAGGACACTTTCTACACTGGTGGAAAAATGACTGAGATAAATCAGCTTCTGATGAGTTACAACACCATCAGCAGTCGAGTTGAGGGCTTCCCTGTGGTCCAGTAGGTAAAAAGTCCACCTTGCAGTGCAAGGGGCACCAGTTTGATCCCTGGCCCAGGAAGGCCTCACATGCCGAGGAACCACTGGCCTGGCATGTTCAATTACAAGCCAGCACAATGGAGTGCATGTACCCAGAGCCAGTGTTCTGCAACAAGAGAGGCCACTGTGATGGGAGGCCCACACATGCCAAAGAATAAAGATGGATGAAAAACAAAAAACAATGACTTAGAGGCAAAAAAAAAGAAAGAAAATGTAAAAAAAAAAAAAAAAAGAAGAATTGAGTTGAAATTATTTGACTTTTTCTATTAGGGAATAACAGACACGTGTTTCTTAAAAAGTTTTGTATTCATTTCCCAGAGCTGCCAAAACAAAGTAGCGCAAACCAGGTGGCTTAATATATCAGAAATGTATTGTTGCACAGTTTCAGAATCTAGAAGTCCAAAACCAAGGAGCTAGGAGGACCATGCCATCTGCAAAACCTGTAGCAATAAATCCTTTCTTGTCTTTTCCTAGTGTCTGCTGGTTGCCAGCAATCCATCGATTCCCTCAGCCTGCAGCTCTTCCCCTCAATCTTCTGTCCTCACATGAGATCCTCTCCCTATCTGTCTCTGTCCTCCTCTTATCACACCAGATATCACATTTCAAGCAATAGCTCATTGTCCTCACTGAAAGCCTCAAAGCAGATGAGCAAGGAAGATAATAAGCACAGTGTTATGGATAAGCATAGTGCAGCCTATGACTTTATACAAGTAGTGAATAAGCAGGAAATGGGACCTCTACTCCAGAATCCCAGTTCTTTCACATTAGGTTAATATGGACGATACAATTTCCGTATTTTCTTAAGAGTAAATGCAATTAACAACGAGTCAATTCCATCAAACAGTACACGGTATAATAGTTATACTCTATTTACATATAGAGATGCAAATTGATGTACCAGTTATATTCTTTATTACTATTTTGCTGGAAAAGCACTTCTCCTGAACAAACATAAAATAAATTATATATGTAGGTGTCTATCTATCTACCTCCCTATCAATAATCTACTTGTCTACCTATACACTGGTGGAAAAATGACTGAGATAAATCAGCTTCTGATGAGTTACAACACCATCAGCAGTCGAGTTGAGGGCTTCCCTGTGGTCCAGTAGGTAAAAAGTCCACCTTGCAGTGCAAGGGGCACCAGTTTGATCCCTGGCCCAGGAAGGCCTCACATGCCGAGGAACCACTGGCCTGGCATGTTCAATTACAAGCCAGCACAATGGAGTGCATGTACCCAGAGCCAGTGTTCTGCAACAAGAGAGGCCACTGTGATGGGAGGCCCACACATGCCAAAGAATAAAGATGGATGAAAAACAAAAAACAATGACTTAGAGGCAAAAAAAAAAGAAAGAAAATGTAAAAAAAAAAAAAAAAGAAGAATTGAGTTGAAATTATTTGACTTTTTCTATTAGGGAATAACAGACACGTGTTTCTTAAAAAGTTTTGTATTCATTTCCCAGAGCTGCCAAAACAAAGTAGCGCAAACCAGGTGGCTTAATATATCAGAAATGTATTGTTGCACAGTTTCAGAATCTAGAAGTCCAAAACCAAGGAGCTAGGAGGACCATGCCATCTGCAAAACCTGTAGCAATAAATCCTTTCTTGTCTTTTCCTAGTGTCTGCTGGTTGCCAGCAATCCATCGATTCCCTCAGCCTGCAGCTCTTCCCCTCAATCTTCTGTCCTCACATGAGATCCTCTCCCTATCTGTCTCTGTCCTCCTCTTATCACACCAGATATCACATTTCAAGCAATAGCTCATTGTCCTCACTGAAAGCCTCAAAGCAGATGAGCAAGGAAGATAATAAGCACAGTGTTATGGATAAGCATAGTGCAGCCTATGACTTTATACAAGTAGTGAATAAGCAGGAAATGGGACCTCTACTCCAGAATCCCAGTTCTTTCACATTAGGTTAATATGGACGATACAATTTCCGTATTTTCTTAAGAGTAAATGCAATTAACAACGAGTCAATTCCATCAAACAGTACACGGTATAATAGTTATACTCTATTTACATATAGAGATGCAAATTGATGTACCAGTTATATTCTTTATTACTATTTTGCTGGAAAAGCACTTCTCCTGAACAAACATAAAATAAATTATATATGTAGGTGTCTATCTATCTACCTACCTATCAATAATCTACTTGTCTACCTATCATCATCATTTATTTATTTTGAAAGAAAAGAATATCTTTAAATAATTACAGATGGAAGTATCAGGGTAATTTGGTACACAAAACTATAGTTTTTAAATTTAATTTTTTAAAAATACGAGTTTGATATAGGTGCATTTGTTTTCATTCTAAAGAAAAACCCTAAGTCCAGTATTTTCTGCCTCAGTATGTTTCAATTTTATTATAACTGAAGGAGAGTTCATCCGTCCTTTTAGATGGTACCTCGGAAGCCATAGAAACCGCCTGTTTATATTACCTCTTCTCTCCTTCCTCTTCATAAACCTTTCCAACAGAGTGAAGGTACATTTTAGTTTTACTAGGCCATAAAACTTGGTGCAATACATTTCATCCTTTTACGAATTGTCTTGAGAACATTTTAATTGCATTTCATTGTGCCTTGGTGTCAGATCTGTTCTTTTATGACCTACTCTCCAAATCTCACTCATTACTCTTCTCAGTTTCTCTACTAATGAGCCATATTGTATTTCTTAAGATCTTTTGTCAGTTGGAAAGCTGTAACTTCTCTGTAAAGGTAGTTTTGCTTGTGTTTAACCACGAACTTCAATCTCACTCTTCTAGTTCTTTTCCTAATTCTTTTCTGCATCTCTGTATACTACTCTGACAAATTTACCTTGTTTATCTTTCTCTGCCTGAGAAGCCCATCTATCGTCATTTTAGAAAGTTACTTTCAGTAAAATAATCAATATTAGCTTGCACAAATTAATTGTGAAAGATGCTGCAATTCTAAGCAGTAGTGCATAGTGCAGCCTAGCAAAGGAAAATGGGACCTCTACTCCAGAATCCCAGTTCTTTCACATTAGGTTAATATGGACGATACAATTTCCGTATTTTCTTAAGAGTAAATGCAATTAACAACGAGTCAATTCCATCAAACAGTACACGGTATAATAGTTATACTCTATTTACATATAGAGATGCAAATTGATGTACCAGTTATATTCTTTATTACTATTTTGCTGGAAAAGCACTTCTCCTGAACAAACATAAAATAAATTATATATGTAGGTGTCTATCTATCTACCTACCTATCAATAATCTACTTGTCTACCTATCATCATCATTTATTTATTTTGAAAGAAAAGAATATCTTTAAATAATTACAGATGGAAGTATCAGGGTAATTTGGTACACAAAACTATAGTTTTTAAATTTAATTTTTTAAAAATACGAGTTTGATATAGGTGCATTTGTTTTCATTCTAAAGAAAAACCCTAAGTCCAGTATTTTCTGCCTCAGTATGTTTCAATTTTATTATAACTGAAGGAGAGTTCATCCGTCCTTTTAGATGGTACCTCGGAAGCCATAGAAACCGCCTGTTTATATTACCTCTTCTCTCCTTCCTCTTCATAAACCTTTCCAACAGAGTGAAGGTACATTTTAGTTTTACTAGGCCATAAAACTTGGTGCAATACATTTCATCCTTTTACGAATTGTCTTGAGAACATTTTAATTGCATTTCATTGTGCCTTGGTGTCAGATCTGTTCTTTTATGACCTACTCTCCAAATCTCACTCATTACTCTTCTCAGTTTCTCTACTAATGAGCCATATTGTATTTCTTAAGATCTTTTGTCAGTTGGAAAGCTGTAACTTCTCTGTAAAGGTAGTTTTGCTTGTGTTTAACCACGAACTTCAATCTCACTCTTCTAGTTCTTTTCCTAATTCTTTTCTGCATCTCTGTATACTACTCTGACAAATTTACCTTGTTTATCTTTCTCTGCCTGAGAAGCCCATCTATCGTCATTTTTAGAAAGTTACTTTCAGTAAAATAATCAATATTAGCTTGCACAAATTAATTGTGAAAGATGCTGCAATTCTTTGATGGTTAATACTGGAAATTTTGTTATTCCTGATAGGCTTCAAACACACATAAGGTTTTATATAGTAAATGGAAGCATGATCTCATGTGGAAGTGGCATTAGTAGTGACAGGGATACATTGTGATAATGCTTAGGAAAGAACTGAAACAAACAGACCGCCTACAAAGAAAGCTCTGAAATGCAAAACTTCTATAGAAAATGGAAATCTTTGTTTACACAGGATAAGAAAAAATTTAGATACAGTAAATAATAGCCATATTATTCTAGTTACTGATGTTTTTCTCTCCCTCTGCACTATGCTTATAGGGCTTCCAGATTTTTTTCCTTTATCTACAAAATTATTTCTATGAGGTGGAATCTGAGACTTCAAGAAGAGTGCCAGGAAAGGTACGAGGGTAGGTGATAACTGAAGGAGCAGACATTTCCTTAGTCCTCCAGAAAATACACACAGTACTTTAAAATGATGAATGGTGGGTCTTGAGCAGTGTAAGATATTATTTTTTTATCCTCTAGGATGGAAAGATGTGTGATCAACATATGTTACAGTTTCCTAGAGAGGGAAACAGAAGGTTGGGATGTTCTGGAGATAAGAACTGTATAGGTACTGCTTGCCTCTTGGCTAGCAGTGTGTCTTCTCTACAATAAATGATGGAGCATGTGTAGGAAGAAGGGAACCCTGCTCTATGGTGATGGGAACCTAAATTAGTACAGCCACCATGCTATGAGGTTCCTTAAAATCTGAAAATAGGGCTATCATATGAGCCTGAAATCCCACTCCTGGACATATATCTGAAAATTGGGTCCCAGTTTCATCTTTTTTTATATCTTGACTTAAGATCTTTTGTCAGTTGGAAAGCTGTAACTTCTCTGTAAAGGTAGTTTTGCTTGTGTTTAACCACGAACTTCAATCTCACTCTTCTAGTTCTTTTCCTAATTCTTTTCTGCATCTCTGTATACTACTCTGACAAATTTACCTTGTTTATCTTTCTCTGCCTGAGAAGCCCATCTATCGTCATTTTTAGAAAGTTACTTTCAGTAAAATAATCAATATTAGCTTGCACAAATTAATTGTGAAAGATGCTGCAATTCTTTGATGGTTAATACTGGAAATTTTGTTATTCCTGATAGGCTTCAAACACACATAAGGTTTTATATAGTAAATGGAAGCATGATCTCATGTGGAAGTGGCATTAGTAGTGACAGGGATACATTGTGATAATGCTTAGGAAAGAACTGAAACAAACAGACCGCCTACAAAGAAAGCTCTGAAATGCAAAACTTCTATAGAAAATGGAAATCTTTGTTTACACAGGATAAGAAAAAATTTAGATACACTAAATAATAGCCATATTATTCTAGTTACTGATGTTTTTCTCTCCCTCTGCACTATGCTTATAGGGCTTCCAGATTTTTTTCCTTTATCTACAAAATTATTTCTATGAGGTGGAATCTGAGACTTCAAGAAGAGTGCCAGGAAAGGTACGAGGGTAGGTGATAACTGAAGGAGCAGACATTTCCTTAGTCCTCCAGAAAATACACACAGTACTTTAAAATGATGAATGGTGGGTCTTGAGCAGTGTAAGATATTATTTTTTTATCCTCTAGGATGGAAAGATGTGTGATCAACATATGTTACAGTTTCCTAGAGAGGGAAACAGAAGGTTGGGATGTTCTGGAGATAAGAACTGTATAGGTACTGCTTGCCTCTTGGCTAGCAGTGTGTCTTCTCTACAATAAATGATGGAGCATGTGTAGGAAGAAGGGAACCCTGCTCTATGGTGATGGGAACCTAAATTAGTACAGCCACCATGCTATGAGGTTCCTTAAAAATCTGAAAATAGGGCTATCATATGAGCCTGAAATCCCACTCCTGGACATATATCTAGAGAAAATCATGGTCTGAAAGGGCAAATGCACCCCAGTGTTCATTGCAACAGTGTTTCCCATAGCCAAGAGATGGAAGCAACCTAAATGTCCTTGCACGGAAGAATAAAGATGTGGCACATAGATACAATAGAATATCACTCAGCCATTGGAATGACTGAAATAATTCCATTTGCATCTTCATGGATATACCTAGACAGAGGACAAATATTGTATGGCATTCCTTATATGTGGAATCTAAAAAGAAATGATACAAAAGAAACTATTTGCAAAACCAATAAAGACTCACAGATGTACAAAAAGAATTTATGGTTGCTGAGGGAAAAGATAGGGGAACAGGATAGTTAAGCATTTTGAGATGAACATGTACACACTGCTATATTTAAAACAGGTAACTAACAAGGATCTACTCCATAGCACAGGGAGCTCTATTCAATGTTTTGTGGCAGACTGGACGGGAGGCGAGATTGGGGACGAATGGATACATGTATATGTGTGGCTGAGTCCCTTTGCTGTCCACCTGAAATTTTCACAGCATTGGTAATTGACTATACTCCAAAAAAAATGATGTGATTTAATTTAAAATTGATTTCAGTTTTCTTAAAAAAATAACATGCCAAACTTCCTCTTGTCTGTCTGTGTCCATGCTCAGTCAGTCACTCAGTCACATCCGACTCTTGGCAACCTCATGGACTGCAGTCCACCAGGCTCTTCTACTCATGGAATTTTCCTAACAAGAATACTAGAATGGGTCGACATTTCCTACTCCAAGGGATCTTCCTGATCCAGAAATCAAAACCTCATCTCCTTCATTGGAAGGCAGATTCCTTACCAATGAGACCTCTGGGAAGTCTACACACTCCAGTATTCTTGCTTAGAAAATCTCACGGACAGAGGAGCCTGACAAGCTACAGTCCACGGGGTTATAAAGGGTCAAACATGACTAAGAAACTGACAAATGCCCACATGAGGTTCCTTAAAATCCTATCATATGAGCCTGAAATCCCACTCCTGGACATATATCTAGAGAAAATCATGGTCTGAAAGGGCAAATGCACCCCAGTGTTCATTGCAACAGTGTTTCCCATAGCCAAGAGATGGAAGCAACCTAAATGTCCTTGCACGGAAGAATAAAGATGTGGCACATAGATACAATAGAATATCACTCAGCCATTGGAATGACTGAAATAATTCCATTTGCATCTTCATGGATATACCTAGACAGAGGACAAATATTGTATGGCATTCCTTATATGTGGAATCTAAAAAGAAATGATACAAATGAAACTATTTGCAAAACCAATAAAGACTCACAGATGTACAAAAAGAATTTATGGTTGCTGAGGGAAAAGATAGGGGAACAGGATAGTTAAGCATTTTGAGATGAACATGTACACACTGCTATATTTAAAACAGGTAACTAACAAGGATCTACTCCATAGCACAGGGAGCTCTATTCAATGTTTTGTGGCAGACTGGACGGGAGGCGAGATTGGGGACGAATGGATACATGTATATGTGTGGCTGAGTCCCTTTGCTGTCCACCTGAAATTTTCACAGCATTGGTAATTGACTATACTCCAAAAAAAATGATGTGATTTAATTTAAAATTGATTTCAGTTTTCTTAAAAAAATAACATGCCAAACTTCCTCTTGTCTGTCTGTGTCCATGCTCAGTCAGTCACTCAGTCACATCCGACTCTTGGCAACCTCATGGACTGCAGTCCACCAGGCTCTTCTACTCATGGAATTTTCCTAACAAGAATACTAGAATGGGTCGACATTTCCTACTCCAAGGGATCTTCCTGATCCAGAAATCAAAACCTCATCTCCTTCATTGGAAGGCAGATTCCTTACCAATGAGACCTCTGGGAAGTCTACACACTCCAGTATTCTTGCTTAGAAAATCTCACGGACAGAGGAGCCTGACAAGCTACAGTCCACGGGGTTATAAAGGGTCAAACATGACTAAGAAACTGACAAATGCCCACATGAGGTAAATCAACTATCAATGCCTTTTTTTTCATATTTGATGCCTCATAGAGAAAAAGATACATTGAAAATCTAGAGACAAATATAACAATATTGCTTAAACTGCACTAAAATCATTTTGCCAATCAAACAAAATTACCCAAAGATTTATAGTCACTGACGGATAGTTAAATCAAATCAGAACAGATGCATCATTCTAGAAGCATAATCATACATTGCCTCTTATCCAAAGGACACACATAATAATTGATGGTCCTAATTTGCATAATGAGAAGATCTTTAAGATGTACAAGAGTAAATAATTATTTTTGATGATGTTGGTACCTTCAATTCAATGGCATGCCACTTGATATTGCAATATATATTTCTAAGAACATAATGTTTAAAACAAAATGTATCTCTAAATGAATTTGAATTCACCATAAAACATTTGATCTATTCTTTAAAGGTAATTCAACTTAGCATAGCCAAAAGAATACATTAGGTGATTTAGAATTGTTATTTACTTGAGTAAAAGAGCTCAATTATACATTGATTTCATTACTTTATATATAATGTCCATGAAGGTGACAGACTGGTGAGATTTGTAGCCAAAGATAAGAATCTATGACTGTGCGTACCTTTTATACTGGACTTCAAAAGAGACAAAATTTGCCCTGAGTTCCCTGCTAGAAGTCCATAGGTAAGAGAAGATAATTAGGTGAAATTATAAAATCCAAAAGTATAGAGAAAAACTATTGAAGTAGGACCACTGGAATTTATTTGGAAAACTAACCAGGTATTACATGCCAAACTTCCTCTTGTCTGTCTGTGTCCAGATCATCTCAGTCACATCGGACTCTTGGCAACCTCATGGACTGCAGTCCACCAGGCTCTTCTACTCATGGAATTTTCCTAACAAGAATACTAGAATGGGTCGACATTTCCTACTCCAAGGGATCTTCCTGATCCAGAAATCAAAACCTCATCTCCTTCATTGGAAGGCAGATTCCTTACCAATGAGACCTCTGGGAAGTCTACACACTCCAGTATTCTTGCTTAGAAAATCTCACGGACAGAGGAGCCTGACAAGCTACAGTCCACGGGGTTATAAAGGGTCAAACATGACTAAGAAACTGACAAATGCCCACATGAGGTAAATCAACTATCAATGCCTTTTTATTCATATTTGATGCCTCATAGAGAAAAAGATACATTGAAAATCTAGAGACAAATATAACAATATTGCTTAAACTGCACTAAAATCATTTTGCCAATCAAACAAAATTACCCAAAGATTTATAGTCACTGACGGATAGTTAAATCAAATCAGAACAGATGCATCATTCTAGAAGCATAATCATACATTGCCTCTTATCCAAAGGACACACATAATAATTGATGGTCCTAATTTGCATAATGAGAAGATCTTTAAGATGTACAAGAGTAAATAATTATTTTTGATGATGTTGGTACCTTCAATTCAATGGCATGCCACTTGATATTGCAATATATATTTCTAAGAACATAATGTTTAAAACAAAATGTATCTCTAAATGAATTTGAATTCACCATAAAACATTTGATCTATTCTTTAAAGGTAATTCAACTTAGCATAGCCAAAAGAATACATTAGGTGATTTAGAATTGTTATTTACTTGAGTAAAAGAGCTCAATTATACATTGATTTCATTACTTTATATATAATGTCCATGAAGGTGACAGACTGGTGAGATTTGTAGCCAAAGATAAGAATCTATGACTGTGCGTACCTTTTATACTGGACTTCAAAAGAGACAAAATTTGCCCTGAGTTCCCTGCTAGAAGTCCATAGGTAAGAGAAGATAATTAGGTGAAATTATAAAATCCAAAAGTATAGAGAAAAACTATTGAAGTAGGACCACTGGAATTTATTTGGAAAACTAACCAGGTATTATTTTGACTGACAAAAGTAACAACCTTTGTTTAAGTTGCTTTTTATGACTCAAATGCACTGATTTTTTCTTTCTTTTTTTTTTTTTTAAGAGATTGAAGTCAGCAATTGGAACAAGAATATGAAGAAGGAACTTTATGGAGTATATTCTTATGCACCCAACTTTTGACCTCTTAGCACACTAAGACCCAGCACACTCTGAGTCATTCCAGCTGGGGAAAGTTCAGGATGAAGTAATGTGCTGTTTCTCTGCAGCTTGTCTCTGTCTTTAGTGTCTAAATAGGAGCCTGATATGAGGGTTGTTCAGTTCATAGCAGCACTGCAAGAAGGAGCCCTATGCCACATTGTTCCTAAGCAACTGAAACCCATCAGTTTTTTCCCTTCTGTACCAGAGGCAGCTGTGCTGAGGACTGAGAAGGCAAATGAAATATCACAGGATCACCCCAGCGCTTTGTCTTAACATTGGTCCCAAGTTTGAATCTGATAAAAATTTTACAGAAGATTTGGGAAGGTCATATTACTAAGAGAATTCATGGCCTCAAATAGGATTGTCTCTGCCTATTCAAAAATCACAGCAGGAAGTCTTGTCCCTACAGAATTTTCTGCCTGAATCCTAAAAAAGTAAGCACTGCTTTGTTTAAATGTCCTGCTAAACACCACATAGCATCTCCATGTGAGCGAATCCTTGATTTCTTGCAATTGTTGAGAAGGGATAACCTCCTAGCAATCATTAATTTTCTTAGTATAAGTCTCTGAATATCAGAGTTAATTCATTAACTGTTAAGAATGTGAATACTTATGTTCTAGTTTGTAGTTTACAATTTCCCTGGCAATCCATAAGTGGCTTTCCTCAAAGGTTGTGCCACATTTGTAGCCTGCTAGCTCAAAGAAAGGCATCTCTCTTGGCAATGCAGTTGTGTTCTGCTGAACTATATGTATTTCACTTTGTTTCATTTTGTTTTTATATGTTTGTCTGCTTACTACTCTAATTTTATTTCTCAACACTGCTATACATAGAGAATGTTGACATCATTTAATCAGTAGCTAGCAAGATAGGAATTGAGTACACCTGGTTGTGATTGAAAGGGTGTTCCTCTCAGTACTGGGAAATCTGAAAGAAACGACCCCAACACATCTCATCTCTATGCACTAAAAGAATGAGACAGTGTGCTCCCTCCATTTACAAAGTCTGACTTCTCTAGTGACTACATATGTCAGAGCTGGTCAGGGCCTGTGGGCCTGTGGTGAAGAGCAGAGAGGCCTGGCATGCAGTAGCGCATAGGGCTTCAAAGTGTTGGACATGATCTGGCACTGACCAACAACCACAGCATGTATGCACATAAAGATATATGCTTTAATAGGGAATCATGTGAAGTATAGTAGATATATTTTAATGCATTTTTAAGTTTGCATTTGGTTGCATGTGTCAAATACAAATACGGTTTACTTGAAAAAATAGAGTTTACTTAAAACCAGAATCCAGAGGTACGTAGTTCCAGGATGATACAGCTCTTCAGGAAGCCACGGTAAAGATACATCTTTTTAGCTTTATTCTTTGCCATACTTCTTTTAGAAAGACAAATTTTTAAAAGGACACATCCATAAAATATTTCCTTACTTCAGCCAGAAATGTGTCATGTACTCATGGCTAGCTTCAAAGGACTTTAAAATAAGTTTATTTTATTGCCCTCTAATTAAATTAGATTTTGTTCACTATGCTAAAAGAAAAAAAAAAAGTCTTCCCTAAATTTCTGTCCTGTTTTTAAACCAACCACATAGCATCTCCATGTGAGCGAATCCTTGATTTCTTGCAATTGTTGAGAAGGGATAACCTCCTAGCAATCATTAATTTTCTTAGTATAAGTCTCTGAATATCAGAGTTAATTCATTAACTGTTAAGAATGTGAATACTTATGTTCTAGTTTGTAGTTTACAATTTCCCTGGCAATCCATAAGTGGCTTTCCTCAAAGGTTGTGCCACATTTGTAGCCTGCTAGCTCAAAGAAAGGCATCTCTCTTGGCAATGCAGTTGTGTTCTGCTGAACTATATGTATTTCACTTTGTTTCATTTTGTTTTTATATGTTTGTCTGCTTACTACTCTAATTTTATTTCTCAACACTGCTATACATAGAGAATGTTGACATCATTTAATCAGTAGCTAGCAAGATAGGAATTGAGTACACCTGGTTGTGATTGAAAGGGTGTTCCTCTCAGTACTGGGAAATCTGAAAGAAACGACCCCAACACATCTCATCTCTATGCACTAAAAGAATGAGACAGTGTGCTCCCTCCATTTACAAAGTCTGACTTCTCTAGTGACTACATATGTCAGAGCTGGTCAGGGCCTGTGGGCCTGTGGTGAAGAGCAGAGAGGCCTGGCATGCAGTAGCGCATAGGGCTTCAAAGTGTTGGACATGATCTGGCACTGACCAACAACCACAGCATGTATGCACATAAAGATATATGCTTTAATAGGGAATCATGTGAAGTATAGTAGATATATTTTAATGCATTTTTAAGTTTGCATTTGGTTGCATGTGTCAAATACAAATACGGTTTACTTGAAAAAATAGAGTTTACTTAAAACCAGAATCCAGAGGTACGTAGTTCCAGGATGATACAGCTCTTCAGGAAGCCACGGTAAAGATACATCTTTTTAGCTTTATTCTTTGCCATACTTCTTTTTAGAAAGACAAATTTTTAAAAGGACACGTCCATAAAATATTTCCTTACTTCAGCCAGAAATGTGTCATGTACTCATGGCTAGCTTCAAAGGACTTTAAAATAAGTTTATTTTTATTGCCACTTACTAATTAAATTAGATTTTGTTCACTATGCTAAAAGAGAAGAGTGGGATATTTCTTAGGAAAGTAATGGTGTTTGCCTTATTTCTCAGCAAAAAAAAAATCTCTTCTTTATAGCAACTAGTTACTCTCTCCCAATAAAAGTTGCAAAAATCATTAGTTCAGAGGGTCAGACATCTAACATATGATACCACATAATAGAAGGAGGAATCATTACATATATTTTTACAGAACTTTTTTTAACATATCAAAAAGTTATTGCAAGCTTTTTGAGCTGCATTGCAAATTAAAGTGGTGCTAGGCCTGGAGATGGCGTGTTGCCAGTAAGACTATTAGACAAATATGTCAGAAAGTAAAATGCTGAAGACATAAAAGCTGTAATACAGAAAGAGATACAGACTATCCGTGTTTGGAGAGAGTTCGTGTGTGCTCAGTTATGTCTGACTTTTTGTAGCCCACCAGGATCTTCTGTTCATGGGGTTTTCCAAGCAAGATGCTGATGTAGGTTGCCATTTCCTACTCCAGGGGATCTTCCTGACCCAGGAATTGAGCCCATATATCTTGAATCTCCTGCATTGGCAGGAGGATGGATTACTACTATTGCAATCTGGGAGGCCCTATGTTTGGGGAGCAGAGATGAGAGAGATTGCTCCAAGAAAGAAGAGGAGAGAGAATCACTGCAATATACATTTTCAATTGTACATGCTATGGTTAATTTCCATATGACTTTATCATCTGATGACTTATTAGGTCATTCCCTTTTAGAATTGATCTAGTAGATATATTTTAATGCATTTTTAAGTTTGCATTTGGTTGCATGTGTCAAATACAAATACGGTTTACTTGAAAAAATAGAGTTTACTTAAAACCAGAATCCAGAGGTACGTAGTTCCAGGATGATACAGCTCTTCAGGAAGCCACGGTAAAGATACATCTTTTTAGCTTTATTCTTTGCCATACTTCTTTTTAGAAAGACAAATTTTTAAAAGGACACATCCATAAAATATTTCCTTACTTCAGCCAGAAATGTGTCATGTACTCATGGCTAGCTTCAAAGGACTTTAAAATAAGTTTATTTTTATTGCCACTTACTAATTAAATTAGATTTTGTTCACTATGCTAAAAGAGAAGAGTGGGATATTTCTTAGGAAAGTAATGGTGTTTGCCTTATTTCTCAGCAAAAAAAAAAATCTCTTCTTTATAGCAACTAGTTACTCTCTCCCAATAAAAGTTGCAAAAATCATTAGTTCAGAGGGTCAGACATCTAACATATGATACCACATAATAGAAGGAGGAATCATTACATATATCTTTACAGAACTTTTTTTACCATATCAAAAGTTATTGCACGCTTTTTGAGCTGCATTGCAAATTAAAGTGGTGCTAGGCCTGGAGATGGCGTGTTGCCAGTAAGACTATTAGACAAATATGTCAGAAAGTAAAATGCTGAAGACATAAAAGCTGTAATACAGAAAGAGATACAGACTATCCGTGTTTGGAGAGAGTTCGTGTGTGCTCAGTTATGTCTGACTTTTTGTAGCCCACCAGGATCTTCTGTTCATGGGGTTTTCCAAGCAAGATGCTGATGTAGGTTGCCATTTCCTACTCCAGGGGATCTTCCTGACCCAGGAATTGAGCCCATATATCTTGAATCTCCTGCATTGGCAGGAGGATGGATTACTACTATTGCAATCTGGGAGGCCCTATGTTTGGGGAGCAGAGATGAGAGAGATTGCTCCAAGAAAGAAGAGGAGAGAGAATCACTGCAATATACATTTTCAATTGTACATGCTATGGTTAATTTCCATATGACTTTATCATCTGAGAATTGATCATATTCATTAGGGTTGCAAAAATTTATTTGGCCCATTTGTTAGATTTCTACTACTTCACATTGGTTTGTAAAATAACCTTACCATTTACTCTTTCAATTTTCTCTTTTTCTTTCTCTGTATCCATTATATAGTTCATTGATTTTTCTATTTATTATTATTCCAATACCAAATCTGTAATGTTTTTAATATATTATCCAAAAATACATCAGACCCTCTTTGGTCTTTATTTTCAAATTATAACAAAATATTATTATTTGGGCATTCTTCCAAGTATTCATATTATTACTGAGCCTACATTTGATTCTTGATATTTTTCATTGTGAATATGCAGGCTGAAAATTGAATCTGTTCCTCTTCAATTCAGTGGGGATTTTTTCTACTATTTTGTTTCAGATTCTGATTGCACTGTTTTCAAAATTTAGATTGTTCTTAAATGAGAGTTATAATAAGGAAAATTCACCCACTTACTTACATATTTGATCCTACTTTAGGCATGCACGTGTTGTGAATTACTGTGTTTTCTTGGAGAACTGAAGCTATGTTATTATGTAAAGCCATGTTTCCCCTGACACTTTTCCGGCTCTGAAATTTGCTCTGTCTGCATTTAACATAGCTATCCCAGCTTTCCTTTAATTAGTGTTAGCATAATATATGTCTTTCCTGGTAGCTCAGAAATAAAGAATCCACCTACATTGTAAGAGATGCAGGAGATACGGTTTTGATCCCTGGGTCAGGAACATCCCCCTGGAGGAAGAAATGGCAACCCACTCTAATATTCTTGCCTAGGAAACTCCATGGAAAGAAGAGCCTAGTGGACTACAGTCAATGGGGTCTTGAAGGGTCAGACACAACTGCATTTGCAACATGCTACAGCATAGTATGCTTTTCTGTACCCATTTAATTTTAATATACAAATATTTTTATATTTAAGTAGGCTTCTCATAGACAACATGTATCTGGGTCTAGTTTTTTTTTTTTTTGTCTGTTATGACAATTTCTGTTTTGTAGCTGATGCCATTAATTTCTGAAAATTCTCTGTCCTTATTGCTGCAAGTATTTCTTCTTTTTCTTCTTCTGTTACTAGTATTAGGTGTAGGTTACACTTTTTTTTAGGTATCTAACTTTTCTTGGATATTTCATTTCTTTCTTTTTCTGTTTCCCAGTCTTTCTTCTCTGTGCTGTTGTTGTTCTGGAAGTTTCTGTTTACACATAATCAAATTCAGATTCTTCACTCAGCAGTGTTCAGTCCATCAATAAGCACATCAATGCATTCTTTCCTTATGTCACATTGGTTTTTATTTCTATTGTTTTTTAAAAATTTTATCTTAGAATTTCCATTTATCTGCTTACACAGATACATTCTTCCATATTGTCTAATTCTCCTGAAACCCTTAGCATATTAAGCATGGCTACTTTAAATTCCTGGCTAGATCATTCTAATTTCCCTTCTATGTCTCACTCTCACTCTGATACTTCTGTCGCTTCAAATTGTGGTTTTTGTCTTTTAAGGATGCCTCGTTGTTGTTGTTTTTTTTTTTTCTTGCCTCTAAGACATCATTTATTTTTCATCCATCTTTATTCTTTGGCACGTGTAGGCTTTCCATTGAAGTGCCTCTCGCGTTCCAGAGAACCGGCTCTGGGTGCATGTGCTCCAGAGCACTGGCTCATAATTGAACACACCAGTCCAGTCACTCCACAGCGTGTGGAATCTTCCTGGTCCAGGGATTGAACAGGTGTCCCTTGCACTGCAAGGCAGACTATTTACCCAATGGACCACCAGGGAAGCCCCTACCTTTTTTTTTTTTTTTTTTTTTTTGACAGTTGCGATATGCTGGGTAAAATGAGCTCTAGAAAATAGGTCATTAGTTTTGTGTATGTATGATCTGTTGGAAGGGGAAGTGTTCTATAATCCTGTGGTTAGGACTCAGTCTTTTAGAGCCTCTACCCCGAAGCTGTGAATTCACAACTGCTTCTCACCCTTACATTGGACAGGATGGCTAGAGGAGGCTGGCATGTGTATTTCTCTTCTCCCAGGATGATCAAGTCCTGATAAAACTCTTTAGGTAAGGCTCTGGTAAAATGTTTTCTCTTGAGGGCATGGCTTTTTAAAAAACAGAATGCCTGGGCATATTTCAGAACGGCTGCTTTCCCTGACTCTGTTGGAAGCATGAGGAATTTCCACCAGAATTTTACTACAAAAACCTGGTAAGTTTACTGGAGGTTAAGCCTACAAAAGTGCTGGAGCTTCCCGGGTGGTTCAGTTGGTATTCACCTGCAGTTCAGGAGACCCAGGTTCCATCTCTGGTTCAGGCAGATTCCCTGGAGAAAGAAATGGCAACCCACTCCAGTATTCTTGCCTAGAGAGCCCCATGGACAGAGGAGCCTCTCAAATTACAGCCCATGGGATGGCAAAGAGTTAGGCTTAGCGACCAAACCATCACAATCAATGGGGGGGGGGGGGGGGTGGGGGTTTTTTTGGGCCACTTCAATTGGTCTTTCATTTATGTTATTTTCATCCATCTTTGTTCTTTAGCCTGTGTGGGCCTCCCATCGCAGTGACCTCTCTCGTTGCAGAGCACCATCTTAGGGCATATGTACTCCAAAACTCAGGCTCGTTAGTTGGACACATCGGTCCAGCCGCTCTACCACACGTGGGATCTTCCTAGTCCAGGGATCAAACTGGTGCCCCTTGCACTGCAAGGCGGTGGGTGTCCTTACCCACCGGACCACCAGGGAAGCCCCAATGGGGGAGTTTTAACTCAAACTTCTTCACTGAGAATCTAGCAAATCTACATTACAGATTAGATTTTCCTACTGCAGTTTTGATTCTCACAGAGGTTTCTACTTACGGGTTTCTGTTTGGGCAAACTGTGATTCTCTGTATCCTCCTGTCTCTCTCTCCAATTTGGAAGGCAGCTGTTTGCTCTCTGAGCTCAATTCTCTAACAGACTTGAAAAGAGTTGTTGACAGAATGATGATTTCTAAGCTCTTATATGCTGAATCAGTAACAGGAAGTCTATTTTCTCTTAAAGAATCTGTGCATTATGAATAATTCACAAAATAGAAGTCATTGAACATTTTTTAAATGTACACATCCTCTATACATATTACTGTGTAAAGCATACAGAAAGAAATTTCAATAAAATATATCAAAAGAAACACTGATATCTTTCAATACATCCAACAACCTGCTTAAGAGCTATAGCCTTGTTTTACTACTAGCAAAGCCACAGGGAAATATTTTTAAAATATGATTCTTCAGATTTATACCTATCGACTTGGTAAAGTTTAAGTGTTCACAACTTCCATATACTAAAATTTAGTTCAATAATTGTTCTACTTATAAACTACATGAATTTGAACATGCTCACATACACAAACACACATACACATACATAGGTGATGTGCATATTTGATGATTATTAAATGACTATTTATTGATATTAATTTAATTAGACACCCAAAGATTCATTTGCCTAGAGAGCCCCATGGACAGAGGAGCCTCTCAAATTACAGCCCATGGGATGGCAAAGAGTTAGGCTTAGCGACCAAACCATCACAATCAATGGGGGGGGGGGGGGGGGGGGGGGTTTTTTTGGGCCACTTCAATTGGTCTTTCATTTATGTTATTTTCATCCATCTTTGTTCTTTAGCCTGTGTGGGCCTCCCATCGCAGTGACCTCTCTCGTTGCAGAGCACCATCTTAGGGCATATGTACTCCAAAACTCAGGCTCGTTAGTTGGACACATCGGTCCAGCCGCTCTACCACACGTGGGATCTTCCTAGTCCAGGGATCAAACTGGTGCCCCTTGCACTGCAAGGCGGTGGGTGTCCTTACCCACCGGACCACCAGGGAAGCCCCAATGGGGGAGTTTTAACTCAAACTTCTTCACTGAGAATCTAGCAAATCTACATTACAGATTAGATTTTCCTACTGCAGTTTTGATTCTCACAGAGGTTTCTACTTACGGGTTTCTGTTTGGGCAAACTGTGATTCTCTGTATCCTCCTGTCTCTCTCTCCAATTTGGAAGGCAGCTGTTTGCTCTCTGAGCTCAATTCTCTAACAGACTTGAAAAGAGTTGTTGACAGAATGATGATTTCTAAGCTCTTTTATGCTGAATCAGTAACAGGAAGTCTATTTTCTCTTAAAGAATCTGTGCATTATGAATAATTCACAAAATAGAAGTCATTGAACATTTTTTAAATGTACACATCCTCTATACATATTACTGTGTAAAGCATACAGAAAGAAATTTCAATAAAATATATCAAAAGAAACACTGATATCTTTCAATACATCCAACAACCTGCTTAAGAGCTATAGCCTTGTTTTACTACTAGCAAAGCCACAGGGAAATATTTTTAAAATATGATTCTTCAGATTTATACCTATCGACTTGGTAAAGTTTAAGTGTTCACAACTTCCATATACTAAAATTTAGTTCAATAATTGTTCTACTTATAAACTACATGAATTTGAACATGCTCACATACACAAACACACATACACATACATAGGTGATGTGCAATATTTGATGATTATTAAACTTGGACTATGTTAGTTTGATATTAATTTTAAAATATTAAGAGATTCTAAAAGAAGAAATTAAGACTTATTCATATATATTATTTAATCTTCAATTTATATGTCAGTGGTTTAAAATATCCAGCAAATTAATGCCACCCATAAGATCTCTCATTCAATAATTCAGTATTAGCACATTCTAAGTGGTGGTATAGAAAGAATATAGCATGTCGAATTAGCATCTAGGGAGAGGTATGATAGTAAATATCGATCTGTTTAGTGTACTTCTTGAATATTATGCCAGAGTTACATTTGCCAAAAGGTTTTAAAAAATGCAAGAAAGTAGTAATGGCTATCTTTTGCCTATAAACAGAACATTTGACTGGTCAAATTCTATAAAGGGTGGTAGACTCATTTGTTGAATCTACCTTGGGTTGAGTGTCTTCTCTATTACTCTATTCCCCTCAAACTCTCTCATACACAGGGTGTTTCTTTCCATAGATTATCTCTTCATTTCCCCCATTAGTCTTCTACTATTGACCAGCTTGACTTTTTGTTATTCTGTAGATCTCTCTTACTATATTGTATCTTCTTATTCAAAATATCACTCTCAGTATGAGTATAGTTACTATGAGCCTTCAGTGGATTGACTTTAGCACTTTTTTTCTTTTTCTTGTTAATTTTTTTCATGTCAAGTTTGACTTATGTTTTCCAGTTTAAATTCATGAGCATAGAATATAACTTAGCCATTTTAACTTTGGAGCTCATCTCATCATATATTTTGTTTATCCATATAGTTTGTTCTTGGATAACAATTAAACATGTGGTTAAACCAGTTGTATTAACAACCATCATTATGTGAAAATTGTCATGAGTTGGACTTAATTTTTCCAGAGAATATGGACCAAAGCAGAGGAGAATCCTGTGGTAGTGATGTAACACTGGCAGAATTTGCTATTAGATGAAAAATAAGGAGATACCTATCGATTATTTCACAACTTCCATATACTAAAATTTAGTTCAATAATTGTTCTACTTATAAACTACATGAATTTGAACATGCTCACATACACAAACACACATACACATACATAGGTGATGTGCAATATTTGATGATTATTAAACTTGGACTATGTTAGTTTGATATTAATTTTAAAATATTAAGAGATTCTAAAAGAAGAAATTAAGACTTATTCATATATATTATTTAATCTTCAATTTATATGTCAGTGGTTTAAAATATCCAGCAAATTAATGCCACCCATAAGATCTCTCATTCAATAATTCAGTATTAGCACATTCTAAGTGGTGGTATAGAAAGAATATAGCATGTCGAATTAGCATCTAGGGAGAGGTATGATAGTAAATATCGATCTGTTTAGTGTACTTCTTGAATATTATGCCAGAGTTACATTTGCCAAAAGGTTTTAAAAAATGCAAGAAAGTAGTAATGGCTATCTTTTGCCTATAAACAGAACATTTGACTGGTCAAATTCTATAAAGGGTGGTAGACTCATTTGTTGAATCTACCTTGGGTTGAGTGTCTTCTCTATTACTCTATTCCCCTCAAACTCTCTCATACACAGGGTGTTTCTTTCCATAGATTATCTCTTCATTTCCCCCATTAGTCTTCTACTATTGACCAGCTTGACTTTTTGTTATTCTGTAGATCTCTCTTACTATATTGTATCTTCTTATTCAAAATATCACTCTCAGTATGAGTATAGTTACTATGAGCCTTCAGTGGATTGACTTTAGCACTTTTTTTCTTTTTCTTGTTAATTTTTTTCATGTCAAGTTTGACTTATGTTTTCCAGTTTAAATTCATGAGCATAGAATATAACTTAGCCATTTTAACTTTGGAGCTCATCTCATCATATATTTTGTTTATCCATATAGTTTGTTCTTGGATAACAATTAAACATGTGGTTAAACCAGTTGTATTAACAACCATCATTATGTGAAAATTGTCATGAGTTGGACTTAATTTTTCCAGAGAATATGGACCAAAGCAGAGGAGAATCCTGTGGTAGTGATGTAACACTGGCAGAATTTGCTATTAGATTAAAAATAAGGAGTTTATATAAAAATATATGTCAATGATGACTCAGTTTTCACTTTATTCTTTTCATTTTTTCCTTTCTTTCCAACATAAAAAAGTGTCTATTACTAAAAACTTGGGAACAAAAATAGATTTAATTTAGGATATTGGGGGCTTAGGGTTTCTTGGGCTCACTCTTTCCTGGCGAATTTTAAACAAAAAGAGCAGGAATTTGCAGTGCGTATGACAATAGTCCCAATGGTCAGGTATTGAAAACAACCAAGATCTTTTTAAAAAGGAGTCTTAGTCAGGAAGGAGGCCTGGCTCCTCATTTAGTCTGTGGTTGGCAGTGTGTTTATTTGAAAATAGATGTCTCTTTGTAGTAGAGGTCTTGGGAATCAAAGGTTATGTCAGGTATTTATATTGAACTAGGAAAAGAAAATTCAAGAAGAAGAACATCAATTTGAAGTTGTGTTTGAATTTTTGGGATAACAACTTTGAACTAAAAAATATGAGTACATAATCAAAGCATAGACAGATCACTGAGCTGGGATATATAATGAATAAAATGAATCATAGTAGGGAAAGACATCAGAGAAGTAGACAGTGTTAAAACCTGTAGGATCTTTCTGATCTCATAAATATTTTTGAATATTTCCTTTCAGAAATAGAAAGGAATTTAAAGACGTTCTAACTAAATGAGAAATGATTGGAAGATTTTAAGCATGGGAACTTTATTTTGTCATTTATCTTTTAAAGAGAAGGTTCTGTTTTTCTGATTTAGATGGTAGGGAGTAATAGTGGATGGTAGATCCAACAAGGAGACTATGGAAGTTCTTCAAGAGAGACATAATGATGCCTTGAACTAGGTGAGTAGCAATTCAAGAGATGAGACAGTGATTATACTCATCAACACTTACAGCTTTACAAGACTTACTGAGATTGCGTTTAGGATGTTGGAGAATGGTGATAATTCTCTATTTTATTGGCCAGGTTTTAATTGCCAAAGCTCATATTTTGATCCATGAAAAAGTTGGTATTAACAACCATCATTATGTGAAAATTGTCATGAGTTGGACTTAATTTTTCCAGAGAATATGGACCAAAGCAGAGGAGAATCCTGTGGTAGTGATGTAACACTGGCAGAATTTGCTATTAGATTAAAAATAAGGAGTTTATATAAAAATATATGTCAATGATGACTCAGTTTTCACTTTATTCTTTTCATTTTTTCCTTTCTTTCCAACATAAAAAAGTGTCTATTACTAAAAACTTGGGAACAAAAATAGATTTAATTTAGGATATTGGGGGCTTAGGGTTTCTTGGGCTCACTCTTTCCTGGCGAATTTTAAACAAAAAGAGCAGGAATTTGCAGTGCGTATGACACTAGTCCCAATGGTCAGGTATTGAAAACAACCAAGATCTTTTTAAAAGGAGTCTTAGTCAGGAAGGAGGCCTGGCTCCTCATTTAGTCTGTGGTTGGCAGTGTGTTTATTTGAAAATAGATGTCTCTTTGTAGTAGAGGTCTTGGGAATCAAAGGTTATGTCAGGTATTTATATTGAACTAGGAAAAGAAAATTCAAGAAGAAGAACATCAATTTGAAGTTGTGTTTGAATTTTTGGGATAACAACTTTGAACTAAAAAATATGAGTACATAATCAAAGCATAGACAGATCACTGAGCTGGGATATATAATGAATAAAATGAATCATAGTAGGGAAAGACATCAGAGAAGTAGACAGTGTTAAAACCTGTAGGATCTTTCTGATCTCATAAATATTTTTGAATATTTCCTTTCAGAAATAGAAAGGAATTTAAAGACGTTCTAACTAAATGAGAAATGATTGGAAGATTTTAAGCATGGGAACTTTATTTTGTCATTTATCTTTTAAAGAGAAGGTTCTGTTTTTCTGATTTAGATGGTAGGGAGTAATAGTGGATGGTAGATCCAACAAGGAGACTATGGAAGTTCTTCAAGAGAGACATAATGATGCCTTGAACTAGGTGAGTAGCAATTCAAGAGATGAGACAGTGATTATACTCATCAACACTTACAGCTTTACAAGACTTACTGAGATTGCGTTTAGGATGTTGGAGAATGGTGATAATTCTCTATGATTCCTAGGTTTTAATGTTGGCCAACAAGGTCATTTGTATTGCCCTTTGTAGATATTTCTGAAAAAGGTGTTTAGAAATTACCTAGTAAAAGAGCAAATTGATAATGTTGGTGGAAGGAACTATGAAACAAGTAAAAATATTTATGAGATCAGACAGAATATTTTCCAGATAATAAATTGAATGGGACATTGACACAATTGATTTAGGAGAAGCAGGAGACTTGATGAGAGAGGAGAAGAGTCAATTATATTACCTCAGAAAATTAAAGTGTAACTTAACTAGGACATGCAGTCAACTGCTGGGATGAGGTTACATGTTATTTGAAGTTTCTGCATTTCAACTTGAAGCAGAGCTAGTATGGAACATTCTGTTCTTTAAATTCACATAGATAAAAGGGTAGATGTTTATGTTCTACTGGCATTGAAGTGTTGCCAAGTATTTAGGATGGAGAAAGAAGCATGGGCATTATAGAAATTATAAGTGTTTTGAAGGATGCCATTTAGAAATGGATCTTGGAGACTAAGCTAGAAGAAGAAATAAGTGCCTTTAGAAGTGTGTGGACAGTAGGATCAGAACAGTAAATTAATTAGAAGCCTCCTTGTGATTTAATAATTATACCTGTAATTGTACAAAAGGTAGAAGTCTGGAAAAAGTAAAGGGCAGAAATGGACAAAAAAGATATTTAAATTAAATGTTTTTAGAGATAATTTTTCTCAGTCAAAATGCACAAATGATGACAGGAGGAAAGACACCAACCTTTGGAGTTACTTTGATTTGTTTTGCTTACGTAAATCAATATGAAATTTGATTTTTAAATCTTCTAGGTTACTGTAC
Source organism: Tragulus kanchil (assembly GCA_022376925.1). Lineage (NCBI taxonomy): Eukaryota > Metazoa > Chordata > Mammalia > Artiodactyla > Tragulidae > Tragulus > Tragulus kanchil. The sequence goes on from JAIOJX010000004.1 coordinate 149,754,689, forward strand.
TCTGTTTGTCACAGTTTCCTCAACTTCCTTCAGCTTTAAACCTGAATTTTTTATATTTGATCTTGCCTGACATATTCCTAAAGTCATATGAAGGTGAGCTGTAGCCTAAGGCATGGCGTTGGGCATAAATAAACAAAGTAAGGGTGAAAAAGTCAAGAAACTGAGTTTCCAAGTTGTTAAGTGCATCATTCAATGGATTCTGAATCTTTGAGAGCTTTGACAGAAATAGAAGTGCACAGGAAGACAATGGCCATCTTCAAGTTATCCACAGACAAGTGAAAAATGAAGAGAATTCTGTAGGTGATAATTTTGAGGTAAAGAGATAATTGTATAATTGAATAACAAAAGCTACAAAAGAGTAGGACATTTTACTGTCCAGTTCCAACCTCTATCTTTAAATACATAATACATATAGGAAAGACACGCTCCTCTTGAGTTTGAAGTAATATATATCAATTCATTTAGAAAATATAAAGATGTCACTTAAAGAAAGTAGTAAAAGTGATATATAAAAAATTGTGGTACAGTTCTGGAAAACATAGAATGCAAGCACAGGAGACAATTAACTAAGGAAGTGTAAGGAAATAATTAGCTTAAGATAAGGAATATACAAAATCTAAGAGGAAAGAGAGTTTAAATGATGAGAAGACTTGGTATTCAGGAAATGAATATGTAGATATTATATAGTGAGTTCTGATAATTAATGACTGGATTGAAGTGTTGCCAAGTATTTAGGATGGAGAAAGAAGCATGGGCATTATAGAAATTATAAGTGTTTTGAAGGATGCCATTTAGAAATGGATCTTGGAGACTAAGCTAGAAGAAGAAATAAGTGCCTTTAGAAGTGTGTGGACAGTAGGATCAGAACAGTAAATTAATTAGAAGCCTCCTTGTGATTTAATAATTATACCTGTAATTGTACAAAAGGTAGAAGTCTGGAAAAAGTAAAGGGCAGAAATGGACAAAAAAGATATTTAAATTAAATGTTTTTAGAGATAATTTTTCTCAGTCAAAATGCACAAATGATGACAGGAGGAAAGACACCAACCTTTGGAGTTACTTTGATTTGTTTTGCTTACGTAAATCAATATGAAATTTGATTTTTAAATCTTCTAGGTTACTGTACTCTGTTTGTCACAGTTTCCTCAACTTCCTTCAGCTTTAAACCTGAATTTTTTATATTTGATCTTGTCTGACATATTCCTAAAGTCATCTGAAGGTGAGCTGTAGCCTAAGGCATGGCGTTGGGCATAAATAAACAAAGTAAGGGTGAAAAAGTCAAGAAACTGAGTTTCCAAGTTGTTAAGTGCATCATTCAATGGATTCTGAATCTTTGAGAGCTTTGACAGAAATAGAAGTGCACAGGAAGACAATGGCCATCTTCAAGTTATCCACAGACAAGTGAAAAATGAAGAGAATTCTGTAGGTGATAATTTTGAGGTAAAGAGATAATTGTATAATTGAATAACAAAAGCTACAAAAGAGTAGGACATTTTACTGTCCAGTTCCAACCTCTATCTTTAAATACATAATACATATAGGAAAGACACGCTCCTCTTGAGTTTGAAGTAATATATATCAATTCATTTAGAAAATATAAAGATGTCACTTAAAGAAAGTAGTAAAAGTGATATATAAAAAATTGTGGTACAGTTCTGGAAAACATAGAATGCAAGCACAGGAGACAATTAACTAAGGAAGTGTAAGGAAATAATTAGCTTAAGATAAGGAATATACAAAATCTAAGAGGAAAGAGAGTTTAAATGATGAGAAGACTTGGTATTCAGGAAATGAATATGTAGATATTATATAGTGAGTTCTGATAATTAATGGGAAAAGCTGGGCAAAGTAGTTTAGCATTGTTAGGAAGAATATACTTCTCTACAGCATAGCTTGGAGTATCAGCTGCTTTCTGGTCTATACAACGGAGCTGAAGCAAAAGGAGCAGTTCATCAGTCACAACATAAGAGGACAGAAGTAAAGTCTAACATAATGTTTCTCTCAAATGACAATCCCTTACATCAGATTAAAGGATAAAAAAGTCAGCTGTCTAATTTTATAATTAAAAATATACAGCCCTCATGGACTGTGGCCCACTAGGCTCCTCTGTCCACAGGATTCTCCAGGCAAGAATATTCCCTTCTCCAGGGGATATTCCTGATCCAGTGATTGAACCCATGTCTCTTATGTCTCCTGCATTGGCAGGTGGGTTCTTCACCACTTGTCACCTGGGAAACCCTACAGTGAAAAAAAAAAAAAAAAACAGATCAATTCAAAAGTGAAGCAAAGGGAAAATGCCTGGGGTGGGCAGTCATATAATATACCAGATAAATGCAAATACTTATACGTTTGTAAGGTTGGCTAAGCAAATATCCAATAAAGTAGATTAAGGGATAACGGCCTTTAAAGAACATCTTGGAATTGTTTTACTATCCAAGTTTCCACACCCTGTGGAAGCTAGATCATCTATAAATCTTAATGGACCAAAAATGATAGTAGCAAAATATATAAAGTGAAACTCTTAAACTACAAAGATAAGGCTATAAAATCACAACACAATGAGTGATTTTGATATACAGTTTTCAGAGGTGATTGATGAAGTAAATCTAATTGAAAAACCATTTATGAGGTTTAAATAGCATGACCAACTAGGCCTGCTAAGTAACATTGTCCAGGACATTGTACTCTGTTTAAAGTTCTTTATTTCCTGTGCTTGGAAGATTTTGCCAGAAGAAGAATTTTATTTTTCTCTTGAAGGGTATAAATTACTACAGTACACGTTTAAAAAATAATCTGATGAGGAAAATATCCACTTTTAGGCTCCTAATTACATTCTGAAGACTATTTTACAGAAATAAAAGTAAAATTCCTATGTGTGTAAATTAAAATACTACTATAATTACAATAAAAATGGGAACTAATGTACTGGAGGAAAAGTTTGCAATGTTATTGAATTAACCTTTAGGTTTCAATTAACCATTTGAAAAATTTAAAGAAACTAATGGATTCTTAATGGAGGAAGATTGACTTGGAAGAATTTTAAAATGTTTTCAGGAAAAATAAAATATTTCAGACTAATACATCTGCTATGGTTTAATTTTGTTTATTTTAAATACCATGTATGGATGTATGCTTCAATGGCATATCTTCAGATACATAACACTTTGTTAAATAGATACTACATTTTTAAGTGTTTACCTCATGGAGTTAGAATTGAAGGTGATGACTAAAACACTTTGTAAGTTTGGAGCTTATAGACAGAATAAAGATGCTAAGGTAGAAGTGCTACCCACCTATAGTAAGTAGTCATAATATTAGTATACTTGAATAGTATACACAATACACAATATGCTTGAATAGTAATCACTACTCAAGTATAGACACAATGCCTAATAGCAAAGATTCAGATTTGCTTCCAAGCTACCTTTAAGTCCAAAAGATCTCAAGGCATTAGAGAAAAAAAAAAAAAAAAAAAAAAAACCTTAAAAAGTCAATCTTTAAAAAAAAAAAAGAAAGAAAAGTCAATCTGTAAGGGTTAGGGAAAGGGACAGGGCACAGTTTTTGAAAGAATGAGCATAGCCTAAGAACACAACATAAACCCATTAGAATCAAATGGGTCCGAGATGGCAGACTAGACCTGGATCCTCAGTCAGTAACCTAAGTGAAATACCCAGAAGCACTATGACAGTTACGCCTCTTCCCCGAAAGACCTGGAATAATCCTCACTCATTAGCATATGGAATTACCCAGCCCATAAAAGCTAACAACACCATGTTTTGGGGTCTGCTGGTGTAAAAGGGGACATAAAATATGAAATAATTTGCTTAGATTTACCTGTAAGTGATTGTAAGTGACTTGTTTGTAAAATCATTATTTAGAAGTGATTTACTTGTTAAACTAAATTACTCCCCATCAGCATGGAATATTCCCTGTTAATCTTTACTGAATGTAACCTGTACTGATGAGGGAAGAAAGGAGCAGGCTACCCTGACTGCACTGACTCCACCTTGAGTAAGAGGACTTCATCTTACACTTTCAGTGAACTCTGGACTGTGTTTGGACTGGGTAGTCATGGAAATGAGAAATTAAGTGTCAACTAGGCCTTTGGGGCTGGTGAGAACCTGACCAGGAAGACCTCGTACCCAAGCCTGCCCTAGGCCAATGCAAATGAAATACTTGTCACAAGATAAATCACCATTTGTGATTTTAGTTAATCAATTCTTGTTGTAGACAGGCTAAGCGATATGCTTAGATGATTTTCGATTGTACCATTGTGATTGCAACCAAATCATACTTTTTTTCTTAACGTCTCCTGTGGCGCTCTGATTTGAAAGAGGACCGTTGCAAGCATAAGGTAGCTTAAGCGCATTGTTTCAGTTTGGAGCTAAGATGGCGCCTACAGGAAGGGACGTGGGAGTGAAAAGAAGCTTAAGCACATTGTTTAAAGAAGTTTAAGTGCATATTTGCAGTTTGGAGCTAAGATGACGACTACAGGAAGAGACGAGGGCATAATCTAAAGTCGATTGTCAAAACTTCTGATTGATCCCCCTGGTTTCCAAGCTTATGGACAATAATGCTCACCATGAATTCCTATTGCAATGTAAATACATAATTGCTTGACCTTTAGCTTGATTGGTGTAACTATAAGAAGTCCCTTGCAAAACCCTCTTCGTTTGCCTATAAAAGCTGTAAGTCTGCACTAATAAAATGGAACTGCTTTGACAGAACCCCTGCTGTGTCTGATTGTCCCCTGCCTGCACCAGGGTGTGGCGGGGCGGGGTTCTGGGGAGGCTGGGGGCCGGCAGCAAGACTTGCCTCTCTCCAAGATCTCCCGGTTCAGCCGGGGGCAATCCCGCTGCCTTCCTTTCTACGGAAGGTCCCCGCAGTCTCCTAGGCAACCTTAGGAATTGGGGATGTGGATTTGTGCACGACGTAGGCTTTAGGTATAAATGTGAGCCACAAGTTTTGCTCAGGGTCCTTGGCTAAATAAAGGCCTTGGGCCCACCAGTGTAAAGCCAACCTAATAAACCTCTTTTTCATCCACCACGAGCAGAGTTGGGTGCTTCACTGAGCGTGCCTCACAACACTGGATTCTCTCTGTGATGGCCCACACTCTATCTGTGGAGTGTGCTTTTCTCTGAATCTGAATAAATCCATTTCTTACCTATCACTTTGTCTCACTAAATTCTGCTCTGCAAAGAGACATGAAGAACCCGAGCTCCGTTGGTCCTAAAACCAGGTATGGTAGATTTTGGCTGCATTTGAGTCCAAGCCGGGCCCCTGGGGTTCAAGATGTATGCAAATGAATACTTGTCAAAGTCTTTTTTTCAATTCTTGTTGTAGACAGGCTAAGCGATATGCTTAGATGATTTTCGATTGTACCATTGTGATTGCAACCAAATCATACTTTTTTTTAACGTCTCCTGTGGCTCTGATTTGAAAGAGGACCGTTGCAAGCATAAGGTAGCTTAAGCGCATTGTTTCAGTTTGGAGCTAAGATGGCGCCTACAGGAAGGGACGTGGGAGTGAAAAGAAGCTTAAGCACATTGTTTAAAGAAGTTTAAGTGCATATTTGCAGTTTGGAGCTAAGATGACGACTACAGGAAGAGACGAGGGCATAATCTAAAGTCGATTGTCAAAACTTCTGATTGATCCCCCTGGTTTCCAAGCTTATGGACAATAATGCTCACCATGAATTCCTATTGCAATGTAAATACATAATTGCTTGACCTTTAGCTTGATTGGTGTAACTATAAGAAGTCCCTTGCAAAACCCTCTTCGTTTGCCTATAAAAGCTGTAAGTCTGCACTAATAAAATGGAACTGCTTTGACAGAACCCCTGCTGTGTCTGATTGTCCCCTGCCTGCACCAGGGTGTGGCGGGGCGGGGTTCTGGGGAGGCTGGGGGCCGGCAGCAAGACTTGCCTCTCCAAGATCTCCCGGTTCAGCCGGGGCAATCCCGCTGCCTTCCTTTCTACGGAAGGTCCCGCAGTCTCCTAGGCAACCTCAGGAGTTTGGCATGTGGGTTTGTGCACAGAGGCTTTAGGTATAAATGTGAGCCACAAGTTTTGCTCAGGGTCCTTGGCTAAATAAAGGCCTTGGGCCCACCAGTGTAAAGCCAACCTAATAAACCTCTTTTTCATCCACCACGAGCAGAGTTGGGTGCTTCACTGAGCGTGCCTCACAACACTGGATTCTCTCTGTGATGGCCCACACTCTATCTGTGGAGTGTGCTTTTCTCTGAATCTGAATAAATCCATTTCTTACCTATCACTTTGTCTCACTAAATTCTGCTCTGCAAAGAGACATGAAGAACCCGAGCTCCGTTAGGTCCTAAAACCAGGTATGGTAGATTTTGGCTGCATTTGAGTCCAAGCCGCATGGGGTTTGAGTCCCAAACAGGGTTTTGGCTGAGTTCAAGCCACAGCCACATGCACTCAAGTCCCAAATTGAGTTTTGGGTTTAAGTCCTAATCCGATGTAGAACGCTTTCAAATCTTTATGAATATGGGAAATAAGATGTAGAGTTTTCAGTACAAAAAATGATGTGATGATACATTTTCTACACCTCACAAGACTGGTACCTTTGGATTTTGTATTATTTAAACTATTCTCACAATACCACTTTTTGCTTATTTCATAATGTTTCAGGTCATGAGGCTGCATCCTCAAACTGTCATATACAGGAAAAATAAAAACAGAAGAGGATTTCTTCCTTTTCAAATGACACTTTCGTTGGTAGATAATGACACTTTGGTTGATAAAAGAAAGTAAATAAAACTTTAAATTTTCGCATTACAAATTTAGTTTTAACTTCAAGAGAAATAGAAACTTAAAATGTAAGCAAAAATACTGTTAAAAATTGAATGATGGAGTACTGATCATTAAAACATGACTAAATGATTTTAAATATTAAAAAATATAATGTGATTTTGAATGCTTTCAGTCTGTCAAACAATATGATTACAGTTTTATCTATTTTAAATTATTTAATTCTCATAACTCAAAGGTATGTGGACTCAGGAAATCTTTAGGCAGCGTGTCTGCTGATAACTGGGGCTGTGTCCCTGCCCTGTTGGTTACTTGGCGTGAGGCATTCCAGCACTAGAGTGTGAAGCTGTTGAGTAGGGTCAGTACCGGAAGCCAAAATGTCAACCTCCAAGACAGCTCAAGCTGAGAATACTCTCTGACATCCTTGTCGTCAGGGTGAGCAAACCTAGATCCACCACGAGCAGAGTTGGGTGCTTCACTGAGCGTGCCTCACAACACTGGATTCTCTCTGTGATGGCCCACACTCTATCTGTGGAGTGTGCTTTTCTCTGAATCTGAATAAATCCATTTCTTACCTATCACTTTGTCTCACTAAATTCTGCTCTGCAAAGAGACATGAAGAACCCGAGCTCCGTAGGTCCTAAAACCAGGTATGGTAGATTTTGGCTGCATTTGAGTCCAAGCCGCATGGGGTTTGAGTCCCAAACAGGGTTTTGGCTGAGTTCAAGCCACAGCCACATGCACTCAAGTCCCAAATTGAGTTTTGGGTTTAAGTCCTAATCCGATGTAGAACGCTTTCAAATCTTTATGAATATGGGAAATAAGATGTAGAGTTTTCAGTACAAAAAATGATGTGATGATACATTTTCTACACCTCACAAGACTGGTACCTTTGGATTTTGTATTATTTAAACTATTCTCACAATACCACTTTTTGCTTATTTCATAATGTTTCAGGTCATGAGGCTGCATCCTCAAACTGTCATATACAGGAAAAATAAAAACAGAAGAGGATTTCTTCCTTTTCAAATGACACTTTCGTTGGTAGATAATGACACTTTGGTTGATAAAAGAAAGTAAATAAAACTTTAAATTTTCGCATTACAAATTTAGTTTTAACTTCAAGAGAAATAGAAACTTAAAATGTAAGCAAAAATACTGTTAAAAATTGAATGATGGAGTACTGATCATTAAAACATGACTAAATGATTTTAAATATTAAAAAATATAATGTGATTTTGAATGCTTTCAGTCTGTCAAACAATATGATTACAGTTTTATCTATTTTAAATTATTTAATTCTCATAACTCAAAGGTATGTGGACTCAGGAAATCTTTAGGCAGCGTGTCTGCTGATAACTGGGGCTGTGTCCCTGCCCTGTTGGTTACTTGGCGTGAGGCATTCCAGCACTAGAGTGTGAAGCTGTTGAGTAGGGTCAGTACCGGAAGCCAAAATGTCAACCTCCAAGACAGCTCAAGCTGAGAATACTCTCTGATATCCTTGCCACTAAGGTTCTTGTCACCAGGGTGAGCAAACCTAGCAAATTAATCAAACTCAAGGGTGAGATCAATGGAATCTCCCATCTACAGTGACTAGGCCACAATCCCAAGTAGCAGCATGGCCTTCTGATTGGCCTCTGAAGTGGGGAGTGATGGGGACAATCTCGTAGGACTGAAACCTTAATCTGTGGATCTGATGTTCTTTTAGGTTAGGTCATGATTGAATTGATCTGAACTGTAGGAGACTGAGTCTGAGAATTGCTTTATAGTGTGGGAGAAGACACCCCAGGCACAATGCAGTAAGGTATAGAACCCACTTTATAAGGTATTCTACAAAATACCCTATAGTTATGTAACTAGTTCTCTTTATACAGAGAATGTCTAGAATGGCACTGATCATCCATACAACAGAATAGAGGTTCCATCTTTAAGTATGATGAAATGTTGCTGCACATTTTCAGTTAAATCATTAAGTAAAACAATGGATAAATGTGCCCTATATAATTTTTGCTCTGAGGCCTTAGATATTCTAATAGCCAACCTCCATTAGTAGTCTAGATTCTCTGCCAAGAGTATGATGTTTATGTGAATCTGTGAGCCTGGAAAGACATTATTTCTTCAGGTAGATTAGTATAGGATTTCTAACAGCCATATTTTAATCTTAATAATTTTGTTCTTTGTCATAAGAACTTTTTTCTTAGTCATTATTACCATATAAAACTTTCAACCTATATATAAGAATTTCTTTCCCCATTAGCTTTTTTAAAATATATATATATATATGTATATATATATATATTTTTTTTTTTTCAATTTTGGCCTCTTTTATTGTTTTTTTGTTTATTTATTTTCATCTATCTTTATTCTTTGGCCTGTGTGGGCCTCCCATTGCAGAGGCCTCTCTTGCTGCAGAGCACTGGCTCTGGGCACATGCACTTCAGAGCACTGGCTTGTAATTGGACCCACTGGTCCAGCTGCTCCACTGCACATGGGATCTTCCCTGGCCAGGGATCGAACCAGTGCCCCTTGTACTGAAAGGCAGACTTTTTACCCACTGGTCCACCAGGGAAGCCCCCCATTAGCTTTTAATAGAAATATTTAATAACTCTCAAACCAAGTTATTCAGGATTTTTTTTTGAAAAGCAAGTTTATAGCACTTTTAAAGAAAGACTTTTTTATTAGAGGATAAATTGTTACTCTAAGCATCAACACGTTTATTCCCAATTTTCAAGACAATCTTTTAGCATATCCAAACACTTTTTGTTTTGGAAGACCAGTTATCGTTATGCTCCCTATCAAACAAAGAAATATCCTTTGCAATGTATGTTTTCATGTTAAAAGAATCATAAATGGAATCCTGATTTTTTTCACCAATACAACAAAGCCTGATTTAATTTATTTTATGAAAATGCTATTCTTAAAGTTTACAAAGCACTGTACAAATATGTATCATCCAGAGACCAGGGAGTAGGCACTTTAAAGAAAACCACTGTTCGTTGTAAAAGCAAAGATAACCACACTTCAGTTTTGCAGTAAAATACTCTGCAAAATCTAATAAACTGTGCAAACTGCATTTGTGTGAAAGAATCATTTTTCAACATTAAGCTACCTCGGGATGCTTTGGAAGAAACAGGCTCACACAAGGATGCTTACAGCGTGAATTCCCAAAGACACTCAGCAAGTGGCAGGGAGCAAAACAGCCAAAGTCCTCGGCAGAAGTGGATAATTATATCGCATATCTAACCTTTAGAAGAGTATGATGTTTATGTGAATCTGTGAGCCTGGAAAGACATTATTTCTTCAGGTAGATTAGTATAGGATTTCTAACAGCCATATTTTAATCTTAATAATTTTGTTCTTTGTCATAAGAACTTTTTTCTTAGTCATTATTACCATATAAAACTTTCAACCTATATATAAGAATTTCTTTCCCCATTAGCTTTTTTAATATATATATATATATATATGTATATATATATATATATTTTTTTTCAATTTTGGCCTCTTTTATTGTTTTTTTGTTTATTTATTTTCATCTATCTTTATTCTTTGGCCTGTGTGGGCCTCCCATTGCAGAGGCCTCTCTTGCTGCAGAGCACTGGCTCTGGGCACATGCACTTCAGAGCACTGGCTTGTAATTGGACCCACTGGTCCAGCTGCTCCACTGCACATGGGATCTTCCCTGGCCAGGGATCGAACCAGTGCCCCTTGTACTGAAAGGCAGACTTTTTACCCACTGGTCCACCAGGGAAGCCCCCCATTAGCTTTTAATAGAAATATTTAATAACTCTCAAACCAAGTTATTCAGGATTTTTTTTTGAAAAGCAAGTTTATAGCACTTTTAAAGAAAGACTTTTTTATTAGAGGATAAATTGTTACTCTAAGCATCAACACGTTTATTCCCAATTTTCAAGACAATCTTTTAGCATATCCAAACACTTTTTGTTTTGGAAGACCAGTTATCGTTATGCTCCCTATCAAACAAAGAAATATCCTTTGCAATGTATGTTTTCATGTTAAAAGAATCATAAATGGAATCCTGATTTTTTTCACCAATACAACAAAGCCTGATTTAATTTATTTTATGAAAATGCTATTCTTAAAGTTTACAAAGCACTGTACAAATATGTATCATCCAGAGACCAGGGAGTAGGCACTTTAAAGAAAACCACTGTTCGTTGTAAAAGCAAAGATAACCACACTTCAGTTTTGCAGTAAAATACTCTGCAAAATCTAATAAACTGTGCAAACTGCATTTGTGTGAAAGAATCATTTTTCAACATTAAGCTACCTCGGGATGCTTTGGAAGAAACAGGCTCACACAAGGATGCTTACAGCGTGAATTCCCAAAGACACTCAGCAAGTGGCAGCCAAGGGGAGCAAAACAGCAGCTGCTGGTGAGTTGCATTTTACTGCACAACAGGAGAATGTCCTCAGGTCAGAAGTGGATAATTATATCGCATATCTAACCCATACTTTCAAGAATGACCTTGAGACTCAAGAAAAGAAAATCCAAGTGTAAGAGCAACCCTGGATTCAGTAGGGTTGGGAGAGAGCCAGAGAGGTGGAGAAGAGTTCAGGAAGCAGTAGACATGAAAGCTGAGGATAGGGAAAGTTAGTACCCTCAAATGATCTGATACCTTGGAAAGAATTATCTCTGAAATTAAACCTTCCTGGTTTAAAATGCTGTTGGACTTTAGTTTTGATTCTTAGAGACAACTCCCCTTTTTCTTAAGAGTCCATCTTGGATGTCTTATTTTAACAATTTCTATCTTCTTCAAAATAGATTTGTTTGATTTTTTTTTCTTTTTTGATTTTTATTTTTAATTGGAACATAATTAACAATGTTGTGCTAGTTTCAAATATACAGCAAAGTAATTCAGCTACACATGTATCTATTCTTTTCTAATTTCTTTTCCCATTTAGGTTATTATAGAATATTGAGCAGTGCTCTGTGTGCTGCATAGTAGGTCCTTGTTGGTTAGATATTTTAAATATAGCAGTGTGTGCATGTCAGTCCAAACTCTCACTCTGTACTTACCTAAGTGTTCTATTTCTTGCCTTTTAAAAATTTCAGTCAACATGCTATTAAATATTGGCTTTACCTATGGAAGCCTCATGCTGACTCCATTCTCATTATTACTTACTTTATGTAGTGATTTTTTTTTTTTCATTTTCAGGATCAGCTATTTCCTGAAAAATATCCAGAGAAACAGGGAAGGAATCTAAGTCACAGTTAATGGTACACTGAACTTTGCTATTTTCCTTCAAATGTTCTCACTAGCACAGTTTTGCTCCCTGGGGTATGCCTTTTCCATTTAGGAAGCTTCATTTGTCTTTGATTAAAAAACACCATAAATCAAAGGCACAGTCTATGAATAACAGCCTCCAAATAAAGGGACAATTCACCAAATTGAGGCAGAATGCTGAGAGCTGGCTCAAACCTCTACAGCCCTTAGCAAAGGTGCAGGATGCTTCAATTCTTCAATTAGCAGCAGGATGTCACAGAGAAGGTGGAGTATGCCAGTGAGTTCTATGTCAGCTAGAAAAACCTTAAAACGTAATAATAGTAAACAATAGAAATTCAGATACAGACGAAGAAACATCCAAGACGTTAGCATTCAAAGCAGCATTGCTAATATGTAGCTTATTTTAGCATGGGGATCAACCTTTATTTTGCTTTCCAAATCTTGTGTATGTATGTGCATCTCAAAGTAAACACAGAAAACTGAAGAAAAAAAGAAGAAGAAATAACACTCCATCTTATCCCCACCACCAGGAAAGCAATAATAAAAAACAAACAAACAAAAAAACCTTTAGAAAAAAATGCCTAACTCTTTGTGATAGGTGGGAAAAATTTTAAACAAAAGATGTATTTTGTGAAGTCCATTTTGGATGCCATTCCTTCTAGCATTTATTTGAAACATATTTATTCTTTAAAACCTGATATTCTAAATTTTTAGGATTGAAGAGTAGACATGTTTAAGCTTTCATTGAGAGCAATGGAGAAACACCAGGCAATCACTGATACTCAAATTTTTTAGGTTATTATAGAATATTGAGCAGTGCTCTGTGTGCTGCATAGTAGGTCCTTGTTGGTTAGATATTTTAAATATAGCAGTGTGTGCATGTCAGTCCAAACTCTCACTCTGTACTTACCTAAGTGTTCTATTTCTTGCCTTTTAAAAATTTCAGTCAACATGCTATTAAATATTGGCTTTACCTATGGAAGCCTCATGCTGACTCCATTCTCATTATTACTTACTTTATGTAGTGATTTTTTTTTTTTCATTTTCAGGATCAGCTATTTCCTGAAAAATATCCAGAGAAACAGGGAAGGAATCTAAGTCACAGTTAATGGTACACTGAACTTTGCTATTTTCCTTCAAATGTTCTCACTAGCACAGTTTTGCTCCCTGGGGTATGCCTTTTCCATTTAGGAAGCTTCATTTGTCTTTGATTAAAAAACACCATAAATCAAAGGCACAGTCTATGAATAACAGCCTCCAAATAAAGGGACAATTCACCAAATTGAGGCAGAATGCTGAGAGCTGGCTCAAACCTCTACAGCCCTTAGCAAAGGTGCAGGATGCTTCAATTCTTCAATTAGCAGCAGGATGTCACAGAGAAGGTGGAGTATGCCAGTGAGTTCTATGTCAGCTAGAAAAACCTTAAAACGTAATAATAGTAAACAATAGAAATTCAGATACAGACGAAGAAACATCCAAGACGTTAGCATTCAAAGCAGCATTGCTAATATGTAGCTTATTTTAGCATGGGGATCAACCTTTATTTTGCTTTCCAAATCTTGTGTATGTATGTGCATCTCAAAGTAAACACAGAAAACTGAAGAAAAAAAGAAGAAGAAATAACACTCCATCTTATCCCCACCACCAGGAAAGCAATAATAAAAAACAAACAAACAAAAAAACCTTTAGAAAAAAATGCCTAACTCTTTGTGATAGGTGGGAAAAATTTTAAACAAAAGATGTATTTTTGTGAAGTCCATTTTGGATGCCATTCCTTCTAGCATTTATTTGAAACATATTTATTCTTTAAAACCTGATATTCTAAATTTTTAGGATTGAAGAGTAGACATGTTTAAGCTTTCATTGAGAGCAATGGAGAAACACCAGGCAATCACTGATACTCAAATTAAGACATAATTTATACAATTGACATATTCTTTTTGTTTAATTTTTTCATTTCAGATGATATACTCTTCAACTGACGTTCTTTTTATTATTTTTCCATATTATTATTTTTTAAACCTTTATTTTACTTTTAACTTTTACAGAGTTTTGTTGTTCACAGACATGCATGTTCTCAGATTAGTCACATGTATATCCCCCCCTTCCCTCCCCTCCCGACGATCACACAGCACCCCTGAAGGATCCCCTTTTCTCACAGAGCAATGACTATAGCTATTTTCTTCACTTATGATAGTACAGGCCTTCATGCTACTTCCTTTACGACTCTCACCCACTGTTCCTTCCCCACAATGTCCATATGTCCACTGTCCATGTCTGTCTTTGTGAAGTACATCTTTAAAGATTTTCCTTTTAATATTCTTAACAGTGTTAGTCACTCAGTCGTGTCCAACTTCTCTGTGTTTTCATGGACTATAGGCTGCCAGGCTCCTCCATCCATGGGATTCTGGAGTGGGTTCCTAGTCCCTTCTCCAGGGGACCTTCCCAACCCAGAGATCTAACCCTGGTATTAATGCATTGCAGGCAGATTCTTTACCATCTGAGCCACCAGAGAAGCCATGGATCCAACTCAGGTGTAACTTGTATAAAATATTGGATTCAATACTTGGTACACTATTCTCTTTCTCACTTCAGTTATATTAACCAAAAAACCCGTAATAGAACAATTCAGATACAGACGAAGAAACATCCAAGACGTTAGCATTCAAAGCAGCATTGCTAATATGTAGCTTATTTTAGCATGGGGATCAACCTTTATTTTGCTTTCCAAATCTTGTGTATGTATGTGCATCTCAAAGTAAACACAGAAAACTGAAGAAAAAAAGAAGAAGAAATAACACTCCATCTTATCCCCACCACCAGGAAAGCAATAATAAAAAACAAACAAACAAAAAAACCTTTAGAAAAAAATGCCTAACTCTTTGTGATAGGTGGGAAAAATTTTAAACAAAAGATGTATTTTTGTGAAGTCCATTTTGGATGCCATTCCTTCTAGCATTTATTTGAAACATATTTATTCTTTAAAACCTGATATTCTAAATTTTTAGGATTGAAGAGTAGACATGTTTAAGCTTTCATTGAGAGCAATGGAGAAACACCAGGCAATCACTGATACTCAAATTAAGACATAATTTATACAATTGACATATTCTTTTTGTTTAATTTTTTCATTTCAGATGATATACTCTTCAACTGACGTTCTTTTTATTATTTTTCCATATTATTATTTTTTAAACCTTTATTTTACTTTTAACTTTTACAGAGTTTTGTTGTTCACAGACATGCATGTTCTCAGATTAGTCACATGTATATCCCCCCCTTCCCTCCCCTCCCGACGATCACACAGCACCCCTGAAGGATCCCCTTTTCTCACAGAGCAATGACTATAGCTATTTTCTTCACTTATGATAGTACAGGCCTTCATGCTACTTCCTTTACGACTCTCACCCACTGTTCCTTCCCCACAATGTCCATATGTCCACTGTCCATGTCTGTCTTTGTGAAGTACATCTTTAAAGATTTTCCTTTTAATATTCTTAACAGTGTTAGTCACTCAGTCGTGTCCAACTTCTCTGTGTTTTCATGGACTATAGGCTGCCAGGCTCCTCCATCCATGGGATTCTGGAGTGGGNTCCTAGTCCCTTCTCCAGGGGGCCTTCCCAACCCAGAGATCTAACCCTGGTATTAATGCATTGCAGGCAGATTCTTTACCATCTGAGCCACCAGAGAAGCCATGGATCCAACTCAGGTGTAACTTGTATAAAATATTGGATTCAATACTTGGTACACTATTCTCTTTCTCACTTCAGATATATTAAAATTTATATTCTTCACAACGTAGTTGTTATTATATTCAGAGTTCCTGAGCATTTCATTATTATGGAGTTTGCTTCTCAATTATAAAGCTAGCCACAGTATTTCATTTGTATATCCAGGAATATCTGTGCCCACAGAGAAATCAAAGTAGTGTATTAATTATAGTTCTTTGACTAAAACATTAACACAATTAACTTACAGCATCGGAAAAACATTGTTTCCCACTAAAGAACAATTGATGCTGTGAGTATAAATGTGTTATTGCATTTTATAAAGATTTTTTTCGCAATAGCAAAGCAGTGATGAAAAACAAAGATCTATTACTTGAGAATTTCATTATCTTTCTGAATTAAGATAATAGATTTGTGACGTCAATTTTCTCCTTTCAAAGAAATAATTTCACAGACATAAATTATCCAAAAAGAAAAATTTCTATCTTCCTCAACTAACAGTCTATTTTCTCTTAAGATTTTCAAGAATATTGAGGAAAATCAATATTCTTTCAAGGAGAGGAATCTCACAAAACCTTCTGCTTGTGGGCTGTTTAAAAATGCACTATGGTCATGTAGGAATTAAATGCTGGCTTTGATGCACTTTGTGTTTTCATTCGCAAAAAAAAAAAAAGTAATAATATCAATGTTGGCAAAATGTTCTGCACATTTGGATTCACTGCCTGAGTATTAAGAAACAGAACCTTCGGGCTTCCCCTGGTGGTCCAGTGGATAAGGACACCGCCTTGCAGTGCAAGGGGCACCGGTTCGATCCCTGGCCTGGGAAGACCCCACGTGCCACGGAGCGGCTGGACTGATGTGTCCAATCACCCAGCCGGAGCTCTGGAGCGCATGCGCCCAGAGCTGGCGCTCTGCGACAACAGACGCCACCGCGATGGGAGGCCCGCAGGAGCCAAAGAACAAAGACGGATGAAAACAGAGAAATGAAAGACCGATAGAAGCGGCCCGCCCGCTCCCCTCCCTCCCCAACTCCACCCCCGCCCAAAAAATAAATAAATAAATAAATAAATCTTTAAAAAAAAGAGAAAGAAATAGAACCTTCTAATTTATTTAAATTCATTGAACGTTTTCATCATAAATATATATTTATTAGCATTATGATAAACTGCTGCTACAGAATGTTTGAGAATAACTGTAGCCTGTGGTCTAGAAAATTTTGTTTTGTTTTATTTTGGCAACAAATGTGAGACTCACACCAATTAATGATAATCTCACTGAAAACTTTGCTTCTTTCCCTGTGAGAATCTGATGATCTAATATTACTCAAAGAGCTATTCATTTGTATTTATATTCCTTACTCATTTTCTGGATATTCTGGACAATTCAGAATTTCTTCTCTTCTTATCACTGTAACATTTAACTCCACTTGGATTCAAATAAAATATCTAGAAATCCCATTCAACAAATGTTGACAAAAATCTTCATATATATTACACTGTGGGCTAAGCATTTTGAGATGGGAAAAAAAAAAGACACATTCATTCATGTTTACCCGCATTAAAAAAAAAAAAAAAGTGACAGTTATCCTAACTTTCATCCCAATCAAAGAAATAGAAACATGAGGGAGGAAAGATCAGTTCTGATTTAGAGATCAAGACAAAATTACCTGATCGCACTTTCAAAAGTAAATGAGGGCTTCCCCTGGTGGTCCAGTGGATAAGGACACCGCCATGCGGTGCAAGGGGCACCGGTTCGAGCCCTGGCCTGGGAAGGTCCCACGTGCCACGGAGCAGCTGGACTGATGTGTCCAATCACCGAGCCGGAGCTCTGGAGCGCATGCACCCAGAGCCGGTGCTCTGCGACAACAGATGCCACCACGATGGGAGGCCCACAGGAGCCAAAGAAAGAAGACGAATGAAAATAGAGAAATGAAAGCCAATAGAAGTGGCCCGCCCACTCCCCTCCCTCCCCAACCCGACCCCGCCCAAAGTAAATAAATAAATAAATCTTTTAAAAAAAAAGTAAATGAGCCTGACAATATGGTAAAATTGTTTGTGAAAACTAAAAGAAAAAATTTTGAAGAAATAATGTTTACTTTATTTCCTGCAAGGCTAAAAGTATAGTTGTAGTAGAACCCAGAGTTTAGACAAATAAATATGAGAGATAAGGATATGAAATTGCATTGGGAGTCAAATTGTATTATGCTTTGCTTTTATAAGTAATGAGGAATTATTTAGGTGTATATAAGCTTATATATATATATATACATATATATATGTGTGTGTATGAATTCTTCATAAATAAAGACTGCATCCAATAATAATAATCTATAATCCCTTCCAACTCTTCCTGATTCCACTTTAAATGACCAAAGAAGTAAAACTGTTGGCAGAGAAAAAATCTGTCCCAGTACTAGAAAGTAGAGAGCTATGAAATATTCATATCAAAAGAAAAAAAAAGAATACACAAGTAGAGGAAAAAAACAAATGATAATAAACATGGTACACCTAGGAGAAAAGATACAGTAGTCCAATAGGACCTCTCCTTTTTCAGGAATCAGTAAGAGCATATTATGTTTTATTTAGAGGTTCAAAATCTTGAAGACAAGAGTGGAACTTGGTATCAAATAGCATTGATCCACTTAGAGAAGAATAAATACAAAGTTCAGTGTCTTAAAAGTGTCAGGGCCATAAGATTGAGAAATGAACCCCATAATATATAGGACAGGTCAAGCAACCACACCAGGCCATGTAGGTCATGTAAAACAAAAGACAGCATATGATTCTCTGCGAAGAAAACTGTAGGTACTGATAGTGGTTTCCTACTATAGAAGCTTTATCAAGCATATAGAGAAAGAATCCATTTGAGTCAAGTATCCATAACTCCTGATCGAGAAGATTTCCTGGAGAAGGAAATGGCAACCCCACTCCAGTGGTCTTGCCTGAGAAATCCCATAGGCATAGGAGACTGGTGAGCTACAGTCAGGGGGTCCACAAAAGAGCTGGACATGACGTAGCAACTAAGCAAAAACAATGTCTAACTCCAGCTCTCAGTTCCTCTTCAGACAACACATTTACTGCAAAAGCAATTCAAATTAGAGTAATCAACCCTCAAACATCAAGGCTGTCATATGGATGCTAAAAATCACTCATTGTTACAAAGTGGTGGACTCCAAAGTCAAGAATTATGGTTATTTTTGAAAAGCAAACTGTGTGACCTGATGGAAGATGTGAACACAGCCTCCTGAGGCACTGGCCGCATTCGATGTCTTGATGGCAGATGCCGTATAACAATGTTTAGAGTTGTTTTATGCTATATATATAAATAAATACACACACACGCATACCTATATTTGGCACTTTCTTTGGGTATGTTCTTGTTAGCAACCAGGAGTTATGGACTCCTTAGTCAATAGAAATTAGTAAGATGCCAGCCAAGAAATTCAGGCAAGGCAGGGTCAAGACTTGTGAAGCAGCACAGAGGAGTTGAAACAAGTAACAGGTTTCCTTGCTCACTCCCTGAGCAGGGTGGGGGCTGGGGGGAGCCTCTTGGTCCCTTCAGTGGTATGACTGAAGGGCTGGACCCATGAAGCAGCTGGAGGGTTGGTTGAAGTACTGTCTCACCCTCTTGGTGGTGCTGTGTGCAGTGATCATGGCCAGGATCCTGCTTTTGCTTCAAACTCCTGAGAAGTGGCAATTGGGTGTTTGGTCTTTTAGTGCCTTGTTGGGGCTTATTTTCAGTCCCTCATGGTTTGTTGGTATATGCTGCTGGACAAGATATTTGTTGAGATGACAGCACTGTAGCAAAGGGTCCAGGTCTCGGGATAGGTCCCAGCCCATCTCATTCTCACAGGAAGACCAAACAAAACCAGGAACAAACATTTTTAAAAAAGTAAAAGAAGGAAAATTTTAAGAGGCAAAACTATCTTATACAATGCTTATTCCCATCTGCCTCTGCCAAAGAAAATGTTCTATTCATATGGTTGATGGACTTCCTACCACTCTTCGCATTTTAGAACTTTGTTCTTTTTAAGTGATCTTTCTCAAAGGGCATAATTCATTCAAGAAATATGTCTTGTAGATTTCCACTTTTTAAAAAACTATGTTTTATGTGTTAAATGACAGTGGTAGCAAGTAAGTTGATAATATTAAATGGTACTACTATCTGCCAACAGTGAGAAACCTACCTAGGTTACAGTGGTTGACCAAGACATTATCTTTGACAACAGTCCAGGAACTTGTTGTCTTCTTTTACTGATAGAAAAAAAGATGCCTTGATACTCCTTAAAATCATTTTAATAAATTATAAATGCAGGGTGGTTGCAACCAGTTCAGGCATAAGTTTATAATATAATACATTCTAGGGCTTCCCTGGTGGTCCAGCGGTTAAGGACACTGCCTTGCAGTGCAAGGAGCGCCGGTTCGATCCCTGGCCTGGGAAGATCTCACGTGCCGCGGAGTGGCTGGACCGATGTGTCCAATTACCGAGCCGGAGCTCTGGAGCGCATGCGCCCAGAGCCGGTGCTCTGCGACAACAGAGGCCTTCGCGATGGGAAGCTCACACGGGTCAAAGAACAAAGATGGATGAAAATGGACAAGACCAAAATGGACAATGGAAAGACCAATAGAAGTGGCCCGCCGGCTCCCCTCCCTCCCCACCCCACCCCCACCAAAATAAATTAATAAATAAATCTTTAAAAAAATATATATGTATAATACATTCTAGATATTTTATTTGAGTCCAAGTGGAGTTAAATGTTACAGTGATAAGAAGACAAGAAATTCTGGATTGTCCAGAATATCCAGAAATTGAGTAAGGAATATAGATACAAATGAATAGCTCTTTGGGTACTATTAGATCATCAGATTCTCACAGGGAAAGAAGCAAAGTTTTCAGTGAGATTATCATCAGTTGGTGTGAGTCTCACAAAACAAAACAAAACAAATTTTCTAGACCACAGTTTTGCTCAGACATTGTAGCAGCAGTTTATTATAATGCTAATAAATATATCCCTGAGAAGAAAGCATTCAATGAATTTAAATAAATTATCAGGTTCTCTTTTATAATACTCAGGCAATGAATCCAAATGTGCAAAACATTTTGCCTACTTTGATATCATCACTTTTTTTTTTTTTGCAAATGGAACACAAAGTTCATGAAAGCCAGCAAATAATTCCTACATGTTCATAGTGAATTTTTAAATAGTCCACAAGCAGAAATGCTTCATTTGGTTCCTCTCCTTGCTTTAAAATTTTAAGAGACAATAGTTACTTAGTTGAGGAAGATAGAAATTTTCCTTTTTGGATAATTTATGCTTGTGGAATTATTCCTGTGACAAGATAAAATTGATGTTACAAACCTATTATCATAATTTAGAAACGCAAAGAAATTCTTCTAGTAATAGGTCTTTTCTGATCAGTAGTCTTATATCTGTTTAATAATGTGAAGTTAATCACATTCACTTTACCAACAACTTTTAAAAAGTGAAATTCTAATTGCTTTGGAGAAATAGCTTTCCCAGCACATCACAGCGGTGTGCTCATTTTGCTTTTAAAAATATTCATATGAGGCTACTGCCTTTCTCCATGGATGGTAACCAAATTTCAGTGACATAAATTGTTTCAAATTTTGCCATGTATCTAAAAGAGGGAGAAATGAGGAGAGTGCTATTTCAAAAATGATATATATGTTTTCTACACTGTTTTTGCTCAGGTTGCTATAACAGATACTGTAGACTCAGTGCCTGAAACAACAGACATTTTTGTTTTTCCTAGTTCTGGAATCTGAGAAATCCAAGAGCAAATTGCTGCCGGTGAGGGCTGGCTTCCTGGTCTGCACAGTGATTTCTTGCTGCTGCATCTTCTCAAGGTGGAGGGATTATATCTTGCCTCTTCTTATAAGGGCACTGAGCACATTCATGAAGACTGCACCCTCACGATGCAATAATGGCCTAAAGCCCTGATCTCCAAACCATCACACAAGGGATTAAGACCTAATATATGGATTTTGATGGAGTGAAGAGGGGGCAATATTCAGTTCTGGAAAAGGAAATGGCAACTCCAGTATACTTGACTTGGAAACCCCATGGAAAGAAGAACCTGGTAGGCTACAGTCCATGGAGTTTCAAAAGAGTCAGGCAAGACTTTGACACTAAATAACAAACTTCAGTCTGTAGCACATGTCACATAATTTGAAAATGTATGTGTTTGTTTATCAGTTAGTACGGATACTTTTCACTACTGAATATGTTTATGTAAGTAGGATTCAATACTTTATATAATGGAAATTTTTCAATACTTTATCTAATGGTTTTAAGGGAAAGAAAATACAACCTTTATATAATGTAATATTTTTGACCTGATTATCTTTTTTTCTTAATTTTGGCCTTTTTATTGGTTTTTCATTTATTTATTTCCATCTATCTTTATTCTTTGGCCTGTGCGGGCCTCCCACTGCAGTGGCCCCTCTCACTGCAGAGCACTGTCTCTGGGCACATGTGCTTCAGAGTGCTGGCTCATAATTGGACACACTGGTCCAGCCGCTCCACATCATGTGGGATCTTCCCCGGCCAGGGAAGGACCCAGTGGCCCTTGCACTGCAAGGCGGACTCTTTACCCACTGGACCACCAGGGAAGCCCAGAACTGATTATCTTTGATAGAAGCATTTTAAAATAACTTTTAAAAAAATTAAATAAATTCAGTAGCAGCTCTTGAGATTCCTTTATATTTTCCATGTTTCATTTTCTGAAAGATATTTTTGGTAATTTCTGAACTATATTTAATGATAAAATATTGATGTCAAGCTACCTTATTAACCCAATTTTTTGATAGCCATCCATGATTTTAAATACAATTGCTTTAAAGGAAAAATATACTTTAGCAGCTCCTGTGGCATTATTATAATTTAAATCAGTTTAAATCCTTGGGAGTTCACATACAATACATGAAGAGAAAACTGCTACTGAAGGTGAAGATCTGAAAGAAGAATGGACTTTATGTGAATGTATCAATGTTGGTTTATTAATTGTAACATATGCAACACACTAATGGAAAACATTAGTATGAGACAAAAATTGGTATGCTGTATTTGGGAATTTTTTTCTACTATCTTCTCAACTTTTCTGTAAATCTAAAATAAATTCTATTTAAAAAATGCAATTAGATATAGTTGCATCCTGAAGTCAATCAACTAAAGACCTTTTAAAATAAGTAATACCCATGTGGAGTTCATTCATTGTGGTCTCTTTCCAATATGAACCCCTTATCCTGAAGGGAGATACACTGTCCTTGTTCCACACAGAAATGGATGGTATCTGGAATATGAAACAAACCTAAATAGATTTGGAGGTGTGGGAACAACTTCTAGGAATAATTGACCTGGGATTAAGTGCTGAAAAATTAAAAATTCCCCTCCTCCAAAAAGAGAACTTTGCATTCTGTGTCATTTGCCAAGTTAAAGACAGCTTACCCTTTTAGAGGTTTAAAAAATTGGGGCAGTAGATTCTTATCCATAAAAAAAAAAACATAAAAAAATGGAATCTGACATTTTTGTTTTTTCCAAATGGCTGATCTTAATTGTAACTAATATTATGGTTGATATTAATTTGACCAAGAAGCAAGAAGCTTCATAATTTAGTGTATAAAATAACTTTTTTTTACCTAAATTTATAGTCATGAACATCAGCTAACAGGTGTTATTATTGATGTTTTTATTAATGCTATCATAAAGAAAGTTTTGAACATTTTATAGTTATGTTTCATTTCTAAATAAGTATTTCATGCATATTAATCTTCACATTTGGTTTATTAATTATATTAAACTATTGCTCATGAATGGGCTTTCCTGGTGACTCAGATGATAAAGCTTCTGTCTGCATCACCTGAGATCTTGGTTCCGTCCTTGGATTGGGAAGATCCCCTGGTGAAGAAAATAGCTAGCTACTCTAGTATTCTTGCCTGGAGAATTCCATGCACAGAAGAGCCTTGGGAACCACAGTTCATAGGGGTCACAACCATTTGGGCACGACTGAGTGACCAACACACAGAAGTCATTAATAAATATAAGAGGAAAATATTTTATTTTAATTCACAGTAGTAGGAAGAAAACATCACTAATAGTAAGACAAGAGCTTTTGATAAAAAGGAAAATACTTCAATCATTAGTATGAGACAAAAATTGGTATGCTGTATTTGGGAATTTTTTTCTACTATCTTCTCAACTTTTCTGTAAATCTAAAATAAATTCTATTTAAAAAATGCAATTAGATATAGTTGCATCCTGAAGTCAATCAACTAAAGACCTTTTAAAATAAGTAATACCCATGTGGAGTTCATTCATTGTGGTCTCTTTCCAATATGAACCCCTTATCCTGAAGGGAGATACACTGTCCTTGTTCCACACAGAAATGGATGGTATCTGGAATATGAAACAAACCTAAATAGATTTGGAGGTGTGGGAACAACTTCTAGGAATAATTGACCTGGGATTAAGTGCTGAAAAATTAAAAATTCCCCTCCTCCAAAAAGAGAACTTTGCATTCTGTGTCATTTGCCAAGTTAAAGACAGCTTACCCTTTTAGAGGTTTAAAAAATTGGGGCAGTAGATTCTTATCCATAAAAAAAAAAACATAAAAAAATGGAATCTGACATTTTTGTTTTTTCCAAATGGCTGATCTTAATTGTAACTAATATTATGGTTGATATTAATTTGACCAAGAAGCAAGAAGCTTCATAATTTAGTGTATAAAATAACTTTTTACCTAAATTTATAGTCATGAACATCAGCTAACAGGTGTTATTATTGATGTTTTTATTAATGCTATCATAAAGAAAGTTTTGAACATTTTATAGTTATGTTTCATTTCTAAATAAGTATTTCATGCATATTAATCTTCACATTTGGTTTATTAATTATATTAAACTATTGCTCATGAATGGGCTTTCCTGGTGACTCAGATGATAAAGCTTCTGTCTGCATCACCTGAGATCTTGGTTCCGTCCTTGGATTGGGAAGATCCCCTGGTGAAGAAAATAGCTAGCTACTCTAGTATTCTTGCCTGGAGAATTCCATGCACAGAAGAGCCTTGGGAACCACAGTTCATAGGGGTCACAACCATTTGGGCACGACTGAGTGACCAACACACACAGAAGTCATTAATAAATATAAGAGGAAAATATTTTATTTTAATTCACAGTAGTAGGAAGAAAACATCACTAATAGTAAGACAAGAGCTTTTTGATAAAAAAAGGAAAATACTTCAATCATTGTACCAGTGTGGAAGCTTTGCCATCTGTGCTACTGCGAAAGCCCTAGTGTGGAAGCTTTCAACAAAGAGCTTAGTAGGAATTTGGTGTTTCCCAAAAGTGGGCCTACAAAAGCAAAATTGCTGGGCAGTGAACCAGACAACCCAGGAGTTTAGAGAAAGTGGGTTTGTTAGTGAAGAGGAGGTGAACAAGTTCATTGTGGGAAATGAAGATCATCCTACCCCCTATAAGAAATGCCATGTCAAGGAGCAGAAAATATACAGTGAAGACAAAAATTATAATTTTGAATGTGTCCTTTGCTTTGCTGTGCAGAACCACCACTGATTAAACACAGACCTTCAATAAAACCCGTTACACACAACAGCTGTGTGTTAGGCATATGCTTTTTTAGGCGGTGGAGGTGAAGAGGTGGTAGATTTAGCAGGGCAGGGGACAGCAGTTGCCGCTGCAGAAAACACTAATTGTGGGATGGATTTCCACAGAAGTAGATGGCCTTCTCTTTGGAAAGTCTCCAAAGTTTCTGGAAATTTTACAAGCTGGAATAGGGGTGTGAGTTGTGGGGACAGAGATTGTATGCATTTGACTCTCCAGGCTGGTGAGTTCCTGGAAATGGTAATGTAGTTATTCAAATAGAGTGACACAAGAAACATGAGACTCATGGGATAAAAGCCTAACATGAGAAATCGATACAAAGGACCTACAATTATATAGGTTTTCAAAGGACAATGACTTTATATGATTTATTGTGACTTTATATGATTTAGTGTTCATTAAGGAGTGTTTTGACCCCTCTGTTTTGTTTTGAAGTTTTAGCACTTCAAAACAGCTGTTTAATTTCTTACTCATGTTTCTTTTCTGTACTCTCGTCCAAGAGAGGGAAGTGGTATATATGATTCATCATGACTTTTTAAAAAACTGGGGACAGTTATTTCAAATATATTATCTTTTTCAGTTTTAAGAAGATATACTAATTATAGACTCTGAAATTTCTATATCCACAGTTTCCTGCTAGATCTTTTATTTTCCGACTGGATCTCTGGTAATCTTAGCTAACTTAGATTAAATTATGAATAGGATAATATATATGCAATATATAGGCAATTGATATGCAATACAGTATCCAGAGCGATTAAAACTGTGCCCTCTGTCCATGAAATTCTCCAGGCAAGAGGACTGGGGTAAGTAGCCATTCCCTGCTCCAGGTGATGACCCCTACTCAGGGGAAAAGACACAGATCTCCTACATTGCAGGCAGATTCTCTACCATCTGAGCCTCAAGGGCTTTTATCAGTGTATAGGCAATTCATGCACAATAAGGCATCCATAGCTATTACAAGAAAGGGGTTTGATTCTCAGATAATAATATTTTACTATATTTTACAGTGAGAATTTAAAACACATACAGTATAACACATTATACAGTTCTGAACTTATTCATTTCCCACCCATCACTTGCTCAGCAGATCTTCTAGAATGTAAAGGATCATCTTAAGGCAACTGAGACAAAGACTAAATTGTAACTACCAACATAATACAGTGCAGATTTAGCAGGGCAGGGGACAGCAGTTGCCGCTGCAGAAAACACTAATTGTGGGATGGATTTCCACAGAAGTAGATGGCCTTCTCTTTGGAAAGTCTCCAAAGTTTCTGGAAATTTTACAAGCTGGAATAGGGGTGTGAGTTGTGGGGACAGAGATTGTATGCATTTGACTCTCCAGGCTGGTGAGTTCCTGGAAATGGTAATGTAGTTATTCAAATAGAGTGACACAAGAAACATGAGACTCATGGGATAAAAGCCTAACATGAGAAATCGATACAAAGGACCTACAATTATATAGGTTTTCAAAGGACAATGACTTTATATGATTTATTGTGACTTTATATGATTTAGTGTTCATTAAGGAGTGTTTTGACCCCTCTGTTTTGTTTTGAAGTTTTAGCACTTCAAAACAGCTGTTTAATTTCTTACTCATGTTTCTTTTCTGTACTCTCGTCCAAGAGAGGGAAGTGGTATATATGATTCATCATGACTTTTTAAAAAACTGGGGACAGTTATTTCAAATATATTATCTTTTTCAGTTTTAAGAAGATATACTAATTATAGACTCTGAAATTTCTATATCCACAGTTTCCTGCTAGATCTTTTATTTTCCGACTGGATCTCTGGTAATCTTAGCTAACTTAGATTAAATTATGAATAGGATAATATATATGCAATATATAGGCAATTGATATGCAATACAGTATCCAGAGCGATTAAAACTGTGCCCTCTGTCCATGAAATTCTCCAGGCAAGAGGACTGGGGTAAGTAGCCATTCCCTGCTCCAGGTGATGACCCCTACTCAGGGAACAGACACAGATCTCCTACATTGCAGGCAGATTCTCTACCATCTGAGCCTCAAGGGCTTTTATCAGTGTATAGGCAATTCATGCACAATAAGGCATCCATAGCTATTACAAGAAAGGGGTTTGATTCTCAGATAATAATATTTTACTATATTTTACAGTGAGAATTTAAAACACATACAGTATAACACATTATACAGTTCTGAACTTATTCATTTCCCACCCATCACTTGCTCAGCAGATCTTCTAGAATGTAAAGGATCATCTTAAGGCAACTGAGACAAAGACTAAATTGTAACTCTTACCAACATAATACAGTGCAGATATATTTGATTATGTTCTTCTTTCAGCATTGGCTTAATACATTTGAACTTCCTTATAAATCACTTCCAAAAATCTATGTCAAATATAAATAACTCTACTTCCCACATAAGGGTTTCTTTGTTTAAAAATGTCAGCTTTATCCATATAGCAAGGTTGAAAACAAATATGGAAAACAATCCATCAAAGTTATAATAAAAATTTAAGGTTACCAAATGTGAAAATTCTATGAAAAATCTGTTATGGAGCATTTTCTGGGGAATGGGATTAAATAAATTTTTCATTTTAGGCCCACATCTTATTAAATAAGTATACTTTAGCCTATTTAACAATAAAATTTGTGACCTCTTTGCAATAGGTAAAATCCAATTTCCCTTTCAGTCAAAGTGGTATTATACCAAATGGCTTTTTTCCCACTCTGTTGCTCTCTTTTATGACTTGGAGTTCATAAAGCAATTCCCTAGCCTGAGAAGAAAATAAACAAGCAAATGGCAGCACTTTAGGAGCCCGAGGCACAACACCTAGAATAATCTGCAATATAACATTTATCAAGCAATAGTAAGTTACAAAACATTTGAGAAATTTGTTTCTGGAGGGAGTTGAGGGAGCTCATTTGAATCCACTTTGTCTCATAAAGGAAACATTGTGTTCATAAAACCACAGGAACATTAGGAAAACAGCTGTTTCCTTTCAAAATAGAGCAGCCACATCAGGTGTAAATTTCACCAAGGGTCTGTCTTAATCAAGTATCCCATATTATGCAAAATCCAATTCAGTTGTAATTTCCAAATACAAAAAAGTACAACTTTATTTATACTTTCTCAACGCAATAAAAGTTGTTCCATGTTCACAAGGAAACATCTGCCATTTTTAAGTTACTACCTTTGAATGTGAAATCTTATTTTACTTAGTTTTATAAAATTTCTTTATAGCACAAGAAACATTTTTTGAATTGACTTGTAGAAGCTGTTAAAGAAGTTCTTTCATTTTTGTTGGTGGTGGTAGAATAAAGTGGGAGGAAATGAAAAGATATCAGGAAGAATGACCGATTATAAATATTAATATGTGCATGCTAAGTCCTTTCAGTCATGTCTAGCTCTTTGCAAACCTATGGACTTTAGCCCACCAGGCTTCTCTGACCATGGGATTTTCCAGGCAAGAATACTGGAGTGGGTCGTCATGTCCTCCAGGGCATCTTCCCAACTCAGGGATTGAATTCATGTCTCTTATGTCTCTCGCATTGACAGATGTGTTCTTTACCACTAATGCTACCTGGAAAGGGCCAATAATAAATAAATTTCCCCCAAAATTACTATCTCAAATTTGAGGTAAAAGTTTCTGCTATCCACTCATACAAAGAATTATAGAAATGTTGTTTATTTTGCTATTGATGGTCAGTATAAAAAAACTAAAGTCGTAATACAATGTATATATTTTTAATTAGAAACAAAGAAAATACAACATTAAAATTTGTTTCATGTGTCATTTGTTATTATCAGTTAGCAAATAAATACAAAATTAATGATTTTGTAATGATTGTATTAACAAGCAACAATTAACTCAATGCTGAACAAGGTTATCATTTGGAAAATTCAGAGTCCATTAATAAAGGTTCAAACACATTCCCTGACACCATACACAAAGATCAACTCAAAATGGATTAAAGACCTAAATATAAGACCAGAAACCATCAAACTCTTAGAGGAGAATATAGGCAAAACCCTCAAGGACATCAATCAAAGCAAGATCTTCTCTGACCCACCTACTAGAATAGCGGAACTGAAAAGAAAAATGAACACGTTGCACCTCATGAAACTTAAAAGCTTTCGTACAGCAAAAGAAATTACAAAAAAGCTGAATATACACCCCACAGAGTGGGAGAAAATCATAGCAAATGAAATAACAGACAAAGAATTAATCTCCAAAATCTACAAGCAACTCAGACAACTCAGCACAGGAAAAATGAACGACCCAATCAAAAAATGGGAAAAAGACCTAAAGAGACGCCTCTCCAAAGAGGACATACAGATGGCCCAAAAGCACATGAAATGATGCTCAACCTCGCTTATTATTAGAGAAATGCAAATTAAAACTACAATGAGATATCACCTCACACCGTTCAGAATGGCCAGACAGACAGACAATAAATGCTGGAGAGGGTGGGAAAAAAGGGAACCCTCTTGCATTGTTGGTGGGAATGTCGATTGATACAGCCTCTGATAATAAATATAAAGGCCCACCAGGCTTTTTCCCTTGACCATGGGATTTTCCAGGCAAGAATACTGGAGTGGGTCGTCATGTCCTCCAGGGCATCTTCCCAACTCAGGGATTGAATTCATGTCTCTTATGTCTCTCGCATTGACAGATGTGTTCTTTACCACTAATGCTACCTGGAAAGGGCCAATAATAAATAAATTTCCCCCAAAATTACTATCTCAAATTTGAGGTAAAAGTTTCTGCTATCCACTCATACAAAGAATTATAGAAATGTTGTTTATTTTGCTATTGATGGTCAGTATAAAAAAACTAAAGTCGTAATACAATGTATATATTTTTAATTAGAAACAAAGAAAATACAACATTAAAATTTGTTTCATGTGTCATTTGTTATTATCAGTTAGCAAATAAATACAAAATTAATGATTTTGTAATGATTGTATTAACAAGCAACAATTAACTCAATGCTGAACAAGGTTATCATTTGGAAAATTCAGAGTCCATTAATAAAGGTTCAAACACATTCCCTGACACCATACACAAAGATCAACTCAAAATGGATTAAAGACCTAAATATAAGACCAGAAACCATCAAACTCTTAGAGGAGAATATAGGCAAAACCCTCAAGGACATCAATCAAAGCAAGATCTTCTCTGACCCACCTACTAGAATAGCGGAACTGAAAAGAAAAATGAACACGTTGCACCTCATGAAACTTAAAAGCTTTCGTACAGCAAAAGAAATTACAAAAAAGCTGAATATACACCCCACAGAGTGGGAGAAAATCATAGCAAATGAAATAACAGACAAAGAATTAATCTCCAAAATCTACAAGCAACTCAGACAACTCAGCACAGGAAAAATGAACGACCCAATCAAAAAATGGGAAAAAGACCTAAAGAGACGCCTCTCCAAAGAGGACATACAGATGGCCCAAAAGCACATGAAATGATGCTCAACCTCGCTTATTATTAGAGAAATGCAAATTAAAACTACAATGAGATATCACCTCACACCGTTCAGAATGGCCAGACAGACAGACAATAAATGCTGGAGAGGGTGTGGAGAAAAGGGAACCCTCTTGCATTGTTGGTGGGAATGTCGATTGATACAGCCTCTATGGAAGACAGTCTGGAGATTTCTTTAAAAACTAAAAATAGAAGCACCATACGACCCAGCAATCCCACTCTTAGGCTTATACCCTGATGAAATCATATCTGAAAGAAGCACCTGTACCCCAATGTTCATTGCAGCTCTCTATACAATAGCCAGAACATGAAAGCAACCTAGATGTCCATCGACGAATGAATGGATACAGAAGTTCTGGTACATATATACAATGGAATACTACTCAGCTGTTAAAAGAAATGCAGAAGACTCAGTCCTAATGAGGTGGTTAGCTCTAGAACCTATCATCAAAAGTGAAGTAAGTCAAAAAGAGAAAGACAAGTACAGTATACTAACTCATATATATGGAATCTAGTAATCTGGTCATGATAACACACGCAGTGAACTCATGGAACAAAGAATAGACATAAGGACATTGTGGAGAACGAACAGTAGGAGGGAGGCACGGAGGGAGTAACATGGAAGCCTATACTGTCATGTGTGGAAAAGATAGCTATTGTCATTGTGCTAAGGGAATAGGAGTGCCTACAATCACTTGGGGCGAAGGTCTGGAGGGGTGGGATGAGGGGAACAGGAATATGCATATGAATGATCTGGGAACATACATGTCGATGAACAACAAAACTCTGTAAAATCTTTAAAATAAAGAATTAAAGAAAAAAAAAATAAAGATTCAAACATCAATTACTAAAAAGGAATTGAGGGAAAATCATAGCAAATGAAATAACAGACAAAGAATTAATCTCCAAAATCTACAAGCAACTCAGACAACTCAGCACAGGAAAAATGAACGACCCAATCAAAAAATGGGAAAAAGACCTAAAGAGACGCCTCTCCAAAGAGGACATACAGATGGCCCAAAAGCACATGAAATGATGCTCAACCTCGCTTATTATTAGAGAAATGCAAATTAAAACTACAATGAGATATCACCTCACACCGTTCAGAATGGCCAGACAGACAGACAATAAATGCTGGAGAGGGTGTGGAGAAAAGGGAACCCTCTTGCATTGTTGGTGGGAATGTCGATTGATACAGCCTCTATGGAAGACAGTCTGGAGATTTCTTTAAAAACTAAAAATAGAAGCACCATACGACCCAGCAATCCCACTCTTAGGCTTATACCCTGATGAAATCATATCTGAAAGAAGCACCTGTACCCCAATGTTCATTGCAGCTCTCTATACAATAGCCAGAACATGAAAGCAACCTAGATGTCCATCGACGAATGAATGGATACAGAAGTTCTGGTACATATATACAATGGAATACTACTCAGCTGTTAAAAGAAATGCAGAAGACTCAGTCCTAATGAGGTGGTTAGCTCTAGAACCTATCATCAAAAGTGAAGTAAGTCAAAAAGAGAAAGACAAGTACAGTATACTAACTCATATATATGGAATCTAGTAATCTGGTCATGATAACACACGCAGTGAACTCATGGAACAAAGAATAGACATAAGGACATTGTGGAGAACGAACAGTAGGAGGGAGGCACGGAGGGAGTAACATGGAAGCCTATACTGTCATGTGTGGAAAAGATAGCTATTGTCATTGTGCTAAGGGAATAGGAGTGCCTACAATCACTTGGGGCGAAGGTCTGGAGGGGTGGGATGAGGGGAACAGGAATATGCATATGAATAAACTGGGAACATACATGTCGATGAACAACAAAACTCTGTAAAATCTTTAAAATAAAGAATTAAAGAAAAAAAAAATAAAGATTCAAACATCAATTACTAAAAAGTCAATTGCTTTGTAAGATAACATATGCAGTTCATATTTTCATAAAGCAATATAGGTGAATGAATTAGAAAACAATTGCTTGCCTATAATTGTGTGGTTATAGGGAAAAGTAAAATGGTAAGTAGAAAAGAAAGTAAAAGAAACATTCATATAGATACTATGTTGTTAATAGATGAAATTATATTTAACACTGTAGCAATTCATATGGAGGACAAAATGTGTAAAAGTCATTTAAAATAATTTTTAATTTATTTAGTTACTCCCAAATTTTGCTGTTCCTCTCCAATATCTTATTCTAAATGGTAATCTACAGTTCTAACAGGTTTATTACATACCATAAAAATAGACATATCACTTGAAAATTACACATGATGATTTTTAATATTAGTCAGTATAATATAAAGGAATGATATATTTCATATTGGTGATTAAATTATTTTTATTCTATGAACTATGAAAATAATATTGCTGGCACCATTAAAACACATTGAGATGGTTATTATTAAGGTTTTCAATACATGATATTTATTGCTATTATTTATATTAGTAGTTGCATGAGCTTGACTCTGTCTCAGAGTTTAGATCTGTAATCTTGCTTTCATTCTTACTCTGGTGAACATATTCTAGGGAAAGTAAATGATAACAATTGCTCATCAGTCATGTGCACACTCTGCTGAACATTATATCAGGATTGGATGGATGTGAAAAATTATTCCAGGTCTAGGAGCTCATAATAATGTAGAACTTTAAGTCATTTTGTATCATCAGTCCTGTAGTTCCCAAAGTCAATAAAACTACTTGCTAACTGAAGGCATACTATGTAGCAGGCTTTTTGTTGTGCAACCAAGAGAGACAGAACAAATAATAAAAACCAGGCAACTGATTTCTCTACTTGTATCAGTCTGGGCTTGCAAGAGAAAGAGAACCAATGGGGTACATGTATTTATCATTAAAATAAATCTCTTTATAACGATAATTTGAAAAGTGGTTCACACACAGTTCTGGAGGTAGCAAGTCCAAAATATGTGGCAAAGGCCCTCAGGCTGAAATTCAGACAGGCTTTGATACAGACTATACTGGCAGGCTGGATACTCAAGCAGAACTCCTAGTAGGCAGTCGAGAGTTTCTTCTTGGTCAGTCCAAACTCAAGGTTTGTTCTAAGGACTTTAACTGACTGAATGAGGCTCATGGACATAAAGGAAGGTAATTTATTTTTCTTAAAATCAAATCACATCTACAAAATACCTTCACATTGACTGCTATACTAGTGCTTGACCAAAGAAATGGGCATCATTGCTTGGTCAGGCTGACAGGCAAAGTTAATAACCATCATTCCACTCTAATAAAACCTCCATATCACTTTCCTAGTAGGAAAAATATAACACAAAGAAACACATTGTCTGATATACATCGTCTAATATATATATATATACATATATAATATATATATGGAGTTTCTCTGGGGACAATGTGGTAAAGAATTTACATGCCAAGTAGGAGACACAGGTTTGATCCATGGACCAGAAAGATCCCTGGAGGAGAAAATGGCAATCCACTTCAAAATTCTTGCCTGGAGAATTCCGTAAATGGACCGGAAACTCTTAGGGGAAAGCATGTTTTCAATACATGAACTTTTTTAAAGTAGTTGCATGAGCTTGACTCTGTCTCAGAGTTTAGATCTGTAATCTTGCTTTCATTCTTACTCTGGTGAACATATTCTAGGGAAAGTAAATGATAGCAATTGCTCATCAGTCATGTGCACACTCTGCTGAACATTATATCAGGATTGGATGGATGTGAAAAATTATTCCAGGTCTAGGAGCTCATAATAATGTAGAACTTTAAGTCATTTTGTATCATCAGTCCTGTAGTTCCCAAAGTCAATAAAACTACTTGCTAACTGAAGGCATACTATGTAGCAGGCTTTTTGTTGTGCAACCAAGAGAGACAGAACAAATAATAAAAACCAGGCAACTGATTTCTCTACTTGTATCAGTCTGGGCTTGCAAGAGAAAGAGAACCAATGGG
This sequence comes from Tragulus kanchil, assembly GCA_022376925.1. Classification (NCBI taxonomy): domain Eukaryota; kingdom Metazoa; phylum Chordata; class Mammalia; order Artiodactyla; family Tragulidae; genus Tragulus; species Tragulus kanchil. The sequence goes on from JAIOJX010000004.1 coordinate 149,789,486, forward strand.
GTACATGTATTTATCATTAAAATAAATCTCTTTATAACGATAATTTGAAAAGTGGTTCACACACAGTTCTGGAGGTAGCAAGTCCAAAATATGTGGCAAAGGCCCTCAGGCTGAAATTCAGACAGGCTTTGATACAGACTATACTGGCAGGCTGGATACTCAAGCAGAACTCCTAGTAGGCAGTCGAGAGTTTCTTCTTGGTCAGTCCAAACTCAAGGTTTGTTCTAAGGACTTTAACTGACTGAATGAGGCTCATGGACATAAAGGAAGGTAATTTATTTTTCTTAAAATCAAATCACATCTACAAAATACCTTCACATTGACTGCTATACTAGTGCTTGACCAAAGAAATGGGCATCATTGCTTGGTCAGGCTGACAGGCAAAGTTAATAACCATCATTCCACTCTAATAAAACCTCCATATCACTTTCCTAGTAGGAAAAATATAACACAAAGAAACACATTGTCTGATATACATCGTCTAATATATATATATATATATACATATATATATATATATATGGAGTTTTCTCTGGGGACAATGTGGTAAAGAATTTACATGCCAAGTAGGAGACACAGGTTTGATCCATGGACCAGAAAGATCCCCTGGAGGAGAAAATGGCAATCCACTTCAATATTCTTGCCTGGAGAATTCCGTAAACTGAGGAACCTGGCAAACTGCAGTTCATGGGGTTCACAGAGTCAGACATTACTGTACAACTAAACAGCAGCACTCATATTTATATGTGTATATCTCACACAGCAGACTTCACAACCTGCAGCAATATTGTTTATTGCAATAGGGGTGATATATATGTATAAATATGTATTTACTACGAATATATTTAGCAAGTATACTAATATAATCAGGTTGGTAGTGCATGCTTGCTCAGTCATGTCTGATTCTTTGTGACCCTGGACTGTAGCTCACCAGGCTCCTCTGTCCATGGAATTTTTTAGGCAAAAATACTTGAGTGGGTTGCTGTTTTCTACTTTTAGGGGATCATCCCTACCGAGGAATTAAACCCTCATCTCTTGTGTCTCCTACATTGGTAGGTGAATTTTTACTACTGTTGCCACCTGGAAAGTTACTAATACAATGGGGTGATATTGTAACAAACATTTAAAAATATAAGAGTGGTCTTAGAACCATGAAGTGAAGTGTAGTTTAGAAGACTTTGAGTCTGGGGTTAGCAAAAGTTTGAGGAGCCTTTAAAAATCTGTTTTATTAGAGTTCTGGACATTAAAGAGTCTGCTAGTAGGGCTTAAAGGAGAGTCAGGGAAATATTATTGGTCACTGGAGGTAGGAGGCCTCTGTTCAGTGGTGGCAGAAAACCAAGCAACACTGTCCCCAGTATTTATGTGGAAAGTAGTGAATGCATCTCTTGAAGCAGGCAGTTCAAGAGCACAGACACTGAGTCATCTTTACCTGCATTATTTCTTAAGAGTTGTGTTTACAGCAAACAGCCCTGAGAGATAAGTTAGCCAAGGGCAAGCTTGATCGCTAACTGCTTTAAAATAGGACTCTTCTCCAAGCTCAGTGTTCCTCAACTGCTACATAACCCCTCCCACCAGGGCAGCATCTCTGAGGCCTGCGGTGTTGCCCTGCTAGGACTCTGGGGTCAGGGGAGCTGATGCAAATTTGGTGTTTGTGCAGCTCCCTGTGCCCTGAGCAATGAAGGTCTTTGTCTCCGGGCCTGCATCCATGAATCTGTAACAGGCTAATTTATTAGCTCACTATTAAATCGAATCAATCATATATTAATAAAATGATATATCAGATGGAATGGTTTTGATAATGATAAACGGATGCTGATGGAGACACGGTTTTCTGTTAGGTTGAGGGCTTCACGGCTTGGGATTGAGGACCTCAGAAGACTCCCTTGGGTTTAGAAACAGAGAATGTTCTTGAGTGGGCTGGGGAAAGAAGAGCAAGGATTTGCCCCTTCACAAACTTGAAGATTAGAGAAACAACTGAAACAAGCCTAGCTGATGTGTGCCTTGGCCATTCTCCCTCTCCTAGGGGTAGAAAACCCTGAGCCCCACTTGAGAGGCAATATAGCTGTGGCTGCTGGACCAAGGATTCTGAAAGTGCAGAATAAATTGTACCAGTGATGAGGAACATGCCATTCAATACAGAGCTTTGATTGACCGAAGTACATTAGAAGGTCTTTTTGTTGAGACCATATAGATGGCCATTCTAAACAAAGTAAATGCAAAGTCGAAACTGCAGTATGGAGTCATTCTCTCCCTTTGATTCCCTCACTTTAAGAAGAAAGATGATTAAGCCAAGCTCTTGCTGACCCCAAGGAGCACAGAGAGTCATGTGCACCTTTCTGGATACGGATGGAAACTTTGAGAAGGCAGGGACTCCAATTTTACTGTGTGTCGCATTCAGGCTCCTTCATCATCTTCCCCCCAGGTCTCAGGAGAACAGAGAGTGTTGAAAACAAGAATGTAAACATACCACAGAGCCCTGGTTTGAGTTTGCTGAGTCATACAGCAAATTCCCACTGGCTCTCTATCTGACATATGGAAGTGTACATGTTTCCATGCTACTCTCTCCACAAAGCTATGGTGGCCTGTGCAAAAGCAGAGAGAAGGTGGTCAAAGGCTAGAAAGAAAGCTCCCTCCTACCAGTTCCCTCACACCAAGCCTTCAGATCTCAAATTCCACACCTAAGAATTCTATGTTGCTGTGGTCCAGACTCAGGCATATGTCAGGGTGTGGTTTGCATTCTTGCAGTGAATGAATTGTTCACATTCAATTAATGGGGATTTGCAGTGGTATGGAAACATTTAAGTGGTATTGTTGTGGTACCCAGGATAGGATCAAAAGACCTTTTGCTGTACATTTCATTGAACATAATAGTCACTTTGCTGTTGTTTATAATCTTTCTCTTCCCGCCCTTTAAATAATAAGAAAGAATTCTCCTAATTCATGGATAGCCTTATGTAGGTATGCAAAGTGATCAGGGTGGTCCAGCAGAAGCAACATAGAATCTCAAGAAAGCAAAGATGAATCACAACTTTAAAGGTGTGGGTAGACCTAGAGTCTGTCACACAGAGTGAAGTAAGTCCAAAAGAGAAAAGCAAATACCTTATAGTAGTGCCTGTATATGGAATCTAGAAAAATGGTACAAATGAGCATATTTGCAGGGCAGGAATAGAGACGCAGATGTAGAGAAGGGACACAGGAGGGGAAGAGGAGGGCAGGACGAATTGAGAGAGGACAACTGACATATATTAAATATAAACCACCATGTGTAAGAAGAGATAGGTAGTGGGAAGCTGCCATCGACAGGAGAGAGAGCTCAGCTCAGAGCTCTGTGATGACCTAGAGGGGTGGGATGTTGGGGGAGGCTGAGAAGGAGGTCCAAGGGTCGGGGGGAACTATGTGTATATACATATATATATATATATATATACACACACATCTGATTCATATTGTTGTACAACAGAAACTAATATAAATAACATTGTAAAGCAATTCTATTCCAATTATTTTTTTTTAAAGGTGCAATTGCTGTTGAAACTGAGAAGCTGTTTTTCTGTATGAGGACCCCTGCCTGACTGATACAGGCCCCAAGTATGTCACGTAAGAAAAGGCCACTTTTTCTGATCCACTGACTCATTAGTAGTATTTAGGAGTGAGTCAGCTGGAATTCAAGAACTAACAAGGAAAAGTGACGATAGGCCTCTGTGGCAGATGGAAATTCTGTGTTTGAGAGCACAGCCAACCCGGACCAGCATCAGCTCCTGCTATACCAACGGCCAAAGGATGGAAAGAAAAATGGCAATTTCATCTTTGAGGAATTTTTGTCCCTCACTCCACTTCTGAATCCAAATCATTAGCTCAGTGAGGACCTTGGTTTATAGATACTCTCCTAAAGGTCTGGGCTTGGTAGACTATGGCTTGCTTAAGGTAAAAACTGCTGTTGTCATTTGGCTGATATTAGAAATCCAGGCCCAGTGAGGGCTTTGGAAGGTCAAATGATCTAAGGGTCATTCTAAGCCATTCTAAGGGTCAGTCAGAAGCACAATGGGATCAATTAACAGTCATTTTCTTTGCCTTAGGAAATACTCCAAAGAACCTGTCAGGTTACATTGCTAACATCGGGCAGTGGTCAGTGTCATTGCCATCTGGTCTGCTGCTGGGAAGCCTACAGACCAGCAATTTCAAGTGGTCCTCTTTGGGGTCATAACCAGGACGATGGACTGAGCAACTGGATGCTCAGAGATGGTCATGTGTTAATACAGAGGAGACCAACTGAAACCAAGCTGCTGATCAAGCTTGTGCTGCCCACTTTGCTACAATCACTCACTGAATTATCAGCACACTGAATGGGGCAACCCATCATCACCCTCATTGGCTGAGCACTAGGAAACCTCTGTTTCTGATGTAAAGCCATGGTTGTATGGCAGACATGTTGTTATTTAGTGGCTAAGTTGTGTTCATCTCTTTTGTGATCCCATGGCATGTGGCCTACAAGGTTTCTCTCTCCATGGGATTTCCCAGGCAAGAATACTGGGGTGGGATGCTATTTCCTTCTCCAGGGAATCTTTGGGACCCGGGGATCGAACCCTTGTCCCTGGCATTGACAGGCAGATTCTTTACCACTAAGCCACCAGGAAAGCCTATGGCAGACTTGTATCTCCTGCAAAAGAACAGGCCATATTTGGGTCCTCTGTGGCGAAAAAGGCTACAAAGAAGCATCTTCACCTTCCCCTGTCAAATTAGCCACATCTGATGAAATTAATTTTAACAACAAACCCCAAACTGAAATGACGTGTGGTCCTCTGGGTTATATGTTAATATACCGAGAGAGTACGTGACTATGGACTGTTTCTATTGGAGATGGGAACTGCTTGTTGGCTCATTTTGTCTCCCCTGTAATTACTGACAATAGACCAAAGATCAGCCAGATGTTATTATGACCAAAGGGTCATAATGAATATAAACTGGCCTCAGACTGCATCTTAATGGCTTGAACTAAGACCTGTTGGTACCCCTGGAACTTATTCTGGTGACTGAGAGACCCTGGGATCAGGGGAAGGAGGGTGAAGCTAATGTTAATTGCTTGCAGCCCTGTTGATAATAGCCTTTTTTAAATTGGAGGATAATTGCTTTACAATGCTGTGTTGGTTTCTGCCTGTACAGAAACATGAATCAGCTGTAAGTATACATCGCCTCTTGAGCCGATAGCTGTCTTAATTATCTTCAGAATGATGCCAGTTGGTCCCTGCTACTGTGTGCTTCTCAGAAATGAGGAACTGAGACATTTTAGTTACTCTTTCCATATTCCCCAACCGTTCAGTGATAAAGAACCCACTTGACAATACAGGAGACTTAAGAAACATGGGTTTGATCCCTGAGTCAGGAAGATCCCCTGGAGGAGGGCATGGCAACCCACTCCAGTATTCTTGCCTGGAGAATTCCATGGACAGAGGAGCCTGGTGACCTACAGTCTGTAGGGTAGGAAAGAATCAGACACAACTGAAATGACTTAGCATGCACATGCTATTTTCACTTAGATGTTCTAAGGTTCTCTCATTATTCCTGGATTTCAAAAATTTTTGAGTATTTATTACTTAGCTTTAGGACATTTCCTCATACGTCAATGAATCCTTTCATCTTGAAAGCCAAGTGTCTACATATTCTTTCATAAAGAAGAATTATTTTGGTGAAGAGTTATTGGTGATTATTTTCCAATCGTGTCTGATCTCTTTTTGATTTATCTCCCATTCCAAGTTTACACATACAGTAACCTGTTTCATTTTCTTCTTTGTCCTGTACTTCTGCTTACAGGTCAAAAGCACTGAGCTTGAGCTCACTTAATGGTTCTATAATATTAATTTCTCCCTTTAGTGCTTTTGGCCCATATTTAAATTCTACTGTTGTATTTTGATCTTTCTAGCATACTGTGTGTCCCACAGGTTTCTGAGATATTAAATAATTAATATATCTAAAATATTTTATATGTATATTATATTTTTATTATTAATAGTATCTCTTTATTTCTATATTAGAAGTTATTCCCATTTGTATATCACTCCTCTCAGTAGGTGAATTTGAACTTCTAATGCCTCTTGTTTTTATAATACACACTTATTGGATTCTTTTAATAAAGTAAAAGCAAAGATTTTGAAGGTTATATTTATTGTCCTTCACAGTAGTCTTTCTCTGCAATGAAAATTCTGACTTCACTTTAATTTACTGTTATAATGTATTGTTTTTTCACGGCCTGAAATCAATGTACTTGGCATTCTAGAATGAAGGGGAAACATTCTATGAATTCACGCCTGTGTGCTCATATGTCTGACTCTTTGTTACCTCTGGACTACAGACCACCAGGCTCCTCTGCCTATGGGATTTTCAAGATTACTGAAGTGGGCTGACATTTCCTCCTCCAGGGTATCTTTCCGACCCAGGGATCCAGCCTTTGTCTCATGCATCTCCTGCATTGCAGGCAGTCTTTGCCACAGAGCCAGCTGAGAAGCCCTATGGGCGTATATAAATTTAAATTATATAGGATACACATAGGATACATAGAAGAGAAAGAGGCAGAGAGAGAGAGAGACAAAGAAAGTTTTATCATTAATAATCATGAGATCTCTAAGTGCTGACAAGTCTGAAGTTTATATTGCAGACAAGCAGGCTGGAAACTCAGGAAGCATTTCTATGGCAATTTTGAGGCAGAATTCTTTTGGGAGGGAATTCTTAAAGGTTTAAAGCCTTCAAGTGATTGAATGAGGCCATCTGCATCATGAAGGGTAACCTGCTGTCCTTGCTGACCTATTACAAATATTGATCACATCTACAAATACCTTTAAACAGATCAGGGCTAATGTTGATGAAGCAACCACAGTCTAGTGAAGTCAACAGGTAAAACCAACCACCACAGTTGTTTTCCAAGTTTACACCCATAAAAAGTAACCTGTTTCATTTTCTTCTTTGTCCTGTACTTCTGCTTACAGGTCAAAAGCACTGAGCTTGAGCTCACTTAATGGTTCTATAATATTAATTTCTCCCTTTAGTGCTTTTGGCCCATATTTAAATTCTACTGTTGTATTTTGATCTTTCTAGCATACTGTGTGTCCCACAGGTTTCTGAGATATTAAATAATTAATATATCTAAAATATTTTATATGTATATTATATTTTTATTATTAATAGTATCTCTTTATTTCTATATTAGAAGTTATTCCCATTTGTATATCACTCCTCTCAGTAGGTGAATTTGAACTTCTAATGCCTCTTGTTTTTATAATACACACTTATTGGATTCTTTTAATAAAGTAAAAGCAAAGATTTTGAAGGTTATATTTATTGTCCTTCACAGTAGTCTTTCTCTGCAATGAAAATTCTGACTTCACTTTAATTTACTGTTATAATGTATTGTTTTTTCACGGCCTGAAATCAATGTACTTGGCATTCTAGAATGAAGGGGAAACATTCTATGAATTCACGCCTGTGTGCTCATATGTCTGACTCTTTGTTACCTCTGGACTACAGACCACCAGGCTCCTCTGCCTATGGGATTTTCAAGATTACTGAAGTGGGCTGACATTTCCTCCTCCAGGGTATCTTTCCGACCCAGGGATCCAGCCTTTGTCTCATGCATCTCCTGCATTGCAGGCAGTCTTTGCCACAGAGCCAGCTGAGAAGCCCTATGGGCGTATATAAATTTAAATTATATAGGATACACATAGGATACATAGAAGAGAAAGAGGCAGAGAGAGAGAGAGACAAAGAAAGTTTTATCATTAATAATCATGAGATCTCTAAGTGCTGACAAGTCTGAAGTTTATATTGCAGACAAGCAGGCTGGAAACTCAGGAAGCATTTCTATGGCAATTTTGAGGCAGAATTCTTTTGGGAGGGAATTCTTAAAGGTTTAAAGCCTTCAAGTGATTGAATGAGGCCATCTGCATCATGAAGGGTAACCTGCTGTCCTTGCTGACCTATTACAAATATTGATCACATCTACAAATACCTTTAAACAGATCAGGGCTAATGTTGATGAAGCAACCACAGTCTAGTGAAGTCAACAGGTAAAACCAACCACCACAGTGGAAAAACAAATGTGACTGTAGAAACCAACGAGATAAGGAAGCATTATTAGTGTAAAAGGAGCTGAATTTGGCTGTTTAGAAGTTTCTATCTCCGTGCTACTTAAGTCTGTTTGAAGAAAGGTTCCTAGACACTGCAAGTTCTCTTTAAACACCTATTAGTATATTATAACTTTGCAATTTCATGATATGAAACTTATTTTGATGATTTTTCTAATGTCAACTGTATCCTTCCATTGCAAAAAAGACTATAAAAATTCTGACACTCTCCCTAACTGTATTTGAAAATAATTTATTTAAAATTGGGACATAAATCTATAATTACAATGATCTACAATTTCCCATTTTTAGCACTCGAAAGTTTTAGCCATAAAGCTCTTTAATCAGCTCACAATGAAATGTTTCTGGGGATAGATAAGTAACACTTCTATTTTAAAGTTTAAATAGATCTCAGCTATGTAAATATCATTTTAAGTTAACATCAATTTATTTGGTAATTAACCAAGTCTTATACTTCTTTAGTAATTTGGTAATTTTTGCTAGACTGGGGAATTATCCATTTCATAAGTTCTTAAATTTCTTCCATAAATTTACATGCAGCAAATTATATTAATATGATTGAATCAATTACTTCTGTACCTGTGGCTGTGTTTTTTCTCATTTCTAACATAATATTCTTTTATATTAACTTTAGCTTTAATTTTTAGTGTACCTTCCCCCCCAGTCATTTTTTGGGTTATGTTGAGTTTTTGAATGTAAGAGACATGGAAGATTATCTCGCTTTTCAAAACCATTGTCTCCTTTCCTTTCTGTAAGAGGATAATATATCTCTGCCCTTGTCCAGTGAATTTCAGGGCCTGTGAATGAATAACGTGGATCACTGGGAACATGTGATTTGTTTGGCCACTAACATCTGAGTCGAGGTGCAAGCAAGTGCTATAAATGTAGTTATGTGCTTGTTGCTTTTCCCTGCATCATGAAAATGACACCCTCCATGTGGTTCCTGAAACCTCAACCTGAGTTCCCAGCTTCAGTAAAGAGGACCCAGAGAAGTTGCAGCCAACCCAGCCCTGCTAGGACATCAGCAAGAAAGAAATCTTAGATGTTGTAAGCCACTATGATTTTAGGCCTATTTGCTAGTGCAGCAAAGCTGATTAAAACATGAAGAGTGAGGGAGCCTGCCGGGACGCTTTACTAGGGTGACGGGCCCGACGCCTCCTGCTTTGGGATGAACTAGCGGCGGGTTCTGCCTAGAGGTTGTGACCCTCACGGAATCTCCAGCTGACTCTCGCGTTCCCCACGGCATCGCGCGTAGTCTTCTGCCGGCCACAAGTGAGAAGCTGGAACCGTCAGAATCATGGTGTCATGGAGAGGGATATACTTTATACTCACTCTGTTTTGGGGAAGCTTTTTTGGAAGCATTTTCATGCTGGGTCCCTTTTTACCTTTGATGTTTATAAACCCGTCTTGGTATCGCTGGATCAACAACCGCCTTGTGGCAACCTGGCTCACGCTCCCTGTGGCTCTGCTGGAGACCCTGTTTGGTGCAAAAGTGATCATAACAGGCGACGCGTTTGCTCCTGGAGAAAGAAGCGTCATCATCATGAATCATCGGACAAGAGTGGACTGGCTGTTCCTATGGAATTGCCTGATGAGATATAGCTACCTCAGATTAGAGAAAATTTGTCTCAAAGCCAGTCTCAAAAGTGTTCCTGGATTTGGCATGCGGAGTCTGAGTGGATCCTCAGAGGCTCCTGTGGTGGGTCTGCTCCAAGGTTGGGCTATGCAGGCTGCTGCCTATATCTTCCTTCATAGGAAATGGAAGGATGACAAGAGCCATTTTGAAGACATGATTATTTTTGTGATATCCACGAACCACTTCAACTCCTCATATTCCCTGAAGGGACTGATCTCACAGAAAATAGCACAACTCGAAGTAATGAATTTGCTGAAAAGAATGGACTTCAGAAATATGAATACGTCATACATCCAAGAACTACAGGCTTTACTTTTGTAGTAGACCGTCTGAGAGAAGGTAAGAACCTGGATGCCGTCCACGACATCACAGTGGCATACCCTCACAACCTTCCCCAGACCGAGAAGCACCTCCTCCTCGGGGACTTTCCCAAGGAGACCTTCAGTAAAGAGGACCCAGAGAAGTTGCAGCCAACCCAGCCCTGCTAGGACATCAGCAAGAAAGAAATCTTAGATGTTGTAAGCCACTATGATTTTAGGCCTATTTGCTAGTGCAGCAAAGCTGATTAAAACATGAAGAGTGAGGGAGCCTGCCGGGACGCTTTACTAGGGTGACGGGCCCGACGCCTCCTGCTTTGGGATGAACTAGCGGGTTCTGCCCAGAGGTTGTGACCTCACGGAATCTCCAGCTGACTCTCGCGTTCCCCACGGCATCGCGCGTAGTCTTCTGCCGGCCACAAGTGAGAAGCTGGAACCGTCAGAATCATGGTGTCATGGAGAGGGATATACTTTATACTCACTCTGTTTTGGGGAAGCTTTTTTGGAAGCATTTTCATGCTGGGTCCCTTTTTACCTTTGATGTTTATAAACCCGTCTTGGTATCGCTGGATCAACAACCGCCTTGTGGCAACCTGGCTCACGCTCCCTGTGGCTCTGCTGGAGACCCTGTTTGGTGCAAAAGTGATCATAACAGGCGACGCGTTTGCTCCTGGAGAAAGAAGCGTCATCATCATGAATCATCGGACAAGAGTGGACTGGCTGTTCCTATGGAATTGCCTGATGAGATATAGCTACCTCAGATTAGAGAAAATTTGTCTCAAAGCCAGTCTCAAAAGTGTTCCTGGATTTGGCATGCGGAGTCTGAGTGGATCCTCAGAGGCTCCTGTGGTGGGTCCGCTCCAAGGTTGGGCTATGCAGGCTGCTGCCTATATCTTCCTTCATAGGAAATGGAAGGATGACAAGAGCCATTTTGAAGACATGATTATTTTTGTGATATCCACGAACCACTTCAACTCCTCATATTCCCTGAAGGGACTGATCTCACAGAAAATAGCACAACTCGAAGTAATGAATTTGCTGAAAAGAATGGACTTCAGAAATATGAATACGTCATACATCCAAGAACTACAGGCTTTACTTTTGTAGTAGACCGTCTGAGAGAAGGTAAGAACCTGGATGCCGTCCACGACATCACAGTGGCATACCCTCACAACCTTCCCCAGACCGAGAAGCACCTCCTCCTCGGGGACTTTCCCAAGGAGATCCACTTCCACGTCCACCGGTACCCCGTGGACACCCTCCCTGCGTCCAAGGAGGGCCTCCAGCTCTGGTGCCAGGAGCGGTGGGAGGAGAAGGAAGCCAGGCTGCGCTCCTTCTATCAGGGCAGAAAGAACTTCCAATCCACCGGGCAGACCGTCGTTCGCCCCTGCAAGTCTGAGCTCAGGGTGCGGGTGGTCCAGTGGCTCTCCATACTGTACTGGACCCTGTTCAGCCCCACCGTGTGCCTGCTCATCTACCTGTACAGTCTTGTCCGGTGGTATTTTATAATCGTCATCGTCGTCTTTGTGCTACAGGAGCGAGTGTTTGGTGGACTGGAGATCCTGGAACTCGCATGTTACCGCTTTCTACACAGACAGCCGCATTTAAAGAAAAATGAGTAACATTGTATGGTTCACGGGTAAAAACCTAGGGGGTATTTGGGAAATCTTCTAATAAGCCTTTGTAAACGGAGATGCATTTTTGCATGACTATGTCAACTATTTCTTATGACCTTCATTATTTGTTAAAGATATTCTGCACTTCGTTTTGCAGGACAATATTGCTACACACACAATGTTTTGTTTTTAAATCTCTGAATGTAATTTCAACACTGTGTAGCAGGGAGCGACAGCAGTGAAATTCACGCGGGCCGGAGTATCAGTAAACAATCATCAGGCTGTTAACAGACAAGGTACCCCTAGATCTTACAGGCCCAGTCCTACTTCCTGACACATCCCCAGACGGGAGGCAGAGCTGAGGCTCCTGAGCACGGGCCCAGATCAAGTGCTGGCACTTGGCCGTGGAGGCGAGGGCCCGTCCGCCCCACTCCCTCTCCGCGCTGTCCCCACACTCCTTTCTCTGCCAATCAAGTGCTTGCATCCTTCCTTAAGACCAGAAGACAGAAACCCCTTGTCCTTAAGCTGAACAAACATTTTGATAGGAAGCCCTTGTTACTCATGAAACCTTGGCATTTAGCCTTGCACTGACCTAAACATCAGAAAACCACCGGTGCCCTTCTCTCACGCAGAAAATAAGACCTGGATGAGTCTCAGGGAGCAACCACAGGCTCTCCACTCAGAAACCTTAGTTTAAATTTGTAAAGCTAGGAATTCAGGCAGTTCTGTTCTGCACTTCTGCTTACCTTTTCGTAGTTAGTGCTTGTTTCTTTACAGCTTGCTGGCAGGTGTAACTTGTCTGCATTAACAACAGTATGCATCAAAGTCACTTACCTTTTGAAGAACGTTCTGGTATTGCCAGCAGAAATTTGCTTTTGAAGTTGCATCTTGGTTGAAATATTTCTTTAAAACCTGCCCAAGAAAGGAAGGTTGTTATATTTCCCGCATGTGCATGGGTATCTAACTTCGGTCACTAAATTAGCAACAACAGCAGCCACACTTGCAGACAGGACCTAAATGGTTTAACCTAAGTTATTCACCCCTTGCAGTCTTGACAAATTTTATTAAAACCAAAATGTCCACACAAAAATGAACTCTTTCTTCATGACAGGGATCTCTCTAGTCCCAGGCCTCCTTTTTTTAAAAAAAATGTAACCTGGGGTATTTGGGACTTCTAATACTTGCATGCATTTTGCATGACTATGTCAACTATTTCTTATGACCTTCATTATTTGTTAAAGATATTCTGCACTTCGTTTTGCAGGACAATATTGCTACACACACAATGTTTTGTTTTTAAATCTCTGAATGTAATTTCAACACTGTGTAGCAGGGAGCGACAGCAGTGAAATTCACGCGGCCGGAGTATCAGTAAACAATCATCAGGCTGTTAACAGACAAGGTACCCCTAGATCTTACAGGCCCAGTCCTACTTCCTGACACATCCCCAGACGGGAGGCAGAGCTGAGGCTCCTGAGCACGGGCCCAGATCAAGTGCTGGCACTTGGCCGTGGAGGCGAGGGCCCGTCCGCCCCACTCCCTCTCCGCGCTGTCCCCACACTCCTTTCTCTGCCAATCAAGTGCTTGCATCCTTCCTTAAGACCAGAAGACAGAAACCCCTTGTCCTTAAGCTGAACAAACATTTTGATAGGAAGCCCTTGTTACTCATGAAACCTTGGCATTTAGCCTTGCACTGACCTAAACATCAGAAAACCACCGGTGCCCTTCTCTCACGCAGAAAATAAGACCTGGATGAGTCTCAGGGAGCAACCACAGGCTCTCCACTCAGAAACCTTAGTTTAAATTTGTAAAGCTAGGAATTCAGGCAGTTCTGTTCTGCACTTCTGCTTACCTTTTCGTAGTTAGTGCTTGTTTCTTTACAGCTTGCTGGCAGGTGTAACTTGTCTGCATTAACAACAGTATGCATCAAAGTCACTTACCTTTTGAAGAACGTTCTGGTATTGCCAGCAGAAATTTGCTTTTGAAGTTGCATCTTGGTTGAAATATTTCTTTAAAACCTGCCCAAGAAAGGAAGGTTGTTATATTTCCCGCATGTGCATGGGTACCTAACTTCGGTCACTAAATTAGCAACAACAGCAGCCACACTTGCAGACAGGACCTAAATGGTTTAACCTAAGTTATTCACCCCTTGCAGTCTTGACAAATTTTATTAAAACCAAAATGTCCACACAAAAATGAACTCTTTCTTCATGACAGGGATCCCTCTCCTAGTCCCAGGCCTCCTCTTTCATTAGTAAAACTTAAGCCCCCTTTTGACCAGCTGTTCACTGAACAGCTCAAATCTCCTCCTGAGGCAAAAAAGAAATGTACCAGTGTTTCCACTCCACTGGGGCCTCGCAACTACTTTTTAAATTTTTATTTTTTTGTCCTCATGGAAATACTGGTCAGAGTAGCAAAAAACAGGAGGCAATTAAAAGTCTTGTGCTGTAAAGCAAGCCTGCCTGCTTAGGCCTGCCTTGAACCAACCAATGCTCTTTGTAGCTTGGTGTACTCCTGACCCAAGGGCCTGCTCCTTAATTACATCTAATTTTTGCTGGACGGTGTATCTCTGTCCAGTAAACAGTGGACACAGGCATCGCCAGGAAAGGGATGCACACCGTGAGCTGGACTTACCAGGCCACCTCTTCCAGAAATGCCTGGTCACGGCAGCACTCGGTAGACACGCCGCCTTCCCCGGGAGCGTTCTTAACTAGCGCCTCACTGAAGGCCTAGCCTACTTAACTCCTCCCCCAAGGCTGCTTTCAACCCTTCCGGGGGCTTCTAATTACTGACTACCCACAGCTGCTCCAGACTCAGCTCTGGAGTGGTTGTTAAGGTGGTTATTTGTCTTTAACCTTTTTTCTCCCCCTTAAAGTTTCTAATGTAGGTCTTTCTCAGACTTCTTCTGGTTATATTTGAAAACAAGAAATAGTTTAACAATCAGGATTGCCTTTGCCATGGGTAAGAAAGGCAATGCTTTCTACCCCACAGGTGTTTGTAATGGAGGCCATTTACCCTTCCTCCAGCTTCTCATGGCTCCTGGCTTTAATGGCAGGTCTTTAACCCTCTGAAACCTGTAAAGGGGGAACACTTCCTTTTTCAAACACATTTTCTTTTGATAGTAAACAAAAAGTGTTTAAGATAACACACAAACTTTTTTTAGTGCCCAGAATTTATAAGCCCAGAAATTTAGACAATGTACTTGCTCTAAGAATGAGAAACGATAACTTCAAAAAGAAAAAAGTTCCCCTTTTTGTTTTGTTGGGGGGCCAGTAAGACTTCTTTTAAATTTGTAATTATTAGTGTTTTCTACACAACTTTCTCTTCTTTGAAGAAATACATGGTCCATTTCTTGTGTATATCCCAGAATAAAGTGGAATGAATTCAATAAAAAAAAAAAAAAACATGAAGAGTTACCCCAGTTATTTTTAATCTATTTTAAATACTAAGTCTTTTAAAACATTTTCAAGAGATCTGTCATCATATTTTTTGTTACTTATATTCTCTTTTATTGACTTTCTTGATAATTGCAAATTCAAGAGTACTTTTTCTTTTTTAATTCAGGTCATTAGTTAGAACTGAGTTTCTTAAAGCAATTCACATATTTATATTGTATTTTCACAGTTTATTTCTAAGTTTATGAAATGTATGATCATGGTTGTGGCCTTTAAAATATTCACTTTTTGAAAAAATTTAATACTTACAGCCACATGCATGATTAATTTTATGGGTATTCCTTGGACACTAATAAAATATACATGTATTCAATATTTATAGAATGCAAAATCATATATTCATGTTTGAATGGAGTTTATTACAGTATTCAATTCATATGTGTTCTCATTTACTTATTTCTAATAGATCTTTCTAATTATGAACAAGATATATTCTGTTGCCTGAGTATCATTCTATTTTTATCAGTTTCTCCTGCATTTCTAATCGATTAAGCTCTGTGTTTGGAATGCTAAATACTCTGGTACTTATAGTTTTATGAGGAGTATGTCCTCCAGGAAAGTTGTCTTTTATCATTGCACAAAATTTTACCTTATTTAAGAGATTTCAGTCTTAAAGGAATATATTCATTTCCCCTTGGTCCAACACACCTGTTCCATCTGTACTTTTTTAAAATGTTGTTTTCTTTATAATAGTTTAGTTTTATATTTTTCCTTTGCTATACAAATACTCCATATTACAAATATTGTATAACCTTGGTAGTACAAAATTCCAAGCACACTATCATTGTATTAATTAGATATAAAATATAATCAGACACTACCTTTTCTTCTTTCATTTTCTCTCTTCTTAAACTATCTATTCTGTCTCCCTTAGACTGGCTTAGAGCATTTTCTAAAGTATTTTTCATAGATGACTTAACCAAAACTGGGAGTCCTCAGTTTTTCTTTCAACTAACAAGTAAATGATAAATTGTCTGACAATAAGATTCTGTAGTTATTTTTCTCTAGTAATCCACTAAAGTAATTTTAAATACCACATTCAATGTGTTTATTGAGCTATAAATGCATTGTTCCATTTAATTGGAAGTTCCAGATTTTTTAAGTGCTTAAAATTCAATGATCAAGAGACAGTGTCACTATATCCCATTCCTCCTCCAAGACACAAGTACACACACACACACACACACACACACACACACACACTCAAAATCCATCCTTTTTCCAGGCCATATGGCTGCCTATTGTTGTTATTTCTTAGTCACTATTTCATGTCTGACTTTTTGCTTCTCTGTCCATGGAACTTCCGAAGGCAAGACCGGGTAGCCATTTCCTTTTGGGAATCTTCCCGACCCAGGGCTGGAACCTGTATCTCCTGCTTGGTAGGCAGATTCTTTACCACTGAGACACCAAGGAAGCTTTGCTAGCACCTAGTTTTCTGGGTTTTCTAGTAACTAGACTGAACCAAGCTTGTCCATGGAACGCAGTTGGAAATTTATGCAACCTCCATTTTACAGGTTTATAAACAAAAGAATTGCCCCTGAATGTTTCTTTCCTCTTCCCAAAGCCACAACCCAAATAGATGACACTCCTGCTAATGGAGACAACTCCTTGAGGATGGTGTTAACCACAGTATGGCAGAAACTAGCTTCCTGATTTCTCCCAGGAAGCAGAATTTCCTTTCCCAGTTACATTGATTGCATCAGTATATGGGAAAGGAATAAATTTCTGTGTCATTTAACTTCTCTGCTTTACTGTGGGGTAGGGGAAGGGTGGGATGCCTTCTTCCTGGTATTTCTCAAAGTGTGGTGTGGGGACCAGTGAGGGCCCCAAAGACACATTCAGGGTGTTCCTGAGGCCAAATCACATTTGAAATAACACTAATATAGCACTTGTCTTAAACCATGGTGTTTGAATATGTTGGCATCAAACTGTGCAAGTCAGCATTTTATTGTTCACTGCCATACATGCACAAGAAAAAAATGAGCCTGTTTCACTTGAGAATGTCCTTGAGGAAACACTAACAATTATTAATGCCATCAAACTGGCTTTTGTGAATATATCTATGTGAAGACTTAGGAGCAAAGTATGAAGCATTCATACAACAAACTGATATGACTGTTACTCACAACAAAAAATGCTCATGCAATTGTGTGAGCTGTCTGCTGAACTAGCTGCTTTTTACATGGAATGCCATTTTTACTAGAAAGAATGACTGAGAGACAAATGATGGCTGTTCAAACATGAGTATTTGGCAAAAGAAAACACCTGACAGCTTTTACTGATGATGATAAAATTTCAGTTTTCAGGGAAGAATTTGAATTTTGGAAAATCTGTGTCCCCAGTGAGACTTGGCAGCTTCACAATACTCAGACGTTGTGAAAAATGAACTCTAGTGTGTGTATGTATTTTGGTAGTACATAATAAAGTGGGCAACTTTTGGAAGATTCATAGGTATGGAGTATTTTCTGAATGATCAACACACGATATTATAAATCTCTGCATAAATCAAAGAGATACTCAAAATGCAAGAGAGACCAGTGAACTTTAATGTAATAGAAGATGAAAAATGAATCCATTTGGACTTCAATTCTACCTAACAACGAACCTTGAGAAACTGTGACTTGTCAAATTTTGTTGTAGCTACAAAAATAAACATCAACAATTATCTGAAAAGGTTGAAAATATCCTCACTTTTCCAAATACATATCTATGTGAAGACATATTTTATCATGTGCTTCAACCAAAATAATGAATCACAACAGATTGAATGCAGAAGCAGACATGAAATCAACTGCCTTCTGATAAACTGACTTTCAAAAATATGCGATGATATCACTCTTCTCAATTGCATTTATTCAGAAATATATAAATATGTTTTTTCCTTAAAATAACTTATTTGAACATGTACCAAATATATTTTGGGAAAAATAGAAAGCAGAATGAGAAGGAGAGGGCAGAAGGACAAGATGGTTGGATAGCATCACTGAGGCAATAGACATGAGTTTGAGCAAACTCCAGGAGATGGTGAAGGACAGGGAAGCTTGGCATGCTGTAGTCCATGGGTCGCAAAGGGGCAGACATGACTGAGCTACTGAACTAAACTGAACTGTAATAAATACATTATTTTTGATATCCTTAATTTGGTTTCCAGTACAGTACATATCAATGGGCATAAAATATGTAAACAAAAACTCTTCTGCATCACTTATTGTATAGGAGAGAGGAAAGGATTGCTGAAACCCTAAATCTTTGCTCATGCAATTGTGTGAGCTGTCTGCTGAACTAGCTGCTTTTTACATGGAATGCCATTTTTACTAGAAAGAATGACTGAGAGACAAATGATGGCTGTTCAAACATGAGTATTTGGCAAAAGAAAACACCTGACAGCTTTTACTGATGATGATAAAATTTCAGTTTTCAGGGAAGAATTTGAATTTTGGAAAATCTGTGTCCCCAGTGAGACTTGGCAGCTTCACAATACTCAGACGTTGTGAAAATGAACTCTAGTGTGTGTATGTATTTTGGTAGTACATAATAAAGTGGGCAACTTTTGGAAGATTCATAGGTATGGAGTATTTTCTGAATGATCAACACACGATATTATAAATCTCTGCATAAATCAAAGAGATACTCAAAATGCAAGAGAGACCAGTGAACTTTAATGTAATAGAAGATGAAAAATGAATCCATTTGGACTTCAATTCTACCTAACAACGAACCTTGAGAAACTGTGACTTGTCAAATTTTGTTGTAGCTACAAAAATAAACATCAACAATTATCTGAAAAGGTTGAAAATATCCTCACTTTTCCAAATACATATCTATGTGAAGACATATTTTATCATGTGCTTCAACCAAAATAATGAATCACAACAGATTGAATGCAGAAGCAGACATGAAATCAACTGCCTTCTGATAAACTGACTTTCAAAAATATGCGATGATATCACTCTTCTCAATTGCATTTATTCAGAAATATATAAATATGTTTTTTCCTTAAAATAACTTATTTGAACATGTACCAAATATATTTTGGGAAAAATAGAAAGCAGAATGAGAAGGAGAGGGCAGAAGGACAAGATGGTTGGATAGCATCACTGAGGCAATAGACATGAGTTTGAGCAAACTCCAGGAGATGGTGAAGGACAGGGAAGCTTGGCATGCTGTAGTCCATGGGTCGAAAAGGGGGCAGACATGACTGAGCTACTGAACTAAACTGAACTGTAATAAATACATTATTTTTGATATCCTTAATTTGGTTTCCAGTACAGTACATATCAATGGGCATAAAATATGTAAACAAAAACTCTTCTGCATCACTTATTGTATAGGAGAGAGGAAAGGATTGCTGAAACCCTAAATCTTTGATTTGACAAAACCAATATGTTTGAGAAGGTGAAAAAGTGACAGTGTTAGTCACTCAGTCATATCTGACTCTTTGCAACCTCTCAGACTGTAGCCTGCCAGGCTGCTCTGTTCATGGATTTCTCCAGGCAAGAATACTGGAAAGGGAAGCCTTTCTCTTCTCTAAGAGATCTTCTTGACCCAGGGATCAAACCCATATCTTATGCATTGACGGCAGATTCTTCACCATTCAAGACACCTTTACCAACAATAACATGTTTCCAGGATCTATTTAACTGTGTTTCACTTTTCATAGCCATTTAGGTGTATTAGTGAACCTATCCAAAATGACACAAATCCGTCAGGGATTTTTTTCATTCCATATATTGCCACTGTATCATCATTTCCCTATTTACCTTGTGGAATTCATCTCTCATTAATTCCACTTTTTTTTTTCAGTTTTACTTTTGATGATTCGATCTATTTGTTTTAACTGTACTACATTTCTATATTTTTATTCTGTTGCCCTGCTTTCATTATACTGATTTATTCTTAATTATAGACTCATGACTTGAGTTGCAGAGCATATGTTTATGTTCTGAGGGAATATCCTTAAGTGCTCTTTTGATCTAGTGGATTTGGTTGCTTGTTCTAATTCCTGTCTGCTCATGAATTCCCTCATTACTTGGCTTTTCCTAGTCTGCCTGGTACTTTGTCTTCCTCTCCTGGTTAATGGATGTTCCTAGGCAAGCTGGTATTTTGCCGTCTGCTCAAAGCTAGTGGTATTCTACAGAGCAGCCCCGTGCTATCAGGGGCTTTCCAAATATATTTTGGGAAAAATAGAAAGCAGAATGAGAAGGAGAGGGCAGAAGGACAAGATGGTTGGATAGCATCACTGAGGCAATAGACATGAGTTTGAGCAAACTCCAGGAGATGGTGAAGGACAGGGAAGCTTGGCATGCTGTAGTCCATGGGTCGCAAAGGGGCAGACATGACTGAGCTACTGAACTAAACTGAACTGTAATAAATACATTATTTTTGATATCCTTAATTTGGTTTCCAGTACAGTACATATCAATGGGCATAAAATATGTAAACAAAAACTCTTCTGCATCACTTATTGTATAGGAGAGAGGAAAGGATTGCTGAAACCCTAAATCTTTGATTTGACAAAACCAATATGTTTGAGAAGGTGAAAAAGTGACAGTGTTAGTCACTCAGTCATATCTGACTCTTTGCAACCTCTCAGACTGTAGCCTGCCAGGCTGCTCTGTTCATGGATTTCTCCAGGCAAGAATACTGGATAGGGAAGCCTTTCTCTTCTCTAAGAGATCTTCTTGACCCAGGGATCAAACCCATATCTTATGCATTGACGGCAGATTCTTCACCATTCAAGACACCTTTATCAACAATAACATGTTTCCAGGATCTATTTAACTGTGTTTCACTTTTCATAGCCATTTAGGTGTATTAGTGAACCTATCCAAAATGACACAAATCCGTCAGGGATTTTTTTCATTCCATATATTGCCACTGTATCATCATTTCCCTATTTACCTTGTGGAATTCATCTCTCATTAATTCCACTTTTTTTTTTCAGTTTTACTTTTGATGATTCGATCTATTTGTTTTAACTGTACTACATTTCTATATTTTTATTCTGTTGCCCTGCTTTCATTATACTGATTTATTCTTAATTATAGACTCATGACTTGAGTTGCAGAGCATATGTTTATGTTCTGAGGGAATATCCTTAAGTGCTCTTTTGATCTAGTGGATTTGGTTGCTTGTTCTAATTCCTGTCTGCTCATGAATTCCCTCATTACTTGGCTTTTCCTAGTCTGCCTGGTACTTTGTCTTCCTCTCCCTGGTTAATGGATGTTCCTAGGCAAGCTGGTATTTTGCCGTCTCTCAGCTCAATACATTCTATGCATCATAGTGGTATTCTACAGAGAGACAGCATTTTCTTCTGTGTTAGAAGTTCAGCTCCTGTGAGACCATGATGTACAAGCTTTGCTCGTTGTCGGTATTCGCTAGGGGATGAAGAAGAAATCTCCAGTCCCAACTGTTCTCATTTTCCTCTGAAATCACTCCTACACTTACACAGTGTGAAAAATTCAGCACAAATATTGCCAGGACTTAAAAATCACAATAGGATTTCCAAAGGCCATAATTACACGAAGGGATGGACTTGTACTTCTTTTTCTTTTTCCTGACAGAGGAGCACCAGCTTTCTCTCGGAACCATGGAATTAGGATTTTCATTTTAGTCCTGTGCCCCTAGATGGCCTTGGGCTCAGAAATAGTGTTACAAAATATCAAGTTCTTGGTTTATTCTTGGACCTGCTGTATGTGTGCTATGTCACTCAGTCATTTCTGACTCTTTGTGACCCTATGGACTGTAACTCTCTAAGCTCCTTTGTCACTGGGATTCTCCAGGTAGAAATACTGAAGTGGGTTGCTGTACCCTCCTAACCAAATGCTCTGGTCATTTGACAATGTATTGGACTGACAGTCATATAGGCCTGCTAATGACCCCAAATGAACAGAAAAGTGCAACACAATATTATCCCAGGAAAGGGACAACCAGAAATATTACATGAAAAACATGAACGAGTACATCAGAGTATCAGCCAAATACATCCCACAGATTCTGAGAATTAACTAGGAAGGACTTTTACCTTTCAAGATCATATGAGTATTTGTGAATTTAAAGACATACACAACCAGCATAAATACTTAATTACATGCCATTTAAAACTCACATTGTGAAAGATACTTATTAGATAGTTTATGGAAAGTGTGACAATTAAATATGATATGATTTTGAGTTATTAGATAAAAGCTTTAATTCACAACAAAACTTGTGTAAGTACCAAGATGATTTCTTTCTCTGTGTGTGTGAGTTATTAGATAAAAGCTTTAATTCACAATAAGACTTGTGTAAGTACCAAGGTTATTTCTTATTAAATTCTTGTATTTTCTCCTGATGATGTGGCTGAATGTCACACAACATCTGTTGTTTACAAGTTTCAACTACCCATTGGATCACTTGCAAATTTTCACACAGATTATGAACTGTGTTATTAAGATTTTGGAGGATAAACAGCTTAACTGAACATGTTAGCATTATTTTAATTAGGAAATGATATTACTAATTATCCATGTTAAATCAAAGAATCTGCCTTCTTAAGAAAATTTTTCTTAAAGAAAACATTACAGTTACTGCATTGGATCTCCAGTTAAATAATTAAAGTCACAAATATCAACTTGCAGCATACTAAATAAAGCAACTGAAGCATTTTTATTATTTTTACAACGTGAATTTCCTCATAAGAAAAAGATCATGCATCTTCATTATTTTCAGAAAAAAAGTTGTTACCTTGATTCCTAGAAGTTTTTCCCAACCTTTTTCACATCAATTATTGCTAGCTTCCTCCTGAATGGTTTATAGATAGTATGATCCAGTAATACCAAAATTAGTTTCTAGAAATGGCATAACATATGAATTCAAATTCTTACAATAGAGTCAATAATCTGGCAAAACACATTATTTTTCTTACCAGAAGGACACATGTGTAGATACTTTACTTAGAAATTTATGAAAAAGTGCATACAATCAATATTATCCCAGGAAAGGGACAACCAGAAATATTACATGAAAAACATGAACGAGTACATCAGAGTATCAGCTAAATACATCCCACAGATTCTGAGAATTAACTAGGAAGGACTTTTACCTTTCAAGATCATATGAGTATTTGTGAATTTAAAGACATACACAACCAGCATAAATACTTAATTACATGCCATTTAAAACTCACATTGTGAAAGATACTTATTAGATAGTTTATGGAAAGTGTGACAATTAAATATGATATGATTTTGAGTTATTAGATAAAAGCTTTAATTCACAACAAAACTTGTGTAAGTACCAAGATGATTTCTTTCTCTGTGTGTGTGAGTTATTAGATAAAAGCTTTAACTCACAATAAGACTTGTGTAAGTACCAAGGTTATTTCTTATTAAATTCTTGTATTTTCTCCTGATGATGTGGCTGAATGTCACACAACATCTGTTGTTTACAAGTTTCAACTACCCATTGGATCACTTGCAAATTTTCACACAGATTATGAACTGTGTTATTAAGATTTTGGAGGATAAACAGCTTAACTGAACATGTTAGCATTATTTTAATTAGGAAATGATATTACTAATTATCCATGTTAAATCAAAGAATCTGCCTTCTTAAGAAAATTTTTCTTAAAGAAAACATTACAGTTACTGCATTGGATCTCCAGTTAAATAATTAAAGTCACAAATATCAACTTGCAGCATACTAAATAAAGCAACTGAAGCATTTTTATTATTTTTACAACGTGAATTTCCTCATAAGAAAAAGATCATGCATCTTCATTATTTTCTGAAAAAAAGTTCTTACCTTGATTCCTAGAAGTTTTTCCCAACCTTTTTCACATCAATTATTGCTAGCTTCCTCCTGAATGGTTTATAGATAGTATGATCCAGTAATACCAAAATTAGTTTCTAGAAATGGCATAACATATGAATTCAAATTCTTACAATAGAGTCAATAATCTGGCAAAACACATTATTTTTCTTACCAGAAGGACACATGTGTAGATATTTTTCTTAGAAATTTATGAAAAAGTGCATACAATCAATATTATAAACATACGATCACATTCAATTATCTCCAATTATATAGCAAGAACATCACACTGACAACTATGTTTAAAGTAGATTGCATAGCAATTTTGAACTCCTATTAATAGGAACAATAGGTTTTGTCAATTGCTTTGTAAAAATGAAATTGATTTATCTCTACAAGTTAACACACTTATTTTCTAAATACAGTTATATAATTTGACATGAAACATGCCCGCTAACAAAATACTCAATACATGATGAATAGGCCACATAACCTTCTGGAAATCCTTGAATTATTTCCTAAGTCTCCTTTACATGAGCTACAACTCTTTATACAATTTGAACCTTATTTAATTTCCAGGTTATCTTATACCTGTGATGTGTTCTTTCCTTCTCTCTGCATCACTTCTACTGGCCTTTATTTATTCTTTACTACTTTTCCCATTTGCTCAAGTTCTAAGTGCCTTAGCATATGCTGTTTCCCCTGCATGAAACTCCCCTGACTCTGTCTGCCTAGTTACATGCTGGTAGGCAATTTGATGTTTCTGCGTTTATTCATTCTCAGTTCTTTGGGCAACATGATCACAGAATTCCACCAGGAACCATCTGTCTCCTTATTCTCAGTCGATGTGCTTTGAGTGGGGCTGCAATCACGCCATGGGAGAAGCATGTGTCCCTGAAGTGACTAGTCATCATAATTGCTTCCTCTAGTCTCCATAAAGATTTGTTGCAGGTTTGGAAGCAATGACCAAATTTGGTCCAATTAGAATGCTTTCCAGAAATTTTATGAGAGTGCCCAGGACTCAGAACTACAACAATGACACTTGTGCTGGTAAGGGGTCAGCTGCAGCAGAAGGGTTGCCTGGGAAAAAAGCCAATATAGAAAAGAGCAGATGGAAGAAGTGGAAATATTCAGACCTAATGACTTTGTTTGGGCCCCAGATCCACACAGCCAGGTCCCGTGTCGTATTGTTGTCACCCTCTTATCTCTAGTGCCACTGGCGTATATGAGGCAACTGATGTATTGATATTGTCTTGACAGATGAATATCAAAAGTGATGAAATGTTTAAATATGTCTTTATGTGTGTGCTCTGGGTAGACATTCTTGATAATCTTAATTATTAATCAATCACTTCACTCACTGATCAACATTTCATTGCAGAACCACTTACTGTGTGCGTGGCAATTAGCATGTCCTTGTGAGAATGCAAACCAGGCTATCATTTTTCTGCTTGAACAGGGTTTACTATGTATTTAAGGAAGACAAAGGGATAAGTAGTTAGAATTAAGGTGAGTGCTGCGAAGAAACACAGAATGTCATTGAAGGGAATATTAATCTGGTGCATGGGATGAGAAAATGCAACAAGGAAAACCTTAGCATTTAAACCAAAATCAGAGCATGAAAGGATTGAGAAGGACAAGGCAGGTGTTCCATGAGTCTTATGTGAAAGTCTAGGGGAAAGAAGGCTAGAGAGAATTAAAATAAGGAATAAGGCTACAAACTGCAAGTGGGATATTTGCAGAAATTAGCACGTGCAGGGGCTTTTAGGCTGCATTACATTTTCTGAACTTCAGACTAAAATGCAAAAGTATTCTATAAAATGGCTCAGGAAGGAATGAAACATGTCAAAATTTGCATTTTTAGTATTAACTTTTGAGTAGAATGATTAATGAAGGGTCAATAATGGGCCATATTACAAGAATCCTGTCAACATATCATATTAGAGTCACTTGGACTATCCGATGGCTTATTACAATGATGTAGTCCACAGGTGACATTTCAATGAACCTGCCTACAATGTAGCAGACACAGGAGATGTGGGTTAAGTCTCTGGGACAGAAAGATCACTCAGAGGAGGAAATGACAACCCACTCCAGTACTCTTTCTTGGAGAATCCCATGGACAGAGGCGCCTGGAAGGCTACAGTCCACAGAGTTGCAAAGATTCTAACATGACTGAGCATATACACACAAGTAACGTAAGCAACATAAATAAAACATTTCTGAGAAATGTAAGAACATACTTAGCAATAATATGTAAGACATATTTTACATTTGATAAAATATAGGAAGTTAAGAAAATGGAGAAATAAAAATTTCCAGATTTTAAGTGTAAACATCTGGCTCTCTACCACAAAAAGAAGTCTAATATACCATTTTAGGAGAGAGAGTAATAAGGAAATAATAATTTTAATTATTTTTATAAATTAATTGGCACTAGGAAGTTATTTTAACTCTTGTGGCACTACAGAAAAATGATTTAAGAGATTTAAGTTGTTTGTTGAAGATTTTACATTTATAATTTGGTAAATGCCTACATAATTCACATAATTGCTCAATTTCATTGCATTGGCAATCAAATTGAAGTTGTAGAGTTGTATTCAATACTTATTAGTTAAACTCATTCTCCTGACCCAATGAAATATGTCACATGATCTTCAAATATTTGGCATTCAAATGTAGACTTTGAAGTCAGGAATGAGTGAGTCAAATGGAAAACATTGAATAAAAAAGCAGCTCACTATTGAATGTCCTAAAACAAATACAGTTTATAAATGCAAGTAAAAATCTGAAATGAGAGTGAATATTTTGATCAAGAGAGATAATAAAAATTGTTGTTGTTCAATCACTAATTCATGCCCAATCCTTTGCCACCCCAAGGACTGCAGCATGCCAGGCTTCCCTGTTCTTCACTCTCCCATAGCTTGCTCAAATTCAAGTTTTGGCTCAGGAAGGAATGAAGCATGTCAAAATTTGCATTTTTAGTATTAACTTTTGAGTAGAATGATTAATGAAGGGTCAATAATGGGCCATATTACAAGAATCCTGTCAACATATCATATTAGAGTCACTTGGACTATCCGATGGCTTATTACAATGATGTAGTCCACAGGTGACATTTCAATGAACCTGCCTACAATGTAGCAGACACAGGAGATGTGGGTTAAGTCTCTGGGACAGAAAGATCACTCAGAGGAGGAAATGACAACCCACTCCAGTACTCTTTCTTGGAGAATCCCATGGACAGAGGCGCCTGGAAGGCTACAGTCCACAGAGTTGCAAAGATTCTAACATGACTGAGCATATACACACAAGTAACGTAAGCAACATAAATAAAACATTTCTGAGAAATGTAAGAACATACTTAGCAATAATATGTAAGACATATTTTACATTTGATAAAATATAGGGAGTTAAGAAAATGGAGAAATAAAAATTTCCAGATTTTAAGTGTAAACATCTGTCTCTCTACCACAAAAAGAAGTCTAATATACCATTTTAGGAGAGAGAGTAATAAGGAAATAATAATTTTTAATTATTTTTATAAATTAATTGGCACTAGGAAGTTATTTTAACTCTTGTGGCACTACAGAAAAATGATTTAAGAGATTTAAGTTGTTTGTTGAAGATTTTACATTTATAATTTGGTAAATGCCTACATAATTCACATAATTGCTCAATTTCATTGCATTGGCAATCAAATTGAAGTTGTAGAGTTGTATTCAATACTTATTAGTTAAACTCATTCTCCTGACCCAATGAAATATGTCACATAATCTTCAAATATTTGGCATTCAAATGTAGACTTTGAAGTCAGGAATGAGTGAGTCAAATGGAAAACATTGAATAAAAAAGCAGCTCACTATTGAATGTCCTAAAACAAATACAGTTTATAAATGCAAGTAAAAATCTGAAATGAGAGTGAATATTTTGATCAAGAGAGATAATAAAAATTGTTGTTGTTCAATCACTAATTCATGCCCAATCCTTTGCCACCCCAAGGACTGCAGCATGCCAGGCTTCCCTGTTCTTCACTCTCTCCCATAGCTTGTTCAAATTCATGTTCATTGAGTCAGTGATGCCATCTAAACCTCTCATCCTTTGCGACCCTCTTTTCCTTCTACCCTCAGTCTTTTACAGCACAGTAAGAGTACTGAGAAATTTAATCTCAGAACGGTAAATAGGATTGTTCAGGCTCTCAGTTGTATTTAACTCTTTGCAACTCTGTGGACTGAAGCCCTCCAGGCTCTTCTGTCCTTGGCATTTTCCAGGCAAGAATACTAGATAAGGTTGCCATTTACTCCTCCAGAGGATCTTCCTGACCTGGGGATCAAACCCACATCTCTTACAGTTCCTACATTGCCAGGCAGATTCTTTACCACTAGCAACACCTGGGAAGCCCAATGAATGGCTAGAAATTGTAAGCAAATCTTACATGGTTTGAAAAATCAGACACAGATGTGTTGTTTACATTTCTTTTTCACGGAGATGGCATGAAATAGAGCGTGCGCGCGTGCGCACACATACACACACACACACTGCTGACCTCTGCCAAATTCCTTTTTGAAAGTTACCCATGAGTGCTCTAGGGTACAATGGGCTCTGGAACCCCTCAAGTGGCCACTATTTGATGTGCCCTCTTTTACTTCAAGTCTTCCTGCATATGCCTTCTGCTTCACATCATATTCATGTTATATAGAAAATTATATTTTAGACAGTTGATTACTACCCTAACATCTTGCTTTCTCTGCTGTCAATGTTATTCACCAGACTTGCAGGTTAGCGTCTACTTCGTAGCCTATGAACCTACTGTTTTCTCAGCTTGGAGTAGTCTATGTCCAGATCTAAGCACAGGTCATAATCTTTCATTCAAATTCTGTTCAAATGTCACCTGATCATAGAGTACTTCCCCTGACAACCCTGTATGAATTAACCACCCTTTTCTCTCAGGGGAAGAAGATTTTCCATTTCAATTTCCTTGGCCCTGTTTTCTTTTCCTTCATAAAACTTTCCAAAAATTTGTTCATTTAGCTTGTTATCCATTTGTCTCTCTTTTGATTGTAGAGATAATAAAAATTGTTGTTGTTCAATCACTAATTCATGCCCAATCCTTTGCCACCCCAAGGACTGCAGCATGCCAGGCTTCCCTGTTCTTCACTCTCTCCCATAGCTTGCTCAAATTCATGTTCATTGAGTCAGTGATGCCATCTAAACCTCTCATCCTTTGCGACCCTCTTTTCCTTCTACCCTCAGTCTTTTACAGCACAGTAAGAGTACTGAGAAATTTAATCTCAGAACGGTAAATAGGATTGTTCAGGCTCTCAGTTGTATTTAACTCTTTGCAACTCTGTGGACTGAAGCCCTCCAGGCTCTTCTGTCCTTGGCATTTTCCAGGCAAGAATACTAGATAAGGTTGCCATTTACTCCTCCAGAGGATCTTCCTGACCTGGGGATCAAACCCACATCTCTTACAGTTCCTACATTGCCAGGCAGATTCTTTACCACTAGCAACACCTGGGAAGCCCAATGAATGGCTAGAAATTGTAAGCAAATCTTACATGGTTTGAAAAATCAGACACAGATGTGTTGTTTACATTTCTTTTTCACGGAGATGGCATGAAATAGAGCGTGCTGGCGCGCACACATACACACACACACACTGCTGACCTCTGCCAAATTCCTTTTTGAAAGTTACCCATGAGTGCTCTAGGGTACAATGGGCTCTGGAACCCCTCAAGTGGCCACTATTTGATGTGCCCTCTTTTACTTCAAGTCTTCCTGCATATGCCTTCTGCTTCACATCATATTCATGTTATATAGAAAATTATATTTTAGACAGTTGATTACTACCCTAACATCTTGCTTTCTCTGCTGTCAATGTTATTCACCAGACTTGCAGGTTAGCGTCTACTTCGTAGCCTATGAACCTACTGTTTTCTCAGCTTGGAGTAGTCTATGTCCAGATCTAAGCACAGGTCATAATCTTTCATTCAAATTCTGTTCAAATGTCACCTGATCATAGAGTACTTCCCCTGACAACCCTGTATGAATTAACCACCCTTTTCTCTCAGGGGAAGAAGATTTTCCATTTCAATTTCCTTGGCCCTGTTTTCTTTTCCTTCATAAAACTTTCCAAAAATTTGTTCATTTAACTTGTTATCCATTTGTCTCTCTAGATTGTAGAATGTGTGAGGGCAAGGACTTTGTTTTGTTCAGTGTTATATATCTAATGTCAACTGCACGATCAATGACATTTGTTCAATTAATGATGAATTCATTTTATCTGTTTTGCAATGAAGCGCTTTTCTTAAAAGCACACAATTCTTACTGGTTTAGACTAGAAGCAGCTCAAGTGTAGCTCTTTTAACTCTTCAAGGCTGTCATTCAGAGTTGTTTGCCTTTTATGAGAACTGACTTTATCACTCTCTAGAAATTATAGTTCTAGTTGAAAATCCCCGAGAGAAATAATAACCCTGCTATACAGGCTTTCAAGTTGACTAATCAGATTGTGTATACTTGCTGATGTGGCTTGAAAATGTCCTGTACTTTCAAAGAAAGTGTTGAAAAGGACCAAAATGGTTGTGCAAGCTCTATAAAGCCATTATCCTTTGATTAGAAAAATTTCAAAAGATGGTTGTGAACCGTAACTCTATATAGCATCAAAGTCATCTCACACACTTGGCAGCAAAGCAAATAAATTTAACAACACAGGAATCAAACTTTCATCACTTTAGTAATTAATTTAAGAATTTTTTATATACCTTCAGAATAAGGTTGCCTCTTTTAGGAAATAAAAATATGCGGCACTCAGTTGAATTTGAGTTTCAGATAACATATTTTTAGTATCATTATTTTCTATGCAATATTAGGAAGTCTTGTATTTTACCTGGCAACTCTTCCCATGAAGTGTTGCAATATGTGATACATAACATAATTTATAGTGTGTTCTACTAAAATGTGGATTACCTGAGCCTGTGAAAGCTCTAGAGTTGTCATCCTTTGTAAATGAGATTTCATGAAGAGTATAAAATGTTAAATGATAGTAATAGATGGCCAGTAGATAGCTTAGTGAATGGTATGGGATTCTTGATCTCCAAAGGAGAAGATTTCACATTGGGATCAAATAGACTTGGCTTTGGTCACTCAGAGCTTCATGCAGGAAAAGTTCATTAAAGAAAAAAGGGGTAGAGACAGTTTCCAGCTAAAGGAACTGGAAGGGGGATAGAAGAGTACCCCCACAAGCTAGTCTACTCAAGCCATTCTGTACTTTTCCAGTTGGTTATTAACAATAGATCCCCCAAAATATTTTAAGGATGTAAAGGTCTTACCAGACCCACACCCACAACGTGCATCTTTAGATAACATAGGTGTAAGCTAAGAAGGGCAACATGCCCTCCAGCAAGACACATAGATGTTATAAATATTAGCTCGGGGCTTAAAGAAAGTTTTAGACATAATAAAAGTGGACCGGATAGTCAACTTCAAGATGTCAATTGATTTATTGTTGATCTGCATTTAGGACCATGATGGCATTTTCTCTTCTGATTTTAGCAGTTATTCTGACGATGTTGACCAGCCTTTATCAAGAGTTCATATACAGCGATCTTTTCTTTAAAAATATTTGGCTAAGGGGCTTCCCCTGGTTGTCCAGTGGGTAAGGACACTGCCTTGCAGTGCAAGGGGCGCCGGTTCGATCTCTGGCCTGGGAGGGTCCCACGTGCCGCGGAGCGGCTGGACTGATGTGTCCAATTACCGAGCCGGAGCTCTGGCGCACGTAAGCCCAGAACCGGTGCTCTGTGACAACAGAGGCCACCCCGATGGGAGGCCCACAGGAGCCAAAGAACAAAGATGGATGAAAATAGAGAAATGAAAGACCAATAGAAGTGGCCCGCCCATTCCCCTCCCTCCCCACCTCACCCCCGAAAAGATAAATAAATAGATAAAAAATAAGTGTTTAAAAAAAAAATTTGGCTAAATTTTTTTTTAAAAGTACAATCAAAGATGTGAAAGAAGAATTCTCTAATCAGAATTAGAGAAGCTAAGGTATGAATGATTAGACAAGAAGAAAACACAAAAAGGAAAACAATGAAGGGAAATAATTAGAATTCAGTAAAAAATATTTAGAAAGAAAAGAAAAATATTGATTGTGTGATTATGAATGGAAACTAAACTGAAAGTATCTCAAGTTAATACAGTTTAAATGGATTTGAGAACAAAGGATGTGGGAGTTACCCCCAGAAAACCCAACACGAGGACAACACAAAGATAACTGAAGCAATGGAAATGACACATACTAACTTCTATAGTTAAAATAAACTTTCTTTAAAACAATATTTTGAACTTTTACATTTACAATGAATATTTATGTATTTAGGAAAGTCATGCTATGATTTTAAAAATTTAGGCATGTTTTTACAAAACTACTAAACTTTAAAAAAAGGAAAATATCATCTGACATCCAGATAACAAAGCCAGAATTACTTACAAAGGAAATAAAAGCAGATTGGTAATGAGGTGTCTCAAGTTGTCTTCCAGTATAGAAAGGAAAATGTGAAAGGTGGCTGAAACATTAAACACCTCCCACACCTGTTGCTTAAAAATGATACTCTTAGGAATTGCACTTGATAGAGATATTCACAACTTTGTAATGTATTTTTCTGTAAGATTGATTCTATAATGCTAACTCGTTCCAAGTATATAATACACTGAGTCTTTATATGGGCTAGTATTATTCTAATTTTATATCTGAATCATTTAATGTGTCTCCCAGATATGTGATCCTGGCAAAGCAAAACTGTCTTGTCTTAGATAGTGTACGTACTCAGTTGCTAAGTTATGTCTGACTCTTTGCAACCCCACAGAGCTCACTCACCAGGCTCCTCTCTCTGTGGGATTTCCTGGGTAAGAATGCTAGAGTAACTTGTCATTTCCTTCTCCAGAAGATCTTCATAACCCAAGAACTGAACTTGAGTCTCCTGCATTGGCAGATGGATTCTTTACCACTGAGTCATCCGGGAAGATTATCCATCTTTGAAATAGACATATCATAACTTTGAGAATCAGAATTCTCAGAACTTCAATGCTCTGAAAGTCACTCTAAAAATAATAGTGTTTGCTTATGAAATCTCCTGATATTAATTATGTATAGTTAATATAAAACTATTTTCCCTCTAAAAGAGCCTTAAGAGTTGAAAAAAGAATCTGGGTTAAATAAAATTAACCCTGCTGGAAAAATATTTCTAAGCTCATTAATGTACTAAAGTTCTGGATTCTGCATGAGGCAATTACACTGGCTTAAGTTCCCAAGGAATAGTGGCATTCACATCCCCACCAACTTTCAATAGTCGCTCTAGCAGTACTTTTCCATTTAAAAACAAAAGGTGAAAAGATAGATGACATAATTCATTGAACATATAAATAGCAAATCTACTATGGAAATAGTTCTATCTGAGAAAATCTATAAACAAGATACGGTATTAAATGTTTGTTCTGAAAAAGTCCTAGGATGTGTGTGTGCTAAGTCTTGTCCATCTTTTTGTGATCCTATGAACTGCAATCAACCCAGCTTCTCCATCCAAGGGATTCTCCAGGCAACAATATAGGACTGGGTTGCCATGCCCTCCTCCAGGGGATCTTCCCAACCCTGGGATCAAACCCATATCTCTTATATCTCCTACATTGGCAGGTGGGTTCTTTTCCTCTAGCACCATTTAGGAAGCCATATAGGATGATGTGTAGTCAATAAAGCAGAAAATTACAAAGTGAAAGTAATCACTAAATTTTACCTTTTAAAGGTCAGAGAGAAATTAGTCTTCTTTAAATTGCTCTCACTGTAGAATATCATAATATCAAAAATGTGAGATAATTGATATGAGGGTTGTAGCCTTTTCAATACCAATTTCCATAGTAAGAACTGATATGCCTGTTTCTATTCAATAAAACAAAAACACAGAGAAAGCTTTTACGATGTCTGTAGGGAGAAAGATACAAAAGGATTCAATTTAAGAGAATGCAATAGCAAACGAAATAATATGTGTGAAAATGGTTTATGATCTTAAGAAGAAAATGCATTATATACCCAAGATAGAGATTTTAAAGCAACATAAAGATGCTGGCTTTTTTTCAAATACTACTAGTAGAGCTAGACTATAAATTTTACCAAAAGTGCTTAAAGATTCCTCAGGAGACCTAACATTTTAAAATATTTTCCAACTTGATGGTAACATAAACTTAAGATTTTCTGCTAAGCAGATAAAGTATGTAAAATATATTGATTTGTCATAGTAGTTCAGGACAGAATTTATAATACACTACACTTTTAAAATACAAATTAAGGTACTTTCCTGTCCATTTGAAAATGACATAAAACAAAGCAGAAGAATTATTACAATGATGTGAAAATAAAGCATGAAAATATTTACTGGTCAAGCTACTGTCACTCTGACCAGATGAAATACACACAGAATATTTTTACCTGTTGTCTGTCTGTGTATCTACATAACTGTTATACATCTATTATTACTATTATAACTGATACTTCAGGTCAAACTCATGTTTATTTTCACATAGAAAGAAATAGTTGTGTCTGATATTACTGAAAAACTGAAACAAACTTTTCTATAAGGTCGATACTTACTCCTTATCAACCAGGAGTGAAAAGTGTTAGGCACTCAGTCATGTCCAACTCTTTGCAACTCCATGGACTGTAGCCTGCCAGGCTCCTCTTGTCCATGGGATTCTCCAGGCAAGTATACTGGAGTGGGTTACCATTTCCTTCTCCAGGAGGTCTTAATGACGTGGCAATGAAACTCAAGTCTCATGCAATGCAGGCAAATTCTTTACAATTGAGCCACCATGGAAGCCTACACAATTTATTAAAAAGCAAAAAGTTTCAAAATCATAAGAGATCAACTTAAAGCTGACTGAAAACAGAGCATGACAGAAATAATGTTTTTGGTACAAATAAAGGCATTAACCACAGTGTGTTTTGTGTAAAAAAAAAAAAAAGTGGAGTATCAAGAAAAAAATTAAAAACATAAATTTACCAGCTTTCATTAGAAATGCATCATGCACTTGCTCAAGAAATACACATAGTTAGATTTCCGACTAAATACCTCTGACGAATTGTCCTTTTAAAGCTTGCTTTCAACTGCATACATGGGATTTCTTTTATGATTTCTTTGGCAATTAAAGAGATCTATTAAAGATTTCTCAATCTATTATTATAAATTTGTTTTAAATAAGGAAATCAGAGGGAAAAACTAACATAGTTATTTTTACTAAAAAATGTGTAGTTCTTGGCTACATTTTGCCACTTGTTGAATATTAAATATTCACAGGGGACATACATGAAAAGGAGCTCAATTTCCAGAGAATCTATGTTTAAGAGATAGGAGAAGCAAAGATGATGAGCTAGGAAGTTACTTATTGTATAGAATTTGAGAAAAATCAAAACAGATGGTAAAAATACACAATAGATTTATTATATTGACACTGATAAAGGTGAAATAATTCAATGGCTTCATATCAAAAACAAACAAAAACACAAATTAAAAAGTATGCTCTTGTCTACACTTTCATTTAGAGACTGCCATAAGAACACAGAGAAGTTCATAAGCTTTAATTTGTACTGTGATATATCAACTCACTTCAAAAGCAAGAAATTTTATGAAAAGTATACAACTAGTAACACTTATATTATGCAAGCCTCTACCATTCTATCTCATAAAGTATTGTATTTTTTTCTTAAGCCACATAAGAAAATTATTTTATATCACATGATATTATTGTTTAATTATAAAACGTCTGGTAGAGAATAACATGAAACAACACGCTTCAAAATAGTGAACACATAGTGAAGCTGGTTGAGAGATTCCACCTGCCATCGTCTTTACTGCAGCTGCATACTCCACCTGTCTTCAATAACCTTTGTTTTCATGACATTAGGCTGATGACTGCACGTGAGCAAAATCAATAGCACATACTCTCATTTTCTCATGCTTTGGTTATAAACTGCTGTCACACTTAACAGCATTAACAGAGTCTCTGCTCTAAAACTTGGAATTCAGGGCCACAACTGAAACTGTGACCAGATGCGGATGACCACCCTACTTATAGCCAGAGGCATGACAACTCCTTTGAAGATACGTGGCATTTTAAAACTTTGATCATGGAGAACCTTCAAGGCCGTATGATCCATGAAAAGTGCATGTGATACTAAAACAGTACCTCTTCCATATATGGAAATTTTATTTATGCTTTACTGGAATTTCTGCCTTAAGAATATGCTATGTCAGAGACATTGCTTTTGTCTGTAAGTCAAAATTTTAGAAATCAAAGTATGAAATCAAATCATTAATTAATTCACTGGCTTAAAGAATAATCAAGCAACTTCCTAAGTCAAGGTGATACCAAAAGAGAATACTTAGACTCTTTAATCTGTAGTTATATTCTTTGAGAGTTCACTGGTTCTGATAGAAATCAATCTCTATAGTAATCTTGGTTTTCTTTATACCAGTTAGATTTTGTGATGTGCCACACAGATATGCTTCAGAAATATGATCTTATTCCCTCATCTGTTGGGGACTCTTAGCAGGCGATCCTGCTTTATTTCTCCTTCTAACTTCATTACTCATAGTTTGTGTCTAGTGAATAGTCAGTCATTGGTTCCATGGAAGTTAGCAGTTTAATCCTGCTTTATTTGACTCTTGTCTACACTTTCATTTAGAGACTGCCATAAGCAAAACATAAGAAAATTATTTAAAAAATTTTTTCACTTTTTGCAAGCCTCTACCATTCTATCTCATAAAGTATTGTATTTTTTTCTTAAGCCACATAAGAAAATTATTTTATATCACATGATATTATTGTTTAATTATAAAACGTCTGGTAGAGAATAACATGAAACAACACGCTTCAAAATAGTGAACACATAGTGAAGCTGGTTGAGAGATTCCACCTGCCATCGTCTTTACTGCAGCTGCATACTCCACCTGTCTTCAATAACCTTTGTTTTCATGACATTAGGCTGATGACTGCACGTGAGCAAAATCAATAGCACATACTCTCATTTTCTCATGCTTTGGTTATAAACTGCTGTCACACTTAACAGCATTAACAGAGTCTCTGCTCTAAAAACTTGGAATTCAGGGCCACAACTGAAACTGTGACCAGATGCGGATGACCACCCTACTTATAGCCAGAGGCATGACAACTCCTTTGAAGATACGTGGCATTTTAAAACTTTGATCATGGAGAACCTTCAAGGCCGTATGATCCATGAAAAGTGCATGTGATACTAAAACAGTACCTCTTCCATATATGGAAATTTTATTTATGCATTACTGGAATTTCTGCCTTAAGAATATGCTATGTCAGAGACATTGCTTTTGTCTGTAAGTCAAAATTTTAGAAATCAAAGTATGAAGTCAAATCATTAATTAATTCACTGGCTTAAAGAATAATCAAGCAACTTCCTAAGTCAAGGTGATACCAAAAGAGAATACTTAGACTCTTTAATCTGTAGTTATATTCTTTGAGAGTTCACTGGTTCTGATAGAAATCAATCTCTATAGTAATCTTGGTTTTCTTTATACCAGTTAGATTTTGTGATGTGCCACACAGATATGCTTCAGAAATATGATCTTATTCCCTCATCTGTTGGGGACTCTTAGCAGGCGATTCTGCTTTATTTCTCCTTCTCTAACTTCATTACTCATAGTTTGTGTCTAGTGAATAGTCAGTCATTGGTTCCATGGAAGTTAGCAGTTTAAATTCACAAGTGACTCATTTTTGGACCCTAGTTCCCCATTATTGATGACTATTTCAGTTTCGTAGTGTTTGTGAGATCAACTGATGTTTGTCTGAACTACATAGCAGCCTGGCCTTTCCCTAAACCTTCTCCTGTTTCCTTACTTTTCTGTCTGCCAGTGTTTATTCTCAGATAATTCTCTGTTTCCTAGTGATAGGGATAGAGTAGAATGGGTAGAGTCTTAGTAGGGGACGATAGGTAGAAGAGTGAAACCTGGGAAAGGTCAGGAGGCCAGTAAGTTGATGATAACTCAGGAGAGCTGCTTTTTGTTTAGTAAAGCAGGCTTGACTAGGCGTGGACAGCTGATGAAGGAGGACCTGGTGAGAAAGGAATTAACGATGTACATCTTGCACCTGTGTCTACGTGAGGGCGGCGGTCTTCTACCATCCTATATATTGCTGCCCATTCAGTCAGGGGCGGAGCAGCAGAGCAGAACTTTCCAGCCTGCCCGTTTGCACCGCTTTCAGGTACCTCACTCCAATAAATCCTTTTCTTGTCTGTCACTCTGCTTCTCGCTGAATTCTTTCTGCATTGAGGCACGAAGAACCTGAGCCTCAGTGGGTCCAGGCCTTGGATTAAGTCCCGGCCGCATGAGTTCGAGTCCCAGACAGGGTTTTGGCCGGGATCGAGTCCTGACTACTCCAAGCAGGGTTTTGGCTAGGGTTGAGCCTTAGCCACGAGGGTTTGAGTCCCAAACTGGTTTTGGCTAGGTTCAGGCCCCAGTCACGTGGGTTCAAGTCCCAAACAGGGTTTTGGCTGGGTTTGAGTCCCAGCAGTCTGGGTTCAAGTCCCAAACAGAGTTCTGGCTGGATTCAAGTCCTAAGCCAGGGACTGTGTGTTCGAGTCCCAAGCAGGGTTTTGGCTGGAATTCGAGCTCCAGCCACATGGGTTCAGGTCCCAAGCCGGGCTCGATCAGGTCTGGGCCCTGGGTTTAAGTCTCAAGTCAAGGTAAAACCCTTTCACTAGTGCCTATCACAGACAGTTGCTTCTAAGAGAACCCTGTTTGTGATTTAGCCAATCCATCTATATCGGTAACACACTTGTGTATTTCAGCCTTACCACCTATTTTGCTTCCTTTGATTCATTTTAAATAAAAAACAGAACTACAATAGTCCATGTAGCTAATACAAATGAGGACTATATTCCTCCCATTTCTTATTTATACCTGAACCCCTGTCACAAAGTTATGTGCCACCATGAGAAAGACCATACATAGGCTCTGATTCAAACTCCATTTTTACAGTCCTCATGGATTCTATACATGTGTTTATGGGTATATTAAATGTGGAGAGATGTGGTAAGTACCTTGGACATGGTTTGAGTTGGAGTGACCAGCTTTCCCAGTTTGTCTGTGACTCTCCCATTTTTAGCATTGAAAGACTCATGACTAGGAAACTTCTCAGTCACAGCCAACTGAGACAGTTGATAATCCTATTGTCAATACATATTAACCATGACTATTAAGTGTATGAAATCCAAAGCAGCAACTGAAAATTTTGTTGCCTATAACACCTTCCACTCATGGCTGTTAAAAACACATTTTGAAAGTTCATGTGATGGCTCACACAGAGTATTAAACAATGTGAGTCCTCTTGCAACTTTCTGTTTTCTCTTATTCTTCTTTTTTAAAATTTTTATTTATTTATTTTTGGCTGTGCTGGGTTGTCATTGTTTTGTGTGGGCTTTCCCTAGTTGCAGTGAGCGAGGGCTACCTTTGTTGGAGAGAATGGACTTATTGCAGTTCCTCTTGTGGAGCACAGGATCCTAGTCCTTGAGCTTGAGTAGTTGCAGCACATAGGTTCTAGAGCACAGGATCAGTAACTGTGATGCACAAATATAGTCACTCCATCTCTTGTGGGATCTTCCCAGACCAGGGGTTGAAACTGTTACTCCTCCATGGGCAGTAGGATTGTTATAATTATTTTTGAACTGAAAGCATAGTTAAAATTCTACTTTTCAAACTGTGAAGATTTTAAATATAAATGACTGGAAACAATACACTAGGTTCCCCGACTTAAGGCTCTTCTCAACCGCAGACATCAGTCCTTTGAACACATCTGCTATACAACCTTCTGCCCAAGAAGGTACATTTCTCATTCTAAGAAAGACAATGAGGAAATGTGAAATCCTCATCCAGAGAGCAATTTATCCATGCATGAAGTTTTATGTATTTACGATATTGAGTGCAAAGGAAAAGCCATTTCATTCAGGAAAAATAATTCAGACTCTTCTTCCTAAAATTTGAGTACTTGAAATGGTTTCATTTTACATAAAAATTTATTTTATAATTACTCTTAGAAATTTTTCTCACTTTACAGATTTATGCTTTTGACAACCCTCCACCTACATTTCTCTCCCCACTGACTTTAGCTTCTCAGCAATATTTGCAACCAGTATTTCTCTCTCTCTTGAAAATTTAAAGTAGTTTTAAAGTATCTGTGTCATTCTCTTGCTTTATTGCTGCTGTTGTTGTAATAAGGTGTAAGGCTGCACTGTCCATGCTATTTCCAAACAAAAATACTTGAAAGGGTTATCATTTGCTCTTCCAGAGGATCTTTCCAACCCAGGGATCTCCTGTGTCTCCTGCTTTGGTGGATTCTTTACCATTTGCTTTACCTGATTAAAAATCAGCAAGGGAGGAAAGTCAGTATGAACCATGTGGGAAGGTATTATAGTTGAAGATATCAATACAAACGCGTGTTCACCTTAATATACACATGGATGATAGATGGATAATTTAAAGAAATAAAGAAATGAATATATATACACACATTTTTAAAAACACATTAATATCTTGACTTTGCTTGATGAGAATTTCTAGAAGTAATGACATCTCAGTAGCAAAGATAAAACACAGCCAGGATAATGGGTTCTGATACTCTTCTCAAGTGAAAGAAATCAGGGCTCCTTAGATAAGTGACTGATTCTAGGGTATATACCAGCTGAGAATGGAATATTTTGTCATAAAAGTAAGTAAAAAAGCAGTTAAACAGCAAAAAGGTGTGGGCATGTCAAAGGGACATAGGAGTCAACCTGAAAAAGTTTCCAATGTCTAAAACTTGTGTGGAAGATGACTGAAAAATGTGAGCAAGAGACTCAATAGCACAGTAGTAAATAAAATTCATGAGTATCTACTGATATCAATAAATAATTGAATAAATGTAGAAGGAGGAAACCTCCTGATGAATTTCAAATTAATTGTGGAAATTTTCCCTCTTCCCTGAAATCCCCTCCCTCCCCTGA
This sequence comes from Tragulus kanchil, assembly GCA_022376925.1. Classification (NCBI taxonomy): domain Eukaryota; kingdom Metazoa; phylum Chordata; class Mammalia; order Artiodactyla; family Tragulidae; genus Tragulus; species Tragulus kanchil. The sequence continues at coordinate 149,830,488 of JAIOJX010000004.1, forward strand.
CTGTGGGATTAATTTAGTAACTTGCCTCAGAAAGTAGAATATGGGAAGCAGTGAAAAGATACTTTACAATAGGTAAATCTAGCAGACCCTATTTCAACAAGCTGATCAAAACTAACATCATTCACTTTTTCATTCAGGAAAAATAATTCAGACTCTTCTTCCTAAAATTTGAGTACTTGAAATGGTTTCATTTTACATAAAAATTTATTTTATAATTACTCTTAGAAATTTTTCTCACTTTACAGATTTATGCTTTTGACAACCCTCCACCTACATTTCTCTCCCCACTGACTTTAGCTTCTCAGCAATATTTGCAACCAGTATTTCTCTCTCTCTTGAAAATTTAAAGTAGTTTTAAAGTATCTGTGTCATTCTCTTGCTTTATTGCTGCTGTTGTTGTAATAAGGTGTAAGGCTGCCCTGTCCATGCTATTTCCAAACAAAAATACTTGAAAGGGTTATCATTTGCTCTTCCAGAGGATCTTTCCAACCCAGGGATCTCCTGTGTCTCCTGCTTTGGTGGATTCTTTACCATTTGCTTTACCTGATTAAAAATCAGCAAGGGAGGAAAGTCAGTATGAACCATGTGGGAAGGTATTATAGTTGAAGATATCAATACAAACGCGTGTTCACCTTAATATACACATGGATGATAGATGGATAATTTAAAGAAATAAAGAAATGAATATATATACACACATTTTTAAAAACACATTAATATCTTGACTTTGCTTGATGAGAATTTCTAGAAGTAATGACATCTCAGTAGCAAAGATAAAACACAGCCAGGATAATGGGTTCTGATACTCTTCTCAAGTGAAAGAAATCAGGGCTCCTTAGATAAGTGACTGATTCTAGGGTATATACCAGCTGAGAATGGAATATTTTGTCATAAAAGTAAGTAAAAAAGCAGTTAAACAGCAAAAAGGTGTGGGCATGTCAAAGGGACATAGGAGTCAACCTGAAAAAGTTTCCAATGTCTAAAACTTGTGTGGAAGATGACTGAAAAATGTGAGCAAGAGACTCAATAGCACAGTAGTAAATAAAATTCATGAGTATCTACTGATATCAATAAATAATTGAATAAATGTAGAAGGAGGAAACCTCCTGATGAATTTCAAATTAATTGTGGAAATTTTCCCTCTTCCCTGAAATCCCCTCCCTCCCCTGACTGTGGGATTAATTTAGTAACTTGCCTCAGAAAGTAGAATATGGGAAGCAGTGAAAAGATACTTTACAATAGGTAAATCTAGCAGACCCTATTTCAACAAGCTGATCAAAACTAACATCATCACTGATAAGTCATGTTTTGAACATGTTCCACTGATATAATATGGTAAGAATGGCAGCTCACCTCTGTGGTCTTCTTCCCAAGAACGCCTAACCTCAATCTAAGCATGAGAAAACCATCCTGGGAACTCAGATGATGTGAAAAAGTCTAAATCAGCCCACAGAAACAGAGAAAACCACAGGGAGAGAAACTGAGGCTCCTAGTTGACAGTTAAGCTCAACCACAAGACCTATGAGTGATTTCAAATGATTTGAATTCCTGCCTTTGTATCTTTAGGCTATGAAAATCACAAAGTAAAGACATCTTCGTTGACTCTTTTGGTCCATGTACAGAATTTATGAGTGCAATAAGTGTTGTATTCATTTAAGGCCATTTAGTTTGGGAATAATTTATTATGTGCCTGTAGTATCAAAGAAAAAAATCTCAAAAATACACTGAATGAAAGAGCCAAGATATAAAGCTGTAAATATGAGCCTAGCACTAGCACAATTAATCTATGGTGAACAAAAATTAGAGTAATGTTTTCTTGGGTGGACACACATTTCTTAGATAATGATTAAATGAGTATTTATTTTTCACTATATGTATTCAAAGTGTACCTTTATTGTTTTTCAGTCATTAAGTTGTGTCTTACTCTTTGTGACCCTATGGACTACAGCATGCAATGGTTCCATATGCTTCACTGTCTCCCAGAGTTGGCTCAAACTCACGTCTATTGAGTTGGTGATATAATCCAGCCATTTCATCGTCTGTCACCTGGCTCTCCTCCTGTCCTCAAATCTTCCTCTCAATCTTTCCCAGCATCAGGGTCTTTGTACTCTTATTCACAGAGATTTTTCATCTCAAATTCCTTCTGGAATGTGATGCTTTAAAATGTAAAAGTGCATGACATTTTTCTTACTAAACTTCTCTTTGATCTCTCTGTGGCATAATAGACAATAAAATTCAATATTCTATATATGAATTTATCTGTCGGACTATGATTGTTCACAACTAGTCCCTCATTTAAAATAGCAAAGACTGGGCTTTCCTGGTGGTCCAGTGGGTAAGGACACCACCTTGCAGTGCAAGGAGCGCCGGTTCGATCCCTGGCCTGGGAAGATCCCACGTGCCGCAGAGCGGCTGGACTGATGTGTCCAATTACCGAGCCATAGCTCTGGAGCGCATGCGCCCAGAGCCGGTGCTCTGCGACAACAGAGGCCACCGCGATGGGAGGCCCACACGGGCCAAAGAACAAAGATGGATGAAAATAGAGAAATGAAAGACCAAAAGAAGTGGCCCGCCTGCTCCCCTCCCTCCCCAACCCACCCCCAAAATAAATAAATGAGTCTTTAAAAAATAAAATAGCAAAGACTTTTGTTATGCATGTTTGCTATAAAATGATACCAACCATTTTGCCTACTGTCACACTGAGAATGTCATCCTGCATGGGGGCAGATTGACCTGAATATGTCATACCAGCAATGTCCCATCGTAAGTGTCACTGGTGATGGCTTTTTAATGAGTACTTGATTTGCTGTATTCAACATTCTTTCAAAGAACATGTGATTGCCAGTTTGATAAACGTGGAGTTAAGATAAGCAGAGGTGAAAGAGGGATAAGGACAGTGTTTTTTTTTTTAAGTGGACACACATTTCTTAGATAATGATTAAATGAGTATTTATTTTTCACTATATGTATTCAAAGTGTACCTTTATTGTTTTTCAGTCATTAAGTTGTGTCTTACTCTTTGTGACCCTATGGACTACAGCATGCAATGGTTCCATATGCTTCACTGTCTCCCAGAGTTGGCTCAAACTCACGTCTATTGAGTTGGTGATATAATCCAGCCATTTCATCGTCTGTCACCTGGCTCTCCTCCTGTCCTCAAATCTTCCTCTCAATCTTTCCCAGCATCAGGGTCTTTGTACTCTTATTCACAGAGATTTTTCATCTCAAATTCCTTCTGGAATGTGATGCTTTAAAATGTAAAAGTGCATGACATTTTTCTTACTAAACTTCTCTTTGATCTCTCTGTGGCATAATAGACAATAAAATTCAATATTCTATATATGAATTTATCTGTCGGACTATGATTGTTCACAACTAGTCCCTCATTTAAAATAGCAAAGACTGGGCTTTCCTGGTGGTCCAGTGGGTAAGGACACCACCTTGCAGTGCAAGGAGCGCCGGTTCGATCCCTGGCCTGGGAAGATACCACGTGCCGCAGAGCGGCTGGACTGATGTGTCCAATTACCGAGCCATAGCTCTGGAGCACATGCGCCCAGAGCCGGTGCTCTGCGACAACAGAGGCTGCCGCGATGGGAGACCCACACGGGTCAAGGAACAAAGATGGATGAAAATAGAGAAATGAAAGACCAAAAGAAGTGGCCCGCCTGCTCCCCTCCCTCCCCATCCCACCCCCCCCCCAAAATAAATAAATGAGTCTTTAAAAAAAAATAAAATAGCAAAGACTTTTGTTATGCATGTTTGCTATAAAATGATACCAACCATTTTGCCTACTGTCACACTGAGAATGTCATCCTGCATGGGGGCAGATTGACCTGAATATGTCATACCAGCAATGTCCCATCGTAAGTGTCACTGGTGATGGCTTTTTAATGAGTACTTGATTTGCTGTATTCAACATTCTTTCAAAGAACATGTGATTGCCAGTTTGATAAACGTGGAGTTAAGATAAGCAGAGGTGAAAGAGGGATAAGGACAGTGGCATTCTCTCACTCATTTATAGTCAGTAGTTAAAACTGTAAGTCAGTATCTTTATTTGAGGCTACTAAGTATTTCCACTTGAACTTCTCACCTTTCAAGTTTCACGGTTGACACTGAAGAAGTGTTTTTATAGTGTACTTCACTACAGTTTCTTCAAAGACAAGTCAAAGGCAATACTCCTTTGATAAACCTCAAAGGTGCTGCATTGAACTGAGTCAGTGACTTGGAAATAAAATGATATATTTTAAAAATATTCTAACTTCTTTTTATAAAGATTATTTTTGAAATATTATATAATAATAATCCAGGAGAAAAAATAAATAAAATTTTGTTCTTCACCCTAATCTCAATTCAAAATGTTGATGTTGGTTTCTAACATTGCTATTCTAATTTTAAAATTTCCTTCAAAATCATGACATAAAAACAAATAAATACTATGGGTGACCACAGACTAGAAGAAAGAAGAATTTTATGAACGTATAATAAAAAGAGTAAGTTTAAAAATCAAAACTTGCTGGACTATAAAATATGAGTATATATATTATGAGTCTATAAAAAAGTCAGTCCTCATAATGATATTTTCAATCATCTACATAAATGCATTATACTGATAATTTTAAATATTGTTTGACTATTTAGATGAAGAAATTATTTTTCCATTGAATGCAATATGATGACAATGGATCCAGACTGGTTTGTGGAATTTACCTGCTACTGTCAAAGGAGAATTATCACTACCAAATTCAAATAAACTAGACTTTACCTGGAATTCAAATATTTATCTCTGTCTTGTTGTATAACTTTAAAACTAAGTAGTGGTGGGCTTCCTTGGTGGCTCAGATGGTAAAGAATTTACCTGTAATGCGGGAGACCTGGGTTCAATTCCCAGGAGAAGAGAATAGCTACCCAATCCATATTTGTGGTTGTTGAACATAAACCAGACACATGCATTTTTTCCAATAATTTTATGAACATTATTTCTCTCAGGATAATATTGAAAGTCTTGAGATTCAGTTTTCCTTTTTTCAGATACAAAAAACGAATTTCAGAGCTAACTTTTTTTAGAGAACTCACGTTAGTAGAAGAGTACTACTTTTTACTCCTCAGAAAGGTCGTGAAAAGCAGAAACAGCTTGATTTTTCAGCTGTGCCAAGGCTTCTCCTGGTAAAGAAAAAGCTAAAGAAGCACTATAACCAGGTAATAAATCTCTAAACTTTATTTATGATTTCACAGGTTCACAGAATCAAAGCAAAGAGAAAAATCATTTTTACTTTATTTTCATTTTAATTGGGACCTTTAGAGACTCAACTTTATTAAAAAAAATTCCAGCAAAACTGTGAGATGCGCGGATCTTGGCTATGTGTGTGTTTTATTTTTTCTTTAAAATTATAATTCATTGCAAACTGAACTTCATCAGTTCCTCAAATGCTGGGAAAGTCATTTAACTAAGTTGTATGTGAACCTGCCGAAAGATTTGAGAAAAGCAATTTTAGATGTCAGAATGAGAAAGTACTGGGGGAAGAAAAAGGAAAACAATCTTTTAAATGCAATCTCCATGTTAAGATGCATTTTTATTCCCTGTAATGTTACCCTTTGATGTATGTACAATTCCTAGAGTAGTCAATTAAAAGATTAAAAGACCCTGTGGCCACATTATGAATGATAATTATTTGTGCAATCTGCTGCTCAGGTAGATAAATGGTTGGGTCTGGAAAACAGTTTGAAAATAATGATGCAAGGACAGAGGGAAGTCAAAATATGTTTTTCTTTTTTGAATTCAACACTGAGATATAACTCTTAAGCACTTTGTCTTTCAAAGTCAGCTTTTTGAGCCACAGGTTACTGACTGAATTTTTTTTCAGGGGATCTCTGAAGATAATGATGCCCATTCTTATTTAAACAGCACCAGAGATAAAAATCCTAAGGCATAAAAACAATTGTCCCCAAGTGCAGCCCATTTGCCTTTAGGAAATCTTAAGGCAGTTTGTTCCTGCTGCCAAAATCAACTACAACCTTTCCAATCTGACCCTTTTCCAATCTGATTGCATTTTCTGTATTTTCCTCAGTCGGTGGAACACTGAACCTCTCCTCCTTGTGGCAAACCTTAGTGGTCTTGATAGAAATACTTCATCTGGAAGTTAAGACACTTTTCTAGGTAAACCTTAAGTCCTTTAAATCTGAACATTGAATAAAGGGAGGAAATTTAATATTCTGTATCAGAGACATACTAATTCAGTATGAAATGTTAAACTATACTCTTCCTAGTTAAAACTCCATTGGCAGACTTTCAAACAGTTCAATGAATGACAAATAAATTTGCTATGGAATAGAATGAAATATCTATAATCAAATTTTGGTAGAAACACATGGAAATATTTTAGCTTAACATGTTAAAATGCAAAGTAGAATGTCCAATTTGGTCCTGTTCACCTATTCAACAACTATTCGTTAAAATGCATTTCATAAGGATTAAGTCAGTCCATAAATTAGATATTAAGTAATTCAGCAAATAATTCAAACTTGAAATAATTGTCTCTGAAATTGTGAATAATTTTTACATTGAGTTAAATTTATAGTAAGCATAATTATTTCCATGATGGTTTTATATGGGCCTTAAATCATGACTACTTTTTAAGATATATTAATTCAAATGATATATAATATGATCATTGGTAAAAACTGTATATACATCTCATCATTTGTGATAGATCTGCACCACAGATATGCTATATATATATATTTAGACATGCAACATTTTCCCATTTTATATGAAATACTTTGCACCTTTACTAGATAGAATGAGCTAGATATTTAAAGAGTGCATATATTTTGCAATAATTTATAGTACAGCCAGAGCTTCCCAGGTGGCACTAGTGGTAAGAAACCTCCCTATCAGTGCAGGAGACTTAAGAGATGAAGTTTCCATCTCTGGGCCCTCTGGGTGGGGAAGACCCCCTAAAGGAGAACAGGGTAACCCTTTCCAGTATTCTTGCCTCAAGAATCCAATGGACAGAGAGCCCTGGTAGGCTACAGTCCAGAATCACAAAGAGTTGAACATGACTGAAGTGACTTAGCACACATGCATAAGAGAGCCTGGATATTACTTCAGTAGTTCGTGGCTTTGAACACTCAGAAAATAGAAGTAAAGGATGATGCATTCCTTTCTGTGTCTTTAGCTTATTTGAATATACCTGGAGACAAGTGAATCACTTTGCCAAAGTGCCTCTGTTGGCAGAAACATTTCTCTTGCTTGAGCTTCTGCCTCTCTGCAGCAATTTCCTTCAGTTTGTAAAATAGTATATGGCTACCGTCTCTAATGATTCTCTAGATTTCTGACACATGTGGCGGCCTGAATGCATTTCTAGAGATATATACCAAAATCAGATAACTTGACCCTATATGCTTTAAAGACTACTAACATGATACGTTCCCTAGAGCTACAATTTATCTGGACAAGAGAACAAACATATGGCAGATAAACTCATATTCAGTGAGAATAAGAAATAAGAAAATGATCTATAAACTAGCTCTTTCCTGTTCCTGACTCTAGTGCAGAATCACCAAACACCCATATACTTCAAGGATATGGACATGTGATTGCCACAAGTTTCCCTTCCCAAGTTTCTAACTTTTGCTAAAGATCTGAATACTCAAAACCAATAGATCCTGCTCACAGTTTATCTGCTATATATTGTTTCTGCTGGAGTGCACATAATGTAAATGCCTTCTTTATTGAAACACAATTGGAAACATGAGAATATAATTTAAAATGCCTTAGAAGATGAAAGATCATTAAATGTTTGGTTTCATCTTCTGATCTCCAGCATATGAATAAAATGCAAAATCATTTATTCAGTTTTATGAATATAATATGTACTTACCTACTGTTGTTTAGTCACTACATCTCATTGGACTCTTTAGCGACCCCATGGACTTCCACCTGCCTGGCTTGTCTGCCCATGAAATTTCCCAGGCAAAAATATTGGAGTGGGTTGCCATTTCCTTCTCCAGAGGATTTTTCCAACCCGGGGATTGAACCTGCTTGACAGGTGAATTTTTACCACTGAGCCTCAAGAATCCAATGGACAGAGAGCCCTGGTAGGCTACAGTCCAGAATCACAAAGAGTTGAACATGACTGAAGTGACTTAGCACACATGCATAAGAGAGCCTGGATATTACTTCAGTAGTTCGTGGCTTTGAACACTCAGAAAATAGAAGTAAAGGATGATGCATTCCTTTCTGTGTCTTTAGCTTATTTGAATATACCTGGAGACAAGTGAATCACTTTGCCAAAGTGCCTCTGTTGGCAGAAACATTTCTCTTGCTTGAGCTTCTGCCTCTCTGCAGCAATTTCCTTCAGTTTGTAAAATAGTATATGGCTACCGTCTCTAATGATTCTCTAGATTTCTGACACATGTGGCGGCCTGAATGCATTTCTAGAGATATATACCAAAATCAGATAACTTGACCCTATATGCTTTAAAGACTACTAACATGATACGTTCCCTAGAGCTACAATTTATCTGGACAAGAGAACAAACATATGGCAGATAAACTCATATTCAGTGAGAATAAGAAATAAGAAAATGATCTATAAACTAGCTCTTTCCTGTTCCTGACTCTAGTGCAGAATCACCAAACACCCATATACTTCAAGGATATGGACATGTGATTGCCACAAGTTTCCCTTCCCAAGTTTCTAACTTTTGCTAAAGATCTGAATACTCAAAACCAATAGATCCTGCTCACAGTTTATCTGCTATATATTGTTTCTGCTGGAGTGCACATAATGTAAATGCCTTCTTTATTGAAACACAATTGGAAACATGAGAATATAATTTAAAATGCCTTAGAAGATGAAAGATCATTAAATGTTTGGTTTCATCTTCTGATCTCCAGCATATGAATAAAATGCAAAATCATTTATTCAGTTTTATGAATATAATATGTACTTACCTACTGTTGTTTAGTCACTACATCTCATTGGACTCTTTAGCGACCCCATGGACTTCCACCTGCCTGGCTTGTCTGCCCATGAAATTTCCCAGGCAAAAATATTGGAGTGGGTTGCCATTTCCTTCTCCAGAGGATTTTTCCAACCCGGGGATTGAACCTGCTTGACAGGTGAATTTTTTACCACTGAGCCACAAGGAAATCTATATACTTATTTATGTAAATATTAAAACACAAACAGATTAAATAAAAATATAATAGTTGAGGTCCTTGGTTGCATTTGTTAAATCCACTAATTTTTTATTAAAATCCAAATTTTGGAGGTGGCTATTTCAACAATTAAAGAGATTTAGGCGTACAAAGTCAAATGTTTTTATTCACTTGAAGGATATAAATTTCTGCTAGACAATATTACTGTATTTTTGTACTTTTTAGATATATTACCTCTGGAGGAAATCATTTCAGAAGTGACACTGAAGTGTTACAACTTTTAAAGTTTCTTCTTGTGTTTGTTTTAAAGAAATGTATGCAAGAATCAGCACATCCATCCAGTTGTCTTCCCATAAGTGATTATTCGGGAATAGGTATTCTTCCAGAAATAGAATGCCTTTCTTAAGTGCATATAGTTCCTCTCTGGGGCTTCCCAATCTGTTCAAAGTTTAGAAAGTGAGTGTGAGTATGTGGGTGTATGCACTCTGTTGCATCCGACTCTTTGCCACCCTAGGGACTGTATCCTGCAAGGATCCTCTGACCATGGGATTGTCCAGGTAAGAATATTGGAGTGGACTGCTATTTCCTTCTTCAGGGGATCTTCCCCACTTAAGGATCTAACCTGGGTCTTCTGCACTGCAGGCAGTTTCTTTACTGACTAAGTTACCAGGGAAGCATTACCAGTGCTTGCCCTTTATTATGCATTTAATTAAACTCTTATCAAAACCTTTTGCTGTGCTGTGCATGTCCAACTCTTTGTGGCCCTATGGACTGTAGTCCACCAGGCTCCTCTGCCCATGGAATCTTCTAAGCAAAAATACTAGAGGGAGTTTCTGTTTCATTCTCCAGGGGATCTTTCAGACCCAGGGATCAAACCTGTGTCTCTTGCATCTCCTGCATTGGCAAACAAGTTCTTTACTCCTAGGCCACCTGGGAAGCTCCTAGAGAGTAGCACCATTGATGCTAAGTATAACTCAGAGTATATGGTACAGAAATTACTGACCTGGGTTCAAATTTGACTTCTCCCACTTAATGAATTCTATAATCTTGTATATCCAGTATTTGTTCTTTTCATCAGTTAACTAGACATAATTATGGTGCAAAAATTTGTTGTTGAAAGCGAATGTGAAAATGTGCAAAGATGTCCATCAACATTTAAATGATTCCTTTATCATCAGATATGTGTCTATGAGTTTGTGCTAAATCACTTTAGTTGTGTCTAGCTCTTTGCAACCAGATATCCTGTAACCCACTAGACTCCTCTGTCCATGGATTCTCTAGTCAAGAATACTGGAGTAGGTTACCATTTCCTAATTCAGGGATACTTGTTTATACTATCTATCTGTATCTTTATCTGTGTAGATACTATGCAGACAGATATTCCAGAAGTACTTTCTATACATATACTTGTGGGCTTCTCTGGTGCCTCTGATGGCAAAAAAAACCACCTGCACAGCTTGAGACATGGGTTCCATCCCCGGGTTGGGAAGATCCCCTGGAGAAGTAAATGAAAACCTGCTCCAGTATGCTTGGCTGGGAAATCCCAAGGGCAGACAAGCCTGACAAGTGACTGTCTATGGGGTCGCACAGAGTTGGACAGGACTGAGCTACCAACACTTTCACTTTCTTTCATACATGTACTTAGAGTTTCTGAGCTGAAGTCACAAGAGCTGTTTCTTCACTCTGCTATGTCTGCCTCAGAAGAATGATTTTGTATCAACACTGTGAACCGAAGGAGGGCCTCAGTCTTCTGAAGAGGCAACACAGACACACATTGTCCTCCTACCCACATGGAAACAAGACCTCAGGAAAGCCTGATGACCACTGCTCCATCGCCACGACCAGGACAGTTCAGGCTTTTGGAAGCAGAAGAGTCGCACAGGATAGAAAACCACAAGCCTTTTCTTTTTATTATCATTTTTTCTTTTGCCTCCTGGAATAATCTTGTAGAATATTCATATCCTTTTTTGGAGGCTATCCAAGTTAGAACAAAGAAAGTGTCTTCTGTTCAACATCAACGATATGGTATACATTTGAGCCAAAATCAGCTTAAAGCTAGACAGAGCAAATACTTCTTTTCTTACATAGAGATAATGGTTTATAAATTCTTTTATGTTTCTGTACTAGAGGGAAATCAAGAGTGCATTGCCAGTTTCTCATACGGTACATAATATGCATTAAGCGATGTCCTCCATGACTGCTAACTTTCTTTGACACACAGAGGAGAGAAAACAATAATAATAGACCCAGTTGCTTTGTTTCCTGTAAATACACACACAACTACACACACATACACATATGCATATACAGTCAAACTCATCTTAAATCAGTGCATAAAATGGAACATTGTGTTTAAAATAAGCTTCAGATAAAACAGTTTCCGTAAAGTTACATTTAAGTCCCAGCATTTTTAGTTTTATGAAGGTAACATACAGAATTTTAGAAATACATTATCGACATGACTATCAAATGAATAATTTAATTTAAATGATACCAAGCATCACTTTATATGCTTTGGTTTCTATTAGGGCAATTTAAACTATTTTAAAATGAGGTATCAAGTGACAGCCAACTTCTGCTATGTATATATAATCTAATGAAAAGACAAAGGTATACAAAATTTAGGGAAGGTAAAGTGAAGTATAATGGACCTCAGAGTGATCAAGAGGAACCTAATTGACTTAGAAAAGTATAATGTTGTTGGTTTTTGATCATGAAATCATGTCTGAATTTTGAACCCCATGTAACACATGCGACACAGCAGACTCCTTTGTCCTTCACTGTCACCCAGAGCTTGCTCAAATTCATGTCCATAAGAAATAACTGCTGACAAAATTTTGTCCCCAGGGAGATCAGCATGATTATCATAATAGACTATTTAATTGTCACCATATTATCCCATTTGTAACCCCAAGCTGCTACTCAGCCCACTAGAAGAATTTATTCAATTATAAATTCATTTACAGTAATGCATTTTAGCACCAAAGTTTATACAATATATTTTGATAACTTCCCTTATTTTTTAGCATTTGTGAGCTATTATGCTATTGTTTATACCTTAAAATTTTACAAATGATACCATAAAGTTTATAATTTTGTACAAAAGTTTGGTAGGATGATGGATTTTTAAAACTGTCATGAGCTATTGTTTTTTCCATGTGTGCTTTATAACACAAAAATCTACAAATATGAAGAGAAAAAATGTAAATTGTATCAAATGTCTCAGTCCTCCTGCTTGAAGCAAAGATATTTGATATTTTCTGGCCAGTGAATAGTGAGATAATGTCACAAGTAAGATGGTCAAGATCTTAATCAATTTCTGTCCCATGTTGCCTTCATTCATGGAGATGTGAGGCAGCAGCTGTTGATGGTAATTGTGACAGAATAATAGTAGCCTTGAATCCTGGGGTGGAGCTGCCCAAAAGAGAAACCAGACAAGGAGTTTGCACTGGACATTTAGTGGCCATGTAAAAATATACCACAATGGGACTTCCCTGGTGGTCCAGTGGGTAAGGACATCGCCTTGCAGTGCAAGGGGCGCCGGTTCCATCCTTGGCCTGGGAAGATCCCACATGCCGCAGAACGGCTGGATGGATGTGTCCAACTACTGAGCCAGAGCCCTGGAGTGCATGCACCCAGAGCCGGTGCTCTGCAGCAACAGAGGCCACTGCGACGGGAGGCCCACACAGGCCAAAAAACAAAGATGGATGAAAATAAATAAAAGACCAATAGAAGTGGCCTAAATAAATAAATAAATAAAAATGGCTTCTATGCATATGAAGAAAATGTTCAAACTCATGCATGATAAAATAATATATATATATATATATGTATATACACATATATATATACCACAATGATAGTGTATTCATTGTGTTTCTTTATTTTAAATAATTATTTTTACTTGAAAAGCATCTATTTTTCTCTTATACATTCACTTAAAATTGAGACATTGGAATGTGTCTAACATTAAAGCAACTGAAAATATCTATATTTCAGCTTTGCTGGGATGACTATGAGACCATGAGATGACAGTGTCACAGCCTTCTAGTGACATCTGCTGAACAACCAAAGTCTTCTTTAGCAATAGATATAAAAGTAGAAATTATCTCTGTTTGCTAAAACAGAAAGAAAAATGAATTTTCCTGAGTTTCTTTACAAAATTAAAGCATGACATTTAAAATCAGACAATTGAGTATTTCATAAATTTTAATATAATATTATGATTAGTTGAAAAGGAATCTTGACTGTGTTGATACACTGCAGAATACAAATTATCACTAAATCATGCTGCCAATTTTCCTTCCTCATGATCTCCTCCAGTTCTACAAAAGTTTAATTTAAGGGAACATAGCTTTAAGAAAAAAAAATTGTGCTGAAAATTAGCAACGTTTATATAACAAACTCAAGAAAGATTAAAACAAGTATGAGACATGATAGTCATATTTATGATGGCAGCAGCTGTTGATGGTAATTGTGACTGAATAATAGTAGCCTTGAATCCTGGGGTGGAGCTGCCCAAAAGAGAAACCAGACAAGGAGTTTGCACTGGACATTTAGTGGCCATCTAAAAATATACCACAATGGGACTTCCCTGGTGGTCCAGTGGGTAAGGACATCGCCTTGCAGTGCAAGGGGCGCCGGTTCCATCCCTGGCCTGGGAAGATACCACATGCCGCTGAATGGCTGGACGGATGTGTCCAACTACTGAGCCAGAGCCCTGGAGCGCATGCACCCAGAGCCGGTGCTCTGCAGGGACAGAGGCCACTGCAATGGGAGGCCCACACAGGCCAAAAAACAAAGATGGATGAAAATAAATAAAAGACCAGTAGAAGTGGCCTAAATAAATAAATAAATAAAAATGGCTTCTATGCATATGAAAAAAATGTTCAAACTCATGCACGATAAAATAATATATATATATATATATATATACACATATATATATACCACAATGATAGTGTATTCATTGTGTTTCTTTATTTTAAATAATTATTTTTACTTTAAAAGCATCTATTTTTCTCTTATACATTCACTTAAAATTGAGACATTGGAATATGTCTAACATTAAAGCAACTGAAAATATCTATATTTCAGCTTTGCTGGGATGACTATGAGACCATGAGATGACAGTGTCACAGCCTTCTAGTGACATCTGCTGAACAACCAAAGTCTTCTTTAGCAATAGATATAAAAGTAGAAATTATCTCTGTTTGTTAAAACAGAAAGAAAAATGAATTTTCCTGAGTTTCTTTACAAAATAAAAGCATGACATTTAAAATCAGACAATTGAATATTTTATAAATTTTAATATAATATTATGATTAGTTGAAAAGGAATCTTGACTGTGTTGATACACTGCAGAATACAAATTATCACTAAATCATGCTGCCAATTTCCCTTCCTCATGATCTCCTCCAGTTCTACAAAAGTTTAATTTAAGGGAACATAGCTTTAAGAAAAAAAATTGGTGCTGAAAATTAGCAACGTTTATATAACAAACTCAAGAAAGATTAAAACAAGTATAAGACATGATAGTCATATTTATGATGGCAAGTCAGGTTAGATGACTTCTGATACAAAAAAAATAAGAACAGTAAAAGCTTTAAAAAGTTTATAAAACAATTTAAATAAACAAATTATTTGAAAAAAAAATCTAAAATAAATAAAAAAATTGCTTAAAAATGCATTTTTATGATAATGTCTATGGTGATGATGACAATATATGAACACCAATGACTGTTACAAGGAATCATTCTACATACACTGTAATTAAAAAAGAAGGAAAAAAAGAGAACAACAGACTTCTTTATATTTTTTCAACTTCCTGTGAGTCTATAATTATTTTGAAATAGAAAATTTTAAATTTTCATGTAAAAGAAAAAAAAGGCAAGGGGTGGGGCAGGATGACAAAACATCTTTTTAAAGTTCTCAAAGAGTAAATAACATTCTTCCAAGATATTCACTCTATGGTACTTTTATTAAGATTGGTTTTTTATTGTTAAACTTAGTTCAAACAGTAAAGTTTTGTAATTTTTAATCACATTTAAAACTTTTAAGTTAAATAGGATGAATGATGTGAGAGTATCTGATTACCCTACTTATAAATGAACTATCTTAATTCAGTTGCCCTTAGTTGTGTTTTTTGAGAATCTTATCTGTCTCCATTTACCCTAAGGTGACAAAAATGTTCCTCCTTAAATCATTTTAACTTGTAAAGTTCATGAATGAGTGAGAGAAAGACTGAATAAATAAATAACACATATTTATAAACATATTTAAAATCTAGACAAATAGTTTGTTATATGATTAAAAAAAAGAAGAAATGATATAGTATTATGAGGATTCCAAAAGAGGCCTAATTATATTTCCTACGTGCAGTTATTGTTCTGCTAATGATATAAAGCTATTATGAATTTTCCTGAGTTTAAAAAAGTGAATTTAAAATCAGACAATTGAGTATTTCATAAATTTTAATATAATATTATGATTAGTTGAAAAGGAATCTTGACTGTGTTGATACACTGCAGAATACAAATTATCACTAAATCATGCTGCCAATTTCCCTTCCTCATGATCTCCTCCAGTTCTACAAAAGTTTAATTTAAGGGAACATAGCTTTAAGAAAAAAAAATTGTGCTGAAAATTAGCAACGTTTATATAACAAACTCAAGAAAGATTAAAACAAGTATGAGACATGATAGTCATATTTATGATGACAAGTCAGGTTAGATGACTTCTGATACAAAAAAATAAGAACAGTAAAAGCTTTAAAAAGTTTATAAAAAAATTTAAATAAACAAATTATTTGAAAAAAAATTCTAAAATAAATAAAACAATTGCTTAAAAATGCATTTTTATGATAATGTCTATGGTGATGATGACAATATATGAACACCAATGACTTTTACAAGAAATCGTTCTACATACACTGTAATCAAAAAAGAAGGAAAAAAAGAGAACAACAGATTCTTTATATTTTTTCAACTTCCTGTGAGTCTATAATTATTTTGAAATAGAAAATTTTAAATTTTCATGTAAAAGAAAGAAAAGGCAAGGGGTGGGGGAGGATGACAAAACATCTTTTTAAAGTTCTCAAAGAGTAAATAACATTCTTCCAAGATATTCATTCTATGGTACTTTTATTAAAATTGGTTTTTTATTGTTAAACTTAGTTCAAACAGTAAAGTTTTGTAATTTTTAATCATATTTAAAACTTTTAAGTTAAATAGGATGAATGATGTGAGAGTATCTGATTACCCTACTTATAAATGAACTATCTTAGTTCAGTTGCCCTTAGTTGTGTTTTTTGAGAATCTTATCTGTCTCCATTTACCCTAAGGTGACAAAAATGTTCCTCCTTAAATCATTTTAACTTGTAAAGTTCATGAATGAGTGAGAGAAAGACTGAATAAATAAATAACACATATTTATAAACATATTTAAAATCTAGACAAATAGTTTGTTATATGATAAAAAAAAAAGAAGAAATGATATAGTATTATGAGGATTTCAAAAGAGGCCTAATTATATTTCCTACGTGCAGTTATTGTTCTGCTAATCTTGCTTGTAATTAAGGCTAAGAATCTTGAAATACTCATCAATGTTATACTTTGAAAGTATTAGATTTCCCCAGAAACCACATAAAATGTGGTAACATAGGTTCACTCTAAGCCTCCAGTTAGTTAAGGTATTTTGCATAATTTATGGAAAGATTAGTGGGAACCAGAAAACCCAAGTAACTAAAACAAACTTAAGTATTTAGTTAAGGGGAAATTTGGAATTCAGGCAAAATAATAAGGTAGCAAGTATAAAGTTTCAAAATCGCAAACTTACTTAAATAATGTAACTTATTTTTCTATAAAACAACTTTTTTCCCTACAAAGAGAAACTATATTAACCCTAGTCAACTCCAGATGGTCACAATATATTTGGGTTTTTCCATTTCCTGGTCTTTCTCTTTTACCACAGACATCAGGATAAATTTCTAAGACGGCATGCAACGCTATAGCAGGAACTAGAAACTGAAGGTGTGATACAACCTCTAAGGGTAAAGATGACCATCTACCCAAAGTGGCCGTTTCATACTGGGTAGGTAGTAGTAATTAGTGTTGACTTGAAATAAATACACTGACAGATATTTCTCCAGGAAATATGGATTTATTGAGAATAAGCAAAGGATTGCAATTCAGAGTCCTCAACCTTGGACTTAACCATGTGTTAAGTTCCCTCAGACGAAGGGAAGGAGAATATTTTTATAGAGGCAGAAAGGAAGTTGGAAATGTTACATACAAAGATTCCTTGACTTGTATACAATCAACCAATCAAATTCATTGGTTGATTCCTTTTCATGAAGGGAGTCTTTCTTCTTATTGGACTCTGTTACTGGATCAGGCCGAGAGAACTCATCTTCTGGTCTCCCAGCTCTATATAATTGAGGTTTCTGTTTATTAATTTTTTTATGTTATATACAAATGTAAGAGCCTCTACTCTCTATCAGACACTGGTCTACATTCTTTATTTATGTATTAGTTTACTGAATCCATTCTATATTTTATATCTAAGTGAATTGAGACACAAAAAAGTAAACTACTTGCCTGCCATCCTACATTGTGTCAGAAGACTGGCTTCCATCTCTGATTTCGGTCACTACACTGCACTGCCTTTCTATGTTCCCAAGGTGCAAAGCTTTATCAGTCCTTGGAGATGAGTGTATCTCTCATGCTGGAATCACAGAGACTCTTGCACACAGCCCACACAACTCTGTCTGTAGCTCCATTATCTTTGAACTGTTGGTTGGTGCCCAATGGCCAAAATCACATGAGTCCTTCAGATCTCTCAGTGCACGTGCGTGTGTGTGTTGTGGATAGGGGCCAGACCACAGACAGGTGAGAGGGATGGTGGCTGTGCCCAGCAGATATTCATTCTGGATCTGTTTTACACATGGGTTAATCTTTATTAAAGTTTAAAATCCAATGATTATATATCTATGTTCTCCATTTACTTGACAATTTCTCATGGAGAAAGGGTTGTAACAAAGTCAATGATTCACAGGGGTTGAGGAAACAACAGCAAATACTTCATAATGTCATGTCACCAGAGTAAGGGTGAAAATAACACATTACTATTTCCTGTACCCAGAGAATTTCAGAGACCTCTGGTCCAAATCTTCATTTTCTGATTATTTGTGATTGTTTGTCTTATAGGTGTATTTTTTTAAAGGATCTACATCCTGTCCTCTTGCTGTTCTTCTGTCCTCATTACAGTACCAGTCCCTAAAATGCCATATATGAATCTTCTCTTTGGTTCCCTCTTGAACAGACTATAGACATACTATGACAGTTTGGATAAAATATTCTCCGCTGGAATTGATGCTACCTTCTCTTCTTAGGGCTCGTCCTTTACTTTCTGAGCTTTATTTGATGCTATTCTTTGTGTTCCTCATTACTTATAGTACCCTCTGAGGTGTAAGAATCTTCCACAGGTCCAAAAACTGAAGGAACACCTTTTCATGAAGGGAGTCTTTCTTCTTATTGGACTCTGTTACTGGATCAGGCCGAGAGAACTCATCTTCTGGTCTCCCAGCTCTATATAATTGAGGTTTCTGTTTATTAATTTTTTTATGTTATATACAAATGTAAGAGCCTCTACTCTCTATCAGACACTGGTCTACATTCTTTATTTATGTATTAGTTTACTGAATCCATTCTATATTTTATATCTAAGTGAATTGAGACACAAAAAAGTAAACTACTTGCCTGCCATCCTACATTGTGTCAGAAGACTGGCTTCCATCTCTGATTTCGGTCACTACACTGCACTGCCTTTCTATGTTCCCAAGGTGCAAAGCTTTATCAGTCCTTGGAGATGAGTGTATCTCTCATGCTGGAATCACAGAGACTCTTGCACACAGCCCACACAACTCTGTCTGTAGCTCCATTATCTTTGAACTGTTGGTTGGTGCCCAATGGCCAAAATCACATGAGTCCTTCAGATCTCTCAGTGCACGTGCGTGTGTGTGTTGTGGATAGGGGCCAGACCACAGACAGGTGAGAGGGATGGTGGCTGTGCCCAGCAGATATTCATTCTGGATCTGTTTTACACATGGGTTAATCTTTATTAAAGTTTAAAATCCAATGATTATATATCTATGTTCTCCATTTACTTGACAATTTCTCATGGAGAAAGGGTTGTAACAAAGTCAATGATTCACAGGGGTTGAGGAAACAACAGCAAATACTTCATAATGTCATGTCACCAGAGTAAGGGTGAAAATAACACATTACTATTTCCTGTACCCAGAGAATTTCAGAGACCTCTGGTCCAAATCTTCATTTTCTGATTATTTGTGATTGTTTGTCTTATAGGTGTATTTTTTTAAAGGATCTACATCCTGTCCTCTTGCTGTTCTTCTGTCCTCATTACAGTACCAGTCCCTAAAATGCCATATATGAATCTTCTCTTTGGTTCCCTCTTGAACAGACTATAGACATACTATGACAGTTTGGATAAAATATTCTCCGCTGGAATTGATGCTACCTTCTCTTCTTAGGGCTCGTCCTTTACTTTCTGAGCTTTATTTGATGCTATTCTTTTGTGTTCCTCATTACTTATAGTACCCTCTGAGGTGTAAGAATCTTCCACAGGTCCAAAAAAACTGAAGGAAAGTTCAAATTGAGTGACTCACAAAATGATTTCCCAAATTACCAACTTCTCTGGACCAAATATGTCTGATACTGTCTTTTTGGGCTTGAGACTCTGTCATATATGAAACCCTTATTTGCTGGTGTATTAAAAACTTTGATTTTATTTGAGCAAAAATTGATTCAAATCAGGCTTCAAACTGGAAGCGGTTATGAGTGTCCACTGTGAGGAACCAGGAGAGAAAAACATACGAAATGGTGTGGAAGCAAAGGAAAAAATTATTTGATTGGCTGTAGCTTAAAATCTTGGCTATTTGTGATTAGTTGCATTCAGTCCAAAGGCTTTCTGGTTTAATTAACTTAACATGGGTATAATACTTAAGACTTCCCCTATGGCTCAAGTGGCATAGAATCTGCTTGAATTGCAGGAGACACAGGCGATGTGGATTCAGTCTCTGGGCTGGGAAGATCCTGTAGGAGGAAATGCAACCCACTCTACTGTTCTTGCCTGGAAAACCCCATAGACTGAGGAACATGATGGAATACAATCCATGGAGTCGCAAAGAGTCGGACACGACTGAGCACACACACATGCATAGTACCCACTATGATCATATGATATGATAATACCTAAATTCTGGTGGCAAAATAGCCCTGTCAAACTTACAATTGTCCCACACTCAAGAAGAACAACTCACACTTGCACACACACACAGACTAATAAATTTAATAGACTTTCAACTCAGCCTTTAACTATAGCATCAGATGTGGCTAGAGAGAAACCTAAACTGAATAACCTATGTCTTAGTCTCTTCTCTAGAACTTATGTGTATTATCATTGAGGTGAAGTGACCACAGTGCTAGCATATGGGGGTCAGGTAGGCTTTTTTATATCTTAATGACAAATGGTCGGATGATTTTCACAAACAAATAGAACCAATGTATGTGCCAGGTTGAAGTTTTTTTGAACCTAAATACAGTGCTAGCATAGGTCAGGTACCCAAAATTTGGAAAATTCCCCAACTTTCTGAGCTTTATTTGATGCTATTCTTGTGTTCCTCATTACTTATAGTACCCTCTGAGGTGTAAGAATCTTCCACAGGTCCAAAAACTGAAGGAAAGTTCAAATTGAGTGACTCACAAAATGATTTCCCAAATTACCAACTTCTCTGGACCAAATATGTCTGATACTGTCTTTTTGGGCTTGAGACTCTGTCATATATGAAACCCTTATTTGCTGGTGTATTAAAAACTTTGATTTTATTTGAGCAAAAATTGATTCAAATCAGGCTTCAAACTGGAAGCGGTTATGAGTGTCCACTGTGAGGAACCAGGAGAGAAAAACATACGAAATGGTGTGGAAGCAAAGGAAAAAATTATTTGATTGGCTGTAGCTTAAAATCTTGGCTATTTGTGATTAGTTGCATTCAGTCCAAAGGCTTTCTGGTTTAATTAACTTAACATGGGTATAATACTTAAGACTTCCCCTATGGCTCAAGTGGCATAGAATCTGCTTGAATTGCAGGAGACACAGGCGATGTGGATTCAGTCTCTGGGCTGGGAAGATCCTGTAGGAGGAAATGCAACCCACTCTACTGTTCTTGCCTGGAAAACCCCATAGACTGAGGAACATGATGGAATACAATCCATGGAGTCGCAAAGAGTCGGACACGACTGAGCACACACACATGCATAGTACCCACTATGAACATATGATATGATAATACCTAAATTCTGGTGGCAAAATAGCCCTGTCAAACTTACAATTGTCCCACACTCAAGAAGAACAACTCACACTTGCACACACACACAGACTAATAAATTTAATAGACTTTCAACTCAGCCTTTAACTATAGCATCAGATGTGGCTAGAGAGAAACCTAAACTGAATAACCTATGTCTTAGTCTCTTCTCTAGAACTTATGTGTATTATCATTGAGGTGAAGTGACCACAGTGCTAGCATATGGGGGTCAGGTAGGCTTTTTTATATCTTAATGACAAATGGTCGGATGATTTTCACAAACAAATAGAACCAATGTATGTGCCAGGATACACCTATAGTTCTAGCAGCATTTTCCATATCTAAAAATTTCATACTACTCCAGGAAGCTCTGCGGATAAAGATGGGTACAGTTTTCTTTCCCTGGATATATACTTGTTTCATTTCTCACTGAAAGACATTCTCCTGCTTGTCAATAACAAGTCTTCTGTAGAAATTTGAAAAATATCCATTGCTTGATTAAGCTCACATGAGCAAGGATCTTTCACTTAACGTAGTATTTCCTAAAGATTTCAAAGCATTTTTTATTAATTTTCAGATTTACATAGCACTGAGTGTTTAAAATGATAAGCCATTCAGAATGGGGTTTTTTTGTTTGTTTGTTTTTTGTTTTTAAGATTTTGTATTATACAGAATGGAAAGGTAAACTTCAGGTTACCAAAGGGGAGCATAAGATAGAAATAATCTGGACTCTTGGATTTCAAATTGTGCCTTTCTAGCTTTGAAAACATCTCCAGTGAGAGGAAGAGATGTGTTTCTCATGAGTTGAAGCCAGCAAGGAGCAAGTTTTCCTTAGGTAACCCAGGGTCAGTGTGGGTCCTGGTTCTCACAGGCTGAATTCAGATGAGGCTCTTGGTCTGCATTCAGCTTTGTTTCTAAGCACAGAATGATTTCATGCACTTAGCCTTTCTTTTCTGCCTGTCTGGTTTCCATGGAAATGCAGGCCTTCTGGAAATGGCAAAACCTTGCACCTCATGCCCAGGCAGTGTGTGTTATTTTGGGAATCAAATAAGAAGTTAACACAATCCAACATGTCAGTGTGAATCAGTCCTGGCCAGGGCAGCCAAGGGTGCAGAAGGAAGGTGTGATATACCGTTGTCTTCTTAGAGAAATAATGTACATTCACAGAGGTTACAGCTTATGTACCCTATAAGAAATAGATGATATCTTGATAAACATTAATCTAGACAGAGGGGAGAAACATAAGACTGGGCCAAAGTTCAGACTTTTGTGGTTTAACTAAAAGTTTATTGAATATGGACTTAGGAATTACAGAGATGTACCTTTTACTGAAGTCAAAATTTAAATTAAATTATTACAAACTTTAAATCAGTTTTTCCCCCAGAACATATAATTTCATTAAGAATTCCCTAATTGGCTTGAAATTTCTCTCCCCACACACAATCCCTTTCAAAGTAAAATGAAATTTGAGAACTAACTTAAGGAAGAATGTTTTTTAAAGAACAGAGATACTTGAAAAATATCTGATTATGTTATATAACAGGAAAATCATTCTGCATCTCTGCAAATTAGACACTTATTCTTAAAACTTATGTTAATACCTATTTCTTAGCTTTTGCTCTTGATACACTGCAGCTCTATAGTGCAACTAATTTTATTCCTATAACTAAAAGAATCTATTAAACCTTACAAAGTCATGGACTTTTAAGAGATGTTTGGGTCTAATCATATAATGTCACGTTAATCATAAAAGTATTTGCTGATTGCACAGTTAGATCAGTCCTTCTTTGTGCAAGGCAAAATGTTTAAAGGTATCTCATCTTTCAATGTATTCATCATTTAATTTGTTTAATAAATCATAAACACAAGAAATAATAAACAAAATGAAAAGTGCTATGGGATTGAAAAAAATCTGACTGACTACATTGAGGGTTTAAAACATCTCCAGTGAGAGGAAGAGATGTGTTTCTCATGAGTTGAAGCCAGCAAGGAGCAAGTTTTCCTTAGGTAACCCAGGGTCAGTGTGGGTCCTGGTTCTCACAGGCTGAATTCAGATGAGGCTCTTGGTCTGCATTCAGCTTTGTTTCTAAGCACAGAATGATTTCATGCACTTAGCCTTTCTTTTCTGCCTGTCTGGTTTCCATGGAAATGCAGGCCTTCTGGAAATGGCAAAACCTTGCACCTCATGCCCAGGCAGTGTGTGCTATTTTGGGAATCAAATAAGAAGTTAACACAATCCAACATGTCAGTGTGAATCAGTCCTGGCCAGGGCAGCCAAGGGTGCAGAAGGAAGGTGTGATATACCGTTGTCTTCTTAGAGAAATAATGTACATTCACAGAGGTTACAGCTTATGTACCCTATAAGAAATAGATGATATCTTGATAAACATTAATCTAGACAGAGGGGAGAAACATAAGACTGGGCCAAAGTTCAGACTTTTGTGGTTTAACTAAAAGTTCATTGAATATGGACTTAGGAATTACAGAGATGTACCTTTTACTGAAGTCAAAATTTAAATTAAATTATTACAAACTTTAAATCAGTTTTTCCCCCAGAACATATAATTCCATTAAGAATTCCCTAATTGGCTTGAAATTTCTCTCCCCACACACAATCCCTTTCAAAGTAAAATGAAATTTGAAAACTAACTTAAGGAAGAATGTTTTTTAAAGAACAGAGATACTTGAAAAATATCTGATTATGTTATATAACAGGAAAATCATTCTGCATCTCTGCAAATTAGACACTTATTCTTAAAACTTATGTTAATACCTATTTCTTAGCTTTTGCTCTTGATACACTGCAGCTCTATAGTGCAACTAATTTTATTCCTATAACTAAAAGAATCTATTAAACCTTACAAAGTCATGGACTTTTAAGAGATGTTTGGGTCTAATCATATAATGTCACGTTAATCATAAAAGTATTTGCTGATTGCACAGTTAGATCAGTCCCTTCTTTGTGCAAGGCAAAATGTTTAAAGGTATCTCATCTTTCAATGTATTCATCATTTAATTTGTTTAATAAATCATAAACACAAGAAATAATAAACAAAATGAAAAGTGCTATGGGATTTAAAAAAATCTGACTGACTACATTGAGGGAAAACATTACTCTGAAAAATCCTTGCCTTGTAAAAGCTTATCCCCATGAAGAAGAATGTAAAACAAAAAGATTTGGAAAAGAACAAAACATAATCTGGCCTCAAAATTTATTTTTACACAAATTATTTGAAAAAATTTTCTGTGTATCTCCACACAAAGAGAAGGCCAATTTCACAAATGAAATGAGAAATAAAATAGCTGAGGCCTCAGGAGAAAAGAAAAAGGAAAATTTTTATTATGAACTAGAGGTAGAAGTTTGATTCAACCGTAATGACAAAATGAGGGAATAAAACCATGACAAAAGTGAAATTATTAGTCCTTAGTTGTGCCCACTTCTGTGTGACCCCATGGATTGTCACCCACCAGCCTCCTCTGTCCATGGAATTCTCCAGGCAAGAACACTGGAGTGGGTTTCCATTTCCTTCTCTTGGGGATCTTCCTGACCCGGGGACCAAACCCGGGTCTCTTGCACTACAGGCAGATTCCTTACTATATAATCCACAGTAACCAATTTTAATACTGTATTGTTTTAATGAGGTAGAGAAAGCAATACACAACTGGAAGACAAATGGAAAACCACAATCAGAATCATATACAATGAATCTGACCAGGTTAAAAACTACAATAAAATTCTTTTTCCAAGCCTTATTAAGATATAATTGACATATGACATATTTTAAGTTATAATAAACTTTTAAGTGAAAGACACAGATTGTAATAAATTTTATCTAAGAGCTTTCTGAGATCAATTTTAAATACTCTTGCCTTTAATATGAAAAGGAACATGCTTTTGAATCCAAACATCAGTCAAAAGTGTGGTAGTTTCTTAGCTAAGAATGTCTATGGAACTAATTTTATTCCTATAACTAAAAGAATCTATTAAACCTTACAAAGTCATGGACTTTTAAGAGATGTTTGGGTCTAATCATATAATGTCACGTTAATCATAAAAGTATTTGCTGATTGCACAGTTAGATCAGTCCCTTCTTTGTGCAAGGCAAAATGTTTAAAGGTATCTCATCTTTCAATGTATTCATCATTTAATTTGTTTAATAAATCATAAACACAAGAAATAATAAACAAAATGAAAAGTGCTATGGGATTTAAAAAAATCTGACTGACTACATTGAGGGAAAACATTACTCTGAAAAATCCTTGCCTTGTAAAAGCTTATCCCCATGAAGAAGAATGTAAAACAAAAAGATTTGGAAAAGAACAAAACATAATCTGGCCTCAAAATTAAGTTTTAAACAAATGATTTGAAAAAAGTTTCTGTGTATCTCCACACAAAGAGAAGGCCAATTTCACAAATGAAATGAGAAATAAAATAGCTGAGGCCTCAGGAGAAAAGAAAAAGGAAAATTTTTATTATGAACTAGAGGTAGAAGTTTGATTCAACCGTAATGACAAAATGAGGGAATAAAACCATGACAAAAGTGAAATTATTAGTCCTTAGTTGTGCCCACTTCTGTGTGACCCCATGGATTGTCACCCACCAGCCTCCTCTGTCCATGGAATTCTCCAGGCAAGAACACTGGAGTGGGTTTCCATTTCCTTCTCTTGGGGATCTTCCTGACCCGGGGACCAAACCCGGGTCTCTTGCACTACAGGCAGATTCCTTACTATATAATCCACAGTAACCAATTTTAATACTGTATTGTTTTAATGAGGTAGAGAAAGCAATACACAACTGGAAGACAAATGGAAAACCACAATCAGAATCATATACAATGAATCTGACCAGGTTAAAAACTACAATAAAATTCTTTTTCCAAGCCTTATTAAGATATAATTGACATATGACATATTTTAAGTTATAATAAACTTTTAAGTGAAAGACACAGATTGTAATAAATTTTATCTAAGAGCTTTCTGAGATCAATTTTAAATACTCTTGCCTTTAATATGAAAAGGAACATGCTTTTGAATCCAAACATCAGTCAAAAGTGTGGTAGTTTCTTTAAATTATAAAGCTTTGTTTCAAATATCTAGAAATAGAAGCAAATTCTATTGTCCAGAAACCAGAGTTTTCCATCACTAATCATAGCTCTTGCAACTCAGTATTATAGAGGTTATTTGGGATTGAGTATGAGGAGCACTTTATAAATGCCACTGGTGACTCAGATTTCATCTCAAGAAAACCTTACAGTAATGTAAATACAGCAAAATATACAACCAGAATTTTAAGTGATTTTTATGACCTGGTGTCATTGTCTTTTAACTCCTCAGGTCAGATTTAATCATATATAGATAAGGAAAATGTTACATTGAATAAGCATTGCTGTATTCAGAGCTATGTTTGTAAGCTGTTACCTATCCCCATGTTTACCTTGTGCAAAACATTTCTATTTCTACTCTTGCAGCTGCTGTTGTTGGGTGGTTCAGTCGTGTCTGACTCTTTGAGACCCCGTGGACTGTAGTCTACCAAGCTCCTTTGTCCATGGCATTTCTCTGGAAGAATACTGAAGTGGGCTGCCATTTCCTTCTCCAGGGGATCTCCTTTCTTTCTTTCTTTATTTGACTGTGCTGGGTCTTAGTTGCAGTACATGGGATCTAGCTCCCTGACCAGGCCTCAAATCCAGGCCTCCTCCATTGGAAGCCAGGAGTCTCAGCCACTGGGCCACCAGAGAAGTCCCTTTTTTTTTTTTTTTTCAGGGATCTTCTTAACCCAGGTATTAAACCCATATCTCCTACATCACAGGCAGATTCTTTGCCATGGAGCACCTGGGTACTTCTTTCAGTCTTCACTATTCACAATGTGTCTTGCCCTTGCACATACCTAGATGAGAATTAGTAACTAAGACAGAAAGAAACAAGGCTTTAAGAGATCTGACCAGGTTAAAAACTACAATAAAATTCTTTTTCCAAGCCTTATTAAGATATAATTGACATATGACATATTTTAAGTTATAATAAACTTTTAAGTGAAAGACACAGATTGTAATAAATTTTATCTAAGAGCTTTCTGAGATCAATTTTAAATACTCTTGCCTTTAATATGAAAAGGAACATGCTTTTGAATCCAAACATCAGTCAAAAGTGTGGTAGTTTCTTTAAATTATAAAGCTTTGTTTCAAATATCTAGAAATAGAAGCAAATTCTATTGTCCAGAAACCAGAGTTTTCCATCACTAATCATAGCTCTTGCAACTCAGTATTATAGAGGCTATTTGGGATTGAGTATGAGGAGCACTTTATAAATGCCACTGGTGACTCAGATTTCATCTCAAGAAAACCTTACAGTAATGTAAATACAGCAAAATATACAACCAGAATTTTAAGTGATTTTTATGACCTGGTGTCATTGTCTTTTAACTCCTCAGGTCAGATTTAATCATATATAGATAAGGAGAATGTTACATTGAATAAGCATTGCTGTATTCAGAGCTATGTTTGTAAGCTGTTACCTATCCCCATGTTTACCTTGTGCAAAACATTTCTATTTCTACTCTTGCAGCTGCTGTTGTTGGGTGGTTCAGTCGTGTCTGACTCTTTGAGACCCCGTGGACTGTAGTCTACCAAGCTCCTTTGTCCATGGCATTTCTCTGGAAGAATACTGAAGTGGGCTGCCATTTCCTTCTCCAGGGGATCTCCTTTCTTTCTTTCTTTATTTGACTGTGCTGGGTCTTAGTTGCAGTACATGGAATCTAGCTCCCTGACCAGGCCTCAAATCCAGGCCTCCTCCATTGGAAGCCAGGAGTCTCAGCCACTGGGCCACCAGAGAAGTCCCTTTTTTTTTTTTTTTTCAGGGATCTTCTTAACCCAGGTATTAAACCCATATCTCCTACATCACAGGCAGATTCTTTGCCATGGAGCGACCTGGGTACTTCTTTCAGTCTTCACTATTCACAATGTGTCTTGCCCTTGCACATACCTAGATGAGAATTAGTAACTAAGACAGAAAGAAACAAGGCTTTAAGAGATCAGGAATCATTTCTTCAGATGTTAGATCCTCTGATCTCTTTCATCATCTAGCTTAGATTGTTCTGGCATTTCCTACTGAGTAGAGAAAATTGTTGACAATGTCCTGTCTCAAATGGCATGCACATGACTCTATCATTCACCTTATCTAACAGGATACAAATTGCTTTTGGTAAATCTTATACTTTTTGAACTGATTTTAGTTTCTAGTGGTCACTCTTCCCCTTTGTAAGCATTCCAATACTTCAAAATAATTTTATTACTAGTATACTTGGAAATTTTGTCTGAGAATGACACAGTCATTTTTGCAGCTTGCAAACATCATTCTGTCTTGTTCAATCAAATATTACTGATCATAGTGATCATAGCACTAGACTTTTTTAAAGGTCACTGGACTATGTCTGAAAACTGAATACAATTATATCAATCATCTGACTACCTAATAAGCAACAATATCCTGGAGTTAGGCCATGGAATGTGTTGCAGCCTGTATCATGAATTTTTAAAAAGGCTTGGCTTGTGTACAACCAGAGATTTACAGAGGCACTAATATCTTGATATTATCAAGAAGACAAGCCAAGGACACATTACCCACTTTATGTATACTTATATAAATAAGTTGCCAGCATATCTTAGTATTTGAGATCTCCCACCATTACATAATAGCTTCTTTGTACATTAACAGCACTTTTAAATTTGTTTTAAAAGGTGGAGCACACAGGGTTTCTAGGTCAATGAAACTACTCTCTATGATACTGAAATAATGGATATATATCATTACACATTCGTCCAAACCTACAGAATGTACAACACCAAGAATGAACATCAATGAAAATCATGAACGATGTGATTGTGATGAGTTAATCCAGATTCCTCAATCATAACAAATGTACCGCTCCAGGTGGGGTATTGATGATGGGGAAGGATCATTGGGGAGAAGGTACAAATTTTCCCTATAAATCTCTTTTTACCATTTCCACCATGGCAGATTCTTTGCCATGGAGCGACCTGGGTACTTCTTTCAGTCTTCACTATTCACAATGTGTCTTGCCCTTGCACATACCTAGATGAGAATTAGTAACTAAGACAGAAAGAAACAAGGCTTTAAGAGATCAGGAATCATTTCTTCAGATGTTAGATCCTCTGATCTCTTTCATCATCTAGCTTAGATTGTTCTGGCATTTCCTACTGAGTAGAGAAAATTGTTGACAATGTCCTGTCTCAAATGGCATGCACATGACTCTATCATTCACCTTATCTAACAGGATACAAATTGCTTTTGGTAAATCTTATACTTTTTGAACTGATTTTAGTTTCTAGTGGTCACTCTTCCCCTTTGTAAGCATTCCAATACTTCAAAATAATTTTATTACTAGTATACTTGGAAATTTTGTCTGAGAATGACACAGTCATTTTTGCAGCTTGCAAACATCATTCTGTCTTGTTCAATCAAATATTACTGATCATAGTGATCATAGCACTAGACTTTTTTAAAGGTCACTGGACTATGTCTGAAAACTGAATACAATTATATCAATCATCTGACTACCTAATAAGCAACAATATCCTGGAGTTAGGCCATGGAATGTGTTGCAGCCTGTATCATGAATTTTTAAAAAGGCTTGGCTTGTGTACAACCAGAGATTTACAGAGGCACTAATATCTTGATATTATCAAGAAGACAAGCCAAGGACACATTACCCACTTTATGTATACTTATATAAATAAGTTGCCAGCATATCTTAGTATTTGAGATCTCCCACCATTACATAATAGCTTCTTTGTACATTAACAGCACTTTTAAATTTGTTTTAAAAGGTGGAGCACACAGGGTTTCTAGGTCAATGAAACTACTCTCTATGATACTGAAATAATGGATATATATCATTACACATTCGTCCAAACCTACAGAATGTACAACACCAAGAATGAACATCAATGAAAATCATGAACGATGTGATTGTGATGAGTTAATACAGATTCCTCAATCATAACAAATGTACCGCTCCAGGTGGGGGTATTGATGATGGGGAAGGTCATGCATGTGTAGGGGCAGAAGGTACATGGGAAATCTCTGTACTTTTCTCTCAATTTTCTATGAACCAAAAACTCCTGTAAAAAATGAAGTTTAATTTTTAAAATTTGCTTTATACAACTTATATAACAATAAGCACATCTTTCTTCTGCACAGAAACATGATCCTGAGAGCAGGCACCAAGTTGTATTCAGTTCTTTGTCTACACCTACCATGTCTGCAAGAGCATTGTTTATATAAGGGTCTCAGTAATGGTTGTTTAAATGATAACTTCTCTCCAAACAAATTTTGTGACTTGAAGTGTAATTATTGTTTATTAAACTCATAGTCAAAACACTGTCATGCTTGATTAAGCTTTTGAAACACAGGGTATTTTATTAATTGGGTTGATTCTTTGTTTTCCAACTGTTGTATTAGGAATCCTCTTTAAACTAATTTATTGGTAATGATTATGACCATTTACTCACTCAAAAACATCTCAGAATTAGGTAATTCATGAAAGGTCAAACACATTGCATTGATAAGAGATTCTGGAACTTTAGTTTCTGCCTACAGTGTTTGACTTCTTCCATCCAGTTTCAATATGAATGCTGAAATGATGTTTCATGCTAAAGTTCCTGCCATCAAGATCATCTTTCAGGTCAAGAAAGAAATTTCAAAAGCTTCCTCTAAAAAATTTTTAAAAATTAGTGTTTCCAGATGCCTCACAAAAGTCATCTACTTAGATTCCCTTGTCCAGAAGTTGGGAGCATGGCCACATTGACCTGTAGGGGAGATGAGAAGTAAAATCTTTTATTTGGAAAGGCAACATGATTCCCCAAGCTGGAGGAAAAGTGAGGGTTCATGTTACATTAGCCATAGTAGTCTGGGGCCTCAACAACCCACAAACATGCCTGGGAATCTCTCAGGGCCTATCCAACCAGCTTTCACAAACCAGTCCACAAGCCTCTAAGACACTTACCTCTCCTGTTCTGGATTCCTCCCTGTTAAAGCCTGATACTCTGGAAACCATTCTCTGGCATCTTCATGCCATTCGCTGTACCATTGGAATGTGAACCTCAAGGTCATACCCCAAGGGCATTTCACCCAGCTGTTCCTGAAAGCCTCTCATTCTCAAGGTTCCACAACCGATCTTGATCCTCAACTGTTGTTGGTCCTGCCCCAATGCCATGCAGCTGTTGGTGATCTAGACATAAAGTCAAGTCTTCTAGGTCCAAAGACTCGGAAATTTCTCATGAAATTCTCTGACCATGAGGCTCTCTCCTAAAAGTCTTCACTGGCACTCAAGAAGCTGTATGGTACATTGAAGTGAGGCCCCTCTCCACTCTTTCCCTCAAGCCTCCTTTGACGAAATCAGAGTACATTTCAAGTCTGTCAAGCCTGAGAGGCAGAAGTGCGTCTATCTTCTCTTGGATTCTGGTGGGATATTCCACTGGAAATGCTTCCTGGCTATTTTCTGTGGCATATGAGTAACTCCTTCCACACTGAATTTGCCTTTTTCACAAAAGCTCTCTTAAAAGTCATTAAAACAAACTTTAAGTAGACTTATTCCACTATCTATTAAAAGCTCACATATCAAATGTGAAGAATACTGTCATACACTTAGACTAAATTTTAAAGATAGGTAAACGGAGTAAATATCTTTGTAAAAGCAGGCCATTAGAGAAGTGTAAAGATAAATGTGAGAATTTAAAACTATGTTCTTTTTAAATGTCTTGAATTTTATGATGATCAAATGTCACCTCGTAAGGCATTTCTTAGTTGTATCAATGGATCATGAATCCAATAGTGTGAATAAAACAACCTGTTCATGAATAATTTCAGAGAAACCCACCAAGTGACTTGATTTTTCAGAGCCAGAGTTTCAACACTAACTCATGTCAGCAAAAGAAGTGTAAAAAAGAAATAGAGTTGGCAAGATAAATGCATCAGAAGAGGTTAAGCTTTCTACCTAGGGAGAGGCACTCTGGAGCCAGACTATGCAAGTATGCTAATTCACTTAAGTCCAAATCTGTGAGACCCTACCTTAGTCGGCCAGCCTCCTCAGTCCATGAGATTCTTCAAGCAAGAATACTGGAGTGGGTTGCCATGCCCTCCTCCAGGGGATCTTCCCAACCCAGAGATCTAACCTGCATCTCTTATGTCTCCTGCACTGGCAGGCAGGTTCTTTACCACTAGCCCCACCTGGGAAGGTGGAGTCAGACTTTCTGAATTCAAACACTCATGGCCTCTGTGATTCTGGAAGAAGTAATGAATCTCTCTGTGCCTAATTTCTCAATCTGGGACATAGAAATAAGAACATTTCATAACTTTTGAATTAGTATACATGAACATCTGAAAACATCACCGGGTGTATATGAGCCTTAGCTATCATTATAATGAATTTGAAAAATATTTCATAATATTCATAAGATACTATGAATTGACACTTATAAGCAGAATAATTGAGGTGACCTTTTCGCTTGCATAAAATGTATCAAATATACCTTAGAACCCTGGTTCCCCAAGAGATAAGATGCTAGGGACCATTGTGCTCACTAATTACTTAGGATATATATTGTGTTTTAAAATAAATATTTTTGGGTTTTGATGCACATTTGACTACGCTAAAAGCAGGAAGCTCTGTAAATATTTTGAACCATGTGATAAAACTCTTCTCACTATTTCCACTGCTTCTTCTTGGAAAAGCCAGGAGACCATGGAGGCTGAACTGAAGTTGACACTCCAAAGTGCCCTTCCTTGTGGGGGGGTTAAAACTGGTTAAGGCATAAAATGGACTTAAATTCCCTGGCGCTTTTGAGCAGGTTAGAAAAAAAAAGCCTGTTAAATGTGAGAATTTAAACTATGCAATATTTTTCAAATGTCACCTCGTAAGGCATTTCTTAGTTGTATCAATGGATCATGAATCCAATAGTGTGAATAAAACAACCTGTTCATGAATAATTTCAGAGAAACCCACCAAGTGACTTGATTTTTCAGAGCCAGAGTTTCAACACTAACTCATGTCAGCAAAAGAAGTGTAAAAAAGAAATAGAGTTGGCAAGATAAATGCATCAGAAGAGGTTAAGCTTTCTACCTAGGGAGAGGCACTCTGGAGCCAGACTATGCAAGTATGCTAATTCACTTAAGTCCAAATCTGTGAGACCCTACCTTAGTCGGCCAGCCTCCTCAGTCCATGAGATTCTTCAAGCAAGAATACTGGAGTGGGTTGCCATGCCCTCCTCCAGGGGATCTTCCCAACCCAGAGATCTAACCTGCATCTCTTATGTCTCCTGCACTGGCAGGCAGGTTCTTTACCACTAGCCCCACCTGGGAAGGTGGAGTCAGACTTTCTGAATTCAAACACTCATGGCCTCTGTGATTCTGGAAGAAGTAATGAATCTCTCTGTGCCTAATTTCTCAATCTGGGACATAGAAATAAGAACATTTCATAACTTTTGAATTAGTATACATGAACATCTGAAAACATCACCGGGTGTATATGAGCCTTAGCTATCATTATAATGAATTTGAAAAATATTTCATAATATTCATAAGATACTATGAATTGACACTTATAAGCAGAATAATTGAGGTGACCTTTTCGCTTGCATAAAATGTATCAAATATACCTTAGAACCCTGGTTCCCCAAGAGATAAGATGCTAGGGACCATTGTGCTCACTAATTACTTAGGATATATATTGTGTTTTTAAAATAAATATTTTTGGGTTTTGATGCACATTTGACTACGCTAAAAGCAGGAAGCTCTGTAAATATTTTGAACCATGTGATAAAACTCTTCTCACTATTTCCACTGCTTCTTCTTGGAAAAGCCAGGAGACCATGGAGGCTGAACTGAAGTTGACACTCCAAAGTGCCCTTCCTTGTAGGAGGAAGGAGGGAAGCCCCGATCAATGACTAAACTGGGATGCAAATGAAGGGCAGCTGGATGGAGAAGATGGATCCTGGTTGGACAAAACGTTCCCTGGGAGCAGTTTCAGGCATTTTGGTAGAGCCAACGTGGTGCTCAGAGTTCCCATCTACCTATTCCTATATTGGAATGACAGGATGTGAGGTTTTATGCACACTGACAATGGGCTATGTATAATCTCTTGCTTTTAATATGAAAGAAAAACGGACACATTATAACTAAGGAGACAGTAAACAGATCAGTGGTTGCCAGGGGTTAGGGTGAAGGGAAGGATGTATAGGAAGAACACAGATGCTTTTTAGAGAAGTGAAAATAACGACGGATACATGTCATTACACGTTTGTCTAAACCCATAGAAGTAATGCCACCAAGAATGACCTTAATGTAATTATGGACTTTGGGTGAGAATGATGTGTCCCTGCAGATCCATCCTTTAAAACAAAGCTACCACTCAGGCAGAGGCGGTTGATAATGGCAGAGATTGTGCATGTGAGGGGGTGAGGGGAACTCTGTACCTTCCTCTCATTTTGCTGTGAACTTAAAACTACTAGAAAAAATAAAGTCTTTAAAAATGAGAGAAGTTTAATCAAGGCCTAATCTATTAATGATATCAAATACCACATAGCTTTAGCTCAAGATATAATTTATCTTTACCTTTATCTTTATCTTTAATGTTCATCTAAATTATTTTATCTAATATAATAATTTAATAGTTAACTATGAATTGACACTTATAAGCAGAATAATTGAGGTGACCTTTTCGCTTGCATAAAATGTATCAAATATACCTTAGAACCCTGGTTCCCAAGAGATAAGATGCTAGGGACCATTGTGCTCACTAATTACTTAGGATATATATTGTGTTTTTAAAATAAATATTTTTGGGTTTTGATGCACATTTGACTACGCTAAAAGCAGGAAGCTCTGTAAATATTTTGAACCATGTGATAAAACTCTTCTCACTATTTCCACTGCTTCTTCTTGGAAAAGCCAGGAGACCATGGAGGCTGAACTGAAGTTGACACTCCAAAGTGCCCTTCCTTGTAGGAGGAAGGAGGGAAGCCCCGATCAATGACTAAACTGGGATGCAAATGAAGGGCAGCTGGATGGAGAAGATGGATCCTGGTTGGACAAAACGTTCCCTGGGAGCAGTTTCAGGCATTTTGGTAGAGCCAACGTGGTGCTCAGAGTTCCCATCTACCTATTCCTATATTGGAATGACAGGATGTGAGGTTTTATGCACACTGACAATGGGCTATGTATAATCTCTTGCTTTTAATATGAAAGAAAAACGGACACATTATAACTAAGGAGACAGTAAACAGATCAGTGGTTGCCAGGGGTTAGGGTGAAGGGAAGGATGTATAGGAAGAACACAGATGCTTTTTAGAGAAGTGAAAATAACGACGGATACATGTCATTACACGTTTGTCTAAACCCATAGAAGTAATGCCACCAAGAATGACCTTAATGTAATTATGGACTTTGGGTGAGAATGATGTGTCCCTGCAGATCCATCCTTTAAAACAAAGCTACCACTCAGGCAGAGGCGGTTGATAATGGCAGAGATTGTGCATGTGAGGGGGTGAGGGGAACTCTGTACCTTCCTCTCATTTTGCTGTGAACTTAAAACTACTAGAAAAAATAAAGTCTTTAAAAATGAGAGAAGTTTAATCAAGGCCTAATCTATTAATGATATCAAATACCACATAGCTTTAGCTCAAGATATAATTTATCTTTACCTTTATCTTTATCTTTAATGTTCAATCTAAAAATGTAAAATAGTTTAAGTTCTCAATATGAATGATGTTATTTTATACAGGAACAAAATAGGATATACATTAGGAAATTCATTTGTGTGAACAAAATATTGAAAAGTGTTTTTTGTTGTTGTTGTTCAGTCGCTAAGTTGTATCCAACTCTGTGACCCCTATGAACTGTAGCCCTCCAGGTTCCTTTGTCCATGGGATTTCCCCAGCAAGAATACTGGAGTGGGTTGCCATTTGCTTCTCTAGGAGGTCTTCCTGACCCAGAGATCAAATCTGGATCTCCTGCATTGCCGATGTAGGAATATACATCTATCATGGGAAGTAAAACAATTCTCAGCCAAATTACTTAAAAGTTTCAGAAGCCATGAAGTACTATCCTGACTTCATTACTGAGAGATAGTTAAGATGGTAATCTTTAGGAGAGTCAATATCTTCCTTGATGCTGACGGTTACACGGTGCAGTGCTTTGGGATTCATTCTGTTACAGTTTCCTGAAATGTATTTTTAAAAATTGACTATGTGGCCACAAGATGGCAGCATCACATAAAAGACAATGCAAATGACAAAAATTATTTCTAGTTACAAATACTGCTAAGGTGAGGCTTAATTTCATCCACTCAAAAGAAAAAAAATAGCAAAAAAAAAAATTCTGTAGCAAATACTTGATGGGAATTGAACAGTATGACATTGGCCATCGCACAGGATACATTGTGAAGCAAAAGCAGTATTCTATTTGACTATAATTTCAGGAATGTGTTAAGTGGTATCCAACTCTGTGACACTGATAGGGACAGAGTAGAATAGGTAGGTGGTTATGGAGTCCTAGTAGGGGATGGTAGGTAGAAAGGAGACACCTGAGAAAGGTTGGGAGGCCAGTGAGTTGATGATAACTCAGGAGAGCTGCTCCTTGTTCAGTAAAGCAGGCTTGACTGGGTAAAAACAGCTGATGAAGGAGGAGCTAGCGAAGAAGCAACCAATGATGTATGTCCTGCATCTGCGTCTACTTGAGGGGGACGGTCTTCTACCATCCTATATATATTGGTGCCCGCTCAATTGAGGGAGAGCAGAGCAGAGCTTTCCTACCTGCCCGCTTGCACCTCTTACAAATACCCTATCCTAATAAATCCTCTTCTTGCCTATCACTCTGCCTCTCACTGAATTCCTTCTGCGTTGAGGCATGAAGAACCTGAGCCTCAGTGGGTCCAGACGTTGGGTGAGTGCTGGATTAAGTCCCGGCCGCATGGGTTCGAGTCCCAGAGAGGGTTTTGGCTGGGATTGAGTCCTGACTACGTGGATTCAAGTCCCAAGCAGGGTTTTGGCTGGGATTAAGCCTTAGCCACGTGGGTTAGAGTCCCAAACCAGGTTTTGGCTAGCGTCAAGCCCCAGTCACATGGGTTCGAGTCCCAAACAGGGTTTTGGCTAGAATTCAAGCAACAGCCATGTGGCTTCAAGTTCCAAGCAGGGTTTGGTCAGGTCTGGGCCCTGGGTTTAAGTCCAAATCGAGGTAAAACCCTTTCAACACCACGGGCTATGCATAGCCCACCAGGCTCCACTCTCCAAAGGGTTCTCCAGGATACTGCAGTGGATTGCCATGCCAAGGGATCTTCTCGAATCGGGGACCAAACCCTGTGTCTTTGCATCTCTTGTATTGGTTGGAAGTTATTTGCCACTAGCAAAACCTGGGAACTCTAATTTCAGGAACATAGGTCCCCTAAAAGGACTTCCTTGGTGGCTTAGATGGTAAAGAATCTGCCTGCATTGTGAGAGACCTGGATTCGATCCCTGGGTTGAGAAGATCCCCTGTAGAAGGGACAGGCTACTCACTCCAGTATTCTTGCCTGGAAAATCCCCACAGACAAAGGAACTGGCAGGGTATAGTCCATGCGGTTTCAAAGAGGGAGATATGCATGACAGCTAAGGAGAACACAGCACAGACCCCTAAAAGGAAATTTTGCAAAGAAGCCTAAAGAGTTTCCCTTCCTTAAATAAATGAGAAGTGTCAAAGTGAAATCAAATTAGATCCGATATGCTTACTGAGAATCAGCATTTATATACACCCACATATGGAAACATACAGGGAACTACAAATAAAGTCTGAAAATGGCTATATTGTCATATTTATTGACGCATTCAGCCACTTTGGAATTTAAATTTGGATTTATGTGAATCAGCTTCAAAAATTTACATAACAAAGTTCTCACATTTTGTCAGTGCTCTTGAATCAAATACCCTAGCCTAATAAATCCTCTTCTTGCCTATCACTCTGCCTCTCACTGAATTCCTTCTGCGTTGAGGCATGAAGAACCTGAGCCTCAGTGGGTCCAGACGTTGGGTGAGTGCTGGATTAAGTCCCGGCCGCATGGGTTCGAGTCCCAGAGAGGGTTTTGGCTGGGATTGAGTCCTGACTACGTGGATTCAAGTCCCAAGCAGGGTTTTGGCTGGGATTAAGCTTTAGCCACGTGGGTTAGAGTCCCAAACCAGGTTTTGGCTAGCGTCAAGCCCCAGTCACATGGGTTCGAGTCCCAAACAGGGTTTTGGCTAGAATTCAAGCAACAGCCATGTGGCTTCAAGTTCCAAGCAGGGTTTGGTCAGGTCTGGGCCCTGGGTTTAAGTCCAAATCGAGGTAAAACCCTTTCAACACCACGGGCTATGCATAGCCCACCAGGCTCCACTCTCCAAAGGGTTCTCCAGGATACTGCAGTGGATTGCCATGCCAAGGGATCTTCTCGAATCGGGGACCAAACCCTGTGTCTTTGCATCTCTTGTATTGGTTGGAAGTTATTTGCCACTAGCAAAACCTGGGAACTCTAATTTCAGGAACATAGGTCCCCTAAAAGGACTTCCTTGGTGGCTTAGATGGTAAAGAATCTGCCTGCATTGTGAGAGACCTGGATTCGATCCCTGGGTTGGGAAGATCCCCTGTAGAAGGGACAGGCTACTCACTCCAGTATTCTTGCCTGGAAAATCCCCCACAGACAAAGGAACTGGCAGGGTATAGTCCATGCGGTTTCAAAGAGGGAGATATGCATGACAGCTAAGGAGAACACAGCACAGACCCCTAAAAGGAAATTTTGCAAAGAAGCCTAAAGAGTTTCCCTTCCTTAAATAAATGAGAAGTGTCAAAGTGAAATCAAATTAGATCCGATATGCTTACTGAGAATCAGCATTTATATACACCCACATATGGAAACATACAGGGAACTACAAATAAAGTCTGAAAATGGCTATATTGTCATATTTATTGACGCATTCAGCCACTTTGGAATTTAAATTTGGATTTATGTGAATCAGCTTCAAAAATTTACATAACAAAGTTCTCACATTTTGTCAGTGCTCTTGAATCCTGAATATTTTTGTGAATGTGAAGTATATCATAGAAAAACTTTTCAAATTCTAAATTTTAGAAAAAAATAATCTTTATTTTTTATTTTTTATCTTTTTATTTTTATATTTTTTTATTTTTTATCTTTATATTTATTTTTATCTTTTATTTTAACTATAAAGATACTCTAATATACTTTATGAAATTGGAAACAGTTTACTATGTAAGGAAGTAATGGAAAATGTTAGATGCCACTGATTCTGATTTGTTTGATTTTGAAACTGTGCCTCCTTCTTCCTCTTTATATTTCAGCAGTATACAGTCCAAACAACAGCCCACGTGAGCTGTTCAAAAGTTCATCCATCCTGATGTTCTTTGATTTCAATTCTTATAGTTCTAAACTTCCCAAAATGCTCTAGTGCATTTTCCAAACTCTAAAATTAGTAATCCAAAGAGAAAAGATCGTTCCAGTTTTAAAAGTAGCATATTATGTGAAATGAAATTCTTCAGTGGTTACTAAATGAAACTATCTACAATGTC
Source organism: Tragulus kanchil (assembly GCA_022376925.1). Lineage (NCBI taxonomy): Eukaryota > Metazoa > Chordata > Mammalia > Artiodactyla > Tragulidae > Tragulus > Tragulus kanchil. The sequence continues at coordinate 149,870,639 of JAIOJX010000004.1, forward strand.
TGGATATGGCTTAAATATATACTGACCCAAAGTCACAAATTGAACATTTTAAAGAAAATGTGCACAATATTTTAATAGATAATCCATGTGTTCTTTACTTTTTTGGAAACATTTTAAATGAAGCGTGCATGATACTATCCTGAAATATGAATAATAAATTCTCAGCTTCCTTCAAAATCATTTATACAAGAGCAACTTTTATGATGATTGAGCTAAATTATTTCATATATATGCATTCTATATATAATATGATACCTTATATTATGTATACACAGATATATTTTCATTAGACAAGTGTTGAATTAGAGTCTCTGTCCCAAGCTCTGAAACTGGTGCTGGTAGGAATTTTCAACTTTTTGATTAGCAGGGACACAGAGTTCAGGTGTGGATATGATGAAAAGCTTCTGTGAGGGTGTTTGGGTAAGTTTCTTCCTAAATGAGAAGTGTCAAAGTGAAATCAAATTAGATCCGATATGCTTACTGAGAATCAGCATTTATATACACCCACATATGGAAACATACAGGGAACTACAAATAAAGTCTGAAAATGGCTATATTGTCATATTTATTGACGCATTCAGCCACTTTGGAATTTAAATTTGGATTTATGTGAATCAGCTTCAAAAATTTACATAACAAAGTTCTCACATTTTGTCAGTGCTCTTGAATCCTGAATATTTTTGTGAATGTGAAGTATATCATAGAAAAACTTTTCAAATTCCAAATTTTAGAAAAAAATAATCTTTATTTTTTATTTTTTATCTTTTTATTTTTATATTTTTTTATTTTTTATCTTTATATTTATTTTTATCTTTTATTTTTACTATAAAGATACTCTAATATACTTTATGAAATTGGAAACAGTTTACTATGTAAGGAAGTAATGGAAAATGTTAGATGCCACTGATTCTGATTTGTTTGATTTTGAAACTGTGCCTCCTTCTTCCTCTTTATATTTCAGCAGTATACAGTCCAAACAACAGCCCACGTGAGCTGTTCAAAAGTTCATCCATCCTGATGTTCTTTGATTTCAATTCTTATAGTTCTAAACTTCCCAAAATGCTCTAGTGCATTTTCCAAACTCTAAAATTAGTAATCCAAAGAGAAAAGATCGTTCCAGTTTTAAAAGTAGCATATTATGTGAAATGAAATTCTTCAGTGGTTACTAAATGAAACTATCTACAATGTCTGGATATGGCTTAAATATATACTGACCCAAAGTCACAAACTGAACATTTTAAAGAAAATGTGCACAATATTTTAATAGATAATCCATGTGTTCTTTACTTTTTTGGAAACATTTTAAATGAAGCGTGCATGATACTATCCTGAAATATGAATAATAAATTCTCAGCTTCCTTCAAAATCATTTATACAAGAGCAACTTTTATGATGATTGAGCTAAATTATTTCATATATATGCATTCTATATATAATATGATACCTTATATTATGTATACACAGATATATTTTCATTAGACAAGTGTTGAATTAGAGTCTCTGTCCCACGCTCTGAAACTAGTGCTGGTAGGAATTTTCAACTTTTTGATTAGCAGGGACACAGAGTTCAGGTGTGGATATGATGAAAAAGCTTCTGTGAGGGGACAGGGTGTTCTAGGGTAACTTGGTCCACCACACACACACACACACATACACACACACTCACGCACACTCACAAAGCTAGAGGTGGGAGAAATACTTTGATTTTTGAAGCAGATTATATATGTATATATATATATATATATATAAAATCTGAAACCTCAAAAGAATATTGGGTGCTACCTAGGCAAGGTAGGGAGGGATGGGTCAGGATGAAGAGGAGAAAGAAGGGAGAAAATTCTATGGATATTCTAGGCAGGGAAAACAGGAATAGGGGCCCAGCTGAGCGGGTCTGTAGCCTATGTGGACTAATTCCAGTAGCACTGAAGCAGCTTAGGAGCAGAGAGGAAAGAGCTAGAACAGCAGTGTCAGAAAAGGTCTTAAAAACCCTATAGAAAATAACTTGTCTTCTCCCGAGGAGACTGGTTGTGAGATAAATGTGTTTTATATGTAATAACCATCATAAAAAAGTTGATTGAATGAAAAAGTTGATAAAAGACCTGAACATAAGTACAAATGACCTCCTTTTATTGCGGCCAATACCAAGAGAACTCTCTGCCAGCAAAGAATTTGGTGTAGGCAGGATGGGCATATGCTTGTACATACACACACACACACACCCATCTCCTTTTTCTTTTAGAAAAAAAATCTGAAATAAAGCAACATATATAGATAGATAGATCACTATTGTGTCATTCATTGTTTTCGTTTAGACATTTTTTCTAAAAGGAAAAAGAGATAGCAATGATACACAAGTGACTATTTTATGCTTTTCTTTGCAATTCAATGTCTCAGATAAACTTACCCTCCAAATGCTTATGGACATTGCAGAAAACTCAGTTGCTGATAACACAGGGAAATGAAAACGATCTATGCCACATGCTAATACAGAGGAAATGAAACTTTCTGACAACATCTCAAGGCTGTCCTGCTAATTTTAGGACTCATTACCATGTGAAGTTCTCAGATAGTCAGGAAGAGGAGGTAGCGGACAATGTCTGATTAAGCCCTGATCTGTTTGCCTTTGACATTTGCAACTTTCATGCTCATGAATGAAGCTGGCACATTTACCAGACTTTAAAACCTGAAAGGTTTTTGTCCAAAACCTCAAATTCCCCTTTACTGTGAACAGCCCTTGTTTGACCAGAGTCACGTAAAATGCTCTATTGGAGAGGGGCGAAAGTGGGGGCGGCAGAAGAGAGTGATAGAGATGCTGAAAACCCATGTCAACTCTTCTGAGCCGTGATGTGAAAAAGCTCCATGTCGACCACCAGAGTTTATCTGGAGTTCACATGGACTTTGAAGAGATTGTTTCTTTTTTAATTATTTATTTCTGTTGTTATAAGGAAGAGTGTGCTGTGTGTGCAAACTGACATTGTGGAGAGATGTATCATGCCATGAACAGATGCTCACAGGGTTAGGACATGGGCCCATGGAGACCACAGGAGTGATGGACAGAGAGGACGTTCTCCCACCTGGAGGAAGAACGTCAAGAAGTGAAGTGTTAAGGGTGGCTCAGAGGGTAAAGAATCCACCTGCGATTCAGGAGATCCAAGAGACACAGGTTCAATCCCTGGGTGGAGAAGATCCCCTGGAGAAGGAAATGCAACCCACTCCAATATTCTTGCCTGGGAAATCCCAAGGACAGAGGAGCCTAATGAGCTACAGTCCATGGGGTTGCAAAAAGTCGAATAAGACTAAGCATACACACATGGGTGGAGAAGATTCCCTTGGAGAACTCTGAACAAGCCAAATTCTTAGAGTCTCCTTTTTCTTTTAGAAAAAAAATCTGAAATAAAGCAACATATATAGATAGATAGATCACTATTGTGTCATTCATTGTTTTCGTTTAGACATTTTTTCTAAAAGGAAAAAGAGATAGCAATGATACACAAGTGACTATTTTATGCTTTTCTTTGCAATTCAATGTCTCAGATAAACTTACCCTCCAAATGCTTATGGACATTGCAGAAAACTCAGTTGCTGATAACACAGGGAAATGAAAACGATCTATGCCACATGCTAATACAGAGGAAATGAAACTTTCTGACAACATCTCAAGGCTGTCCTGCTAATTTTAGGACTCATTACCATGTGAAGTTCTCAGATAGTCAGGAAGAGGAGGTAGCGGACAATGTCTGATTAAGCTCTGATCTGTTTGCCTTTGACATTTGCAACTTTCATGTTCATGAATGAAGCTGGCACATATACCAGACTTTAAAACCTGAAAGGTTTTTGTCCAAAACCTCAAATTCCCCTTTACTGTGAACAGCCCTTGTTTGACTAGAGTCACGTAAAATGCTCTATTGGAGAGGGGCGAAAGTGGGGGCGGCAGAAGAGAGTGATAGAGATGCTGAAAACCCATGTCAACTCTTCTGAGCCGTGATGTGAAAAAGCCCCATGTCGACCACCAGAGTTTATCTGGAGTTCACATGGACTTTGAAGAGATTGTTTCTTTTTTAATTATTTATTTCTGTTGTTATAAGGAAGAGTGTGCTGTGTGTGCAAACTGACATTGTGGAGAGATGTATCATGCCATGAACAGATGCTCACAGGGTTAGGACATGGGCCCATGGAGACCACAGGAGTGATGGACAGAGAGGACGTTCTCCCACCTGGAGGAAGAACGTCAAGAAGTGAAGTGTTAAGGGTGGCTCACAGGGTAAAGAATCCACCTGCGATTCAGGAGATCCAAGAGACACAGGTTCAGTCCCTGGGTGGAGAAGATCCCCTGGAGAAGGAAATGCAACCCACTCCAATATTCTTGCCTGGGAAATCCCAAGGACAGAGGAGCCTAATGAGCCACAGTCCATGGGGTTGCAAAAAGTCGAATAAGACTAAGCATACACACATAAGCCAAGTGTTAAAAGATGTGAAGAACTAGACCATTTACTCCATTTGGTGCTATTGAACTCTGAACAAGCCAAATTCTTAGAGATTTTCTTTTCAGTTAAAAGAAAATGTTATAAACGAACAGAGGAATGTCTGTCATAATCATATTATGTCTTCCGCTTCCTAAGAGATTGTAGGAGTTGGTTTTGTTTTTATTTATTTCTTTGTGTGTCAAAGCATAGAAGGCCAGATCCCTAAGGATGGACTGCATTCCCACCTGCTGGGAGTGGGTGAGATCTGTCCTGAAGGATGGGTGTCAGATATTTTGCAAAAAAGGCAGAACCTGGGGTAGGAAAAAGATCTTGGGAGGGCGGCTTAGAATGAGAGTGTCCTGAGCTAAGGCGGGGATGGAGGCGGGAAGGGACAGGTGTGTTTTCTCTTTATGCCTCTCCTCTTGAACCTGGGTTGCTAAGACTTTCTGTGTATGGGATGTGTACAATGTGTAATGCTGTCTGAAAGGTAGATAGAAAGGGTCTTCTGCCACAGTCTGTAACCTTCTAAGTGGGCAAGGAGACTGGTAAATAGGGCAAAATCTGGGGGCTCTGCAGAAATGAGGTCTCTGTGGTTGTCTCTAATCCAATACAACTAGTGGATTAAGAAGAGGGAAAGCCGCCAACTGGAACATATATATATATATATATGTATGTGTATATATATATATATATATATATGTGCAGAGAGAGGCCATTGCAGGCAGTGACAGGCAGCCATCCACAGCCAAACGGATCGTGGCTTCAGGAGAAACCAACCTGCTGATATTTTGATCTTGGCCTTCTCGTCTCCAAAACTATGAGAAAATAAGACTGCTGTTTAAGCCCTGTCTATGGCATTTGTTACAGCAATCCTAGCAAACTAATGTAAATACCTAGGTTGACAGCCATGTTAGAAATACATATGATTTATATTGCTGTCAACTAAATTTTTAAAAATGCGCTCGTATTGTTTATTTTCCCAATTCTTTACTTGCCTCGCTCTCCATGAAATTAAATTCTACGTTGCAAGATATAGTTGTAATTCAACTACATGAACACCAGGGGGCAAACATGTTCTGAATTTCTGTTCCTTACTTGTAAAGGTTGGAGGCTGTTCTAAAACCAAATGAACATAACGTGCTTATGTTTGCATGTGCTATCAAACAAAGCATAGGCAGATGCTTAGATGGCTGGAATAAAATGTAGACATGTCATTCAAGAATGAGACTCTCCATCAGATGAATCTACTCATTCTATGTAGTGTCAGACGTAATAGAATCCTTGGTCCCTTTGTTCTCTCAAGGATCCATTTCCTCTACGTGATTAAGTAAGCTCTTAAAAATGATTCCGCAGTCACACCACCATCTAGTGCTCTTCAGTCTTGGTATTTTAGTACAAGCCATTGAAAAACATTAAAATGCATTTTTATTAACTGAAATATAAAATTCATCATAATAATTAGCATAATAGTATTCCCCGAGTATTCTTTGATTTTGGTAGTTGTAAACGTCAGCAGAATACCAGAAAACTTATGTGAGACACATTCCATAACATTAAAAACCCTAATGTTAACAAGCATGCAAAAGAAATTATAGAGGCTATGTATTGATTTTGCTGTCTACTTTTTCATCATCCAAATGAAATGTGTTGACAGCTTGCAAAATCAGCAGTGTTCCAGAACCAAGTCTTCGGCAGAAAGTATCTCTATAGAAAGAAATTTACCTATTGCCACAAATTTCAAAGTATTTGTATGATTTTCCAAGGAAGACATTCTAAGAGTTTTATAGCAATGGGCATAAAGCTATTTTAGATAGTTATTTCTGTGTTTTCAACTGTGTATAAATGTATGTGTATATATCTATATACATGTATTAACCTTGGGAGTGTTTGTATGGGCAATAGAGTGCTCCTGGGAATAATAGGAAATACAGCAGAGAAGAAATGAGACATTGCACTTCACATTGGACTTAGGAGCCTCCACTGGTAAAAAATAATAATAATAAAAAGGCAGAGCTTATCAATGCTCAGGACAGGAGCCTAGAAAGTCTTTCCATCCTTGAATAGAAACTTCAAGTCTGGGATACACCTGGATGACAAGAGTTCCTTACACCGAGGTGCACAGATGACTTACCAATGCCAGAAGCAGTGGTCACTGCAACACTAAATGCGGGGAGCTGCCTTGGGTGGAATGGCATTCTCTGGTTGATTCTCTGACACTTCGTATGTGGTTGTCGTTGTTCAGTTGCTAAGTTGTGTTGGACTCTTTTCCATCCCATAGACAACAACATGCCAGGCTTCCCTGTCCTTCACTATCTCCCAGAAATTGCTCAGCCTCATGTCCATTGAGTCAGTGATGCAATCCAACCATCTCATCCTCTGTTGCCCCCTCCTCCTTTTCCCCTCAGTCTTTCCCAGAGTCAGGGTCTCTTCCAATGAGTCATCTCTTTGCATCAGATGGCCAAAGTAGTGGAGCTTCAGTCTCAGCAACAGTCTTTCCAATGAATATTCAGGGTTGATTTCCTTTAGGATTGACTGGTTTTATCTCCTTGCTGTCTCTTAAGAGTCTTTTCCAGCACCATAGTTTGAAGGCATCAATTCTTCCTTCTCTTCTTTCCTCCCTGTCCCACCCCTCTAGGCTGTTTCCAAGCCCAGGTTTGAGTTCCCTGAGTTATACAGAAAATTCCCAATGGCTGTTTTACATTGGTAACATACGTTTCCATGCTATTCTCTCCATTCATCACCCCCTCTCCTTCTCTACTCCCACCAGGCCCGTAAATCTGTTCCTTATGTCTGTGTCTCCATCGCTGTCCTGAAAAAAATTTCATCAGTACCATCTTTATAGATTTCATATATATGATTTTCATGAAACTCTGAGAATCTAGGTATTATCAAGTCGAGGTCTTATCATAACATTATGAGGTAGATATCATCTTATAAATAAGTTGGAAAAGTTAAATATATTTAGGATCATGGGGATTATTTATACATTTGTAGAAGAACTAGATTTCAATATACCCACATTTTATTTTCTGGTTAAACCAAGGGTCTTTTTGAGGCCACGGGCAGTGTTTGCAAGCCAAATGTTGCAGTTTATCTCACAGATTACTGTATATGCTTCCTGTTTCAAATAGTACCTGAATATCCACATTTGCAATGTAGTTTATCATAACTTTAGATACTACTTTAAATTTATAGGGTGATGTGCACTACTCTAAACACAGCTCTAAAATGCAATCTCTTTTTGATAATGCGAGTGAGAAAGTCTGACAATAATCATATTAAATATAAGATCAATACTTCATTATGAAAATTTAGTTCTTAATCTATGGTGCTTCAGGAAGAGGCCAGGAAACTCAAACAGTCTTATAATGTAATAATAAAGGCATAAAATAATATATACAAACTTCTTCACTCAAAAAATAAAATTACCACTTTATTACAAGGATAATACTATTTCTGAGTCTCAAATAAATATTTTCAGTGACCTTACCATTTGAATCAAGATGACTGTTCAAATAATCCCTAATTTCACCCTATAGTGTTTTTTTTGAATGAAAAAATGCAAACAAAGCTTCAAATCTTTCCAAGGCAGTGGAGATCAATATTAGTTCAGTACAACAATAAAATTCTGTATTGTATTTGTTACTTCACATTATTTACAATAATGTAATCGATAGAAATGAATGCAACAAACATAAAGCAGCATATGGTTCTATGTCAAACCGTGTCATAGGTTTATTGCTACTATTGTTGCTGTTTAGTCACTAAGTCATGTCTGACTCTTTTGTGATCCTATGGACTATAGCCTACCAGGATCCTCTGTGCATGGGATTCCCCAGGCAAGAATCCTGGAGTGGGTAGCCATTTCCTTTCCCAGAGGATCCTCCCCACCTAGGATGAAACCCTCATCTCCTGCATTGACAGGCAGATTCTTTATCACTGGAGTCACCAGGGACACCCACGTCATATGTTTATAACAAGACACAAAAATAAAGATCTAGTCCAAATGCTCAGCCTATAAAACATCATAAAATAAGAGAAAATAAGAATGATTTTAAATCAGAAGTTTCTATGAGACATATTTAATCTCTGCAGTTCTCTTTTACATGCTCCAATAGCACCCTTTTAGGAATCTCACCATTACAACACTAAGTTGTATTCATTTTTGTTATATCAGAATTATAAAGATAAAACAAAGTCTGCTAGAGCCATTCAAAGCAAAATTGAGCAGCATTCAGAAATACACTGTATGTGACAGTGATACACATTTTAACAAGAAAGATACAACCTCTTTTAAGGAAATTTCTACTCTATCCTGTAAATCCCCCTTTTGTGAGACTTTCAGTATTCTATGGGTTTCCCTGGTGACTCAGACAGTAAAGAACCCACCTGCAAGGGGGCAGACCCAGGTTCTTCTGGGCTGGGAAGATCCCCTGTAGAGGGAATAGCAACCCACTCCAGTATTCTTGCCTGGAGATTCCCCTGGATAGAGTTGTCTAGCAGTCTACTGTCTGTAGGATCACATAGAGTCAAGCATGACTGAGCAACTAACACACAAGTACTTTAAACCATTAAGAAATCTCTGCATTCAGATTTTAATAAGGCAATATTGGTTTACCTTAATTTGGGTCAACTTCCTATCCAGTGTGTCATCAATTTCAAGAAGGAATGTATTTACAGTACAACAATAAAATTCTGTATTGTATTTGTTACTTCACATTATTTACAATAATGTAATCGATAGAAATGAATGCAACAAACATAAAGCAGCATATGGTTCTATGTCAAACCGTGTCATAGGTTTATTGCTACTATTGTTGCTGTTTAGTCACTAAGTCATGTCTGACTCTTTTGTGATCCTATGGACTATAGCCTACCAGGATCCTCTGTGCATGGGATTCCCCAGGCAAGAATCCTGGAGTGGGTAGCCATTTCCTTTCCCAGAGGATCCTCCCCACCCAGGATGAAACCCTCATCTCCTGCATTGACAGGCAGATTCTTTATCACTGGAGTCACCAGGGACACCCACGTCATATGTTTATAACAAGGACACAAAAATAAAGATCTAGTCCAAATGCTCAGCCTATAAAACATCATAAAATAAGAGAAAATAAGAATGATTTTAAATCAGAAGTTTCTATGAGACATATTTAATCTCTGCAGTTCCCTTTTACATGCTCCAATAGCACCCTTTTAGGAATCTCACCATTACAACACTAAGTTGTATTCATTTTTGTTATGTCAGAATTATAAAGATAAAACAAAGTCTGCTAGAGCCATTCAAAGCAAAATTGAGCAGCATTCAGAAATACACTGTATGTGACAGTGATACACATTTTAACAAGAAAGATACAACCTCTTTTAAGGAAATTTCTACTCTATCCTGTAAATCCCCCTTTTGTGAGACTTTCAGTATTCTATGGGTTTCCCTGGTGACTCAGACAGTAAAGAACCCGCCTGCAAGGGGGCAGACCCAGGTTCTTCTGGGCTGGGAAGATCCCCTGTAGAGGGAATAGCAACCCACTCCAGTATTCTTGCCTGGAGATTCCCCTGGATAGAGTTGTCTAGCAGGCTACTGTCTGTAGGATCGCACAGGGTCAAGCACGACTGAGCAACTAACACACAAGTACTTTAAACCATTAAGAAATCTCTGCATTCAGATTTTAATAAGGCAATATTGGTTTACCTTAATTTGGGTCAACTTCCTATCCAGTGTGTCATCAATTTCAAGAAGGAATGTATTTCAGTAACTCCTGGCTACAGAGCAGTAATTTCAAATCTTCAGCAAATGAAAAACAGAAAAGGAAAAAGAAGACACCTTTGAGTGTCACGATTAAATTAAAGTTTCATTAAGGTCAGCAGATCTTCTTTCATTCCTTCGGTACAAGGAATAAACAGTTTTTCATGAATTAGGAACTAACACTTCCAAAAACAAACCAACCTGATCAAATGAAGACTATAGCCAGGCTTGAGGATTTCCCAAAGGCTCAGTGGTAAAGAATCAGTCTGCAATGCAGAGGACACAGAAAACATGGTTTCGATCCCTGGATGGAAAAGATCCCCTGGAGAAGAGCATGGCAATACACCCCAGTATTCTAGCCTGGAGAGTCCCCATGGACAGAGGAACCTGGGGGGCTATAGTCTGTAGGATGTCAAAGAGTTGGACATCAATGCAGCAACTTAACACACACACACACACACACACACTCAGGCTGTATTTGGGCAGACACAAGACCTTCCAACTGGTGCTTCAGACTGATTTGGGGATCCTTATTCATAAGGGCACAGATCTCTATAAGAAAATCCAGAGTCAAAATAAATAATCCACCTTGAAATTTGTAAATGAATGCTCAGATGTAATGGAGAAGGAAATGGCAACCCACTCCTAGGCGACACAGTATTCTTGCCTGGAATATTCCATGGACGGAGGAGCCTGGTGAGCTACAGTCCACAGGGTCTCACAGAGTTGGACACTGACCAAAGTGACTAAGCAGCAGAAGCTCAGATGTAAAGACTTTTGAAACTAAAACTAAGTTACAAAGACCATAAGGCCAGAGTTTCCTTTCATACAGAGAGTGTCAGTTTCTTTGCCAGCCACACTCTGCATCTTCAAGGGACCTGGCTGAGAGATAGGGGGACCATTTAAGGACTGAATGCCATCCACATAAGTAACATCAAATAATAACAACATTTTTACAAGTTGAAGGTGTGATGCGTGAAACAGCAGCCTCAGAACAATAGGTATGCAAATTTATCACCACCTGGAACTTCCTAAAAGGAAACCGGAACTCTTAATTCCATCAATCCCTTCCCTCCACTGGGAACACAGACAGGGCTAACACCAATGTACTTATTAATAACAAGGAGAAAATTATGGAATAAAAGTAGGATACTGAAAGCATAGAGCAGGTATACTTTATATTGCGCCAATAACTATCTTCATTTGAGGAAAAAGCTATGAAATGACTACGTCAATTTCCTGGTTTTTAATCACGACTATCCACTAAAATTACACCAAACGAATGAAATCCATACATAAACCCTAATAGTAAAGATTCTTATTCATTTAGTCTTGGGTGGAGTCTGGGATTCAATATGTAAATTATCCCACCAATTATTTTTAATGTGCTTCCAGAAATGTGAATTGCTGTTCAAACTTTTCAATAAGTTCTTGAAATTGTGATATTACTACAGTTTGCAGGAGAAAGTTACAAGGTTGATTGTCTGAATACACTTTTCCCTCTTCTAGATCATCTATGTATCAATCTGACTGGTCCCAAATGTGTAGAAACTGTATCTTACCCAACAGGAAGGAAGGAATGATTAGGAATGCAAATAATAGCAGATGGGGAGTTGGCAGCTCATTGGCTCACTTATCTTTGTGATGAGGTTTGTAGCGATGGAGAGATTACTTCCAGTAAACAGAGTCACAGTTGTGTCTACTTGTGAGTTAAGGGTCTTTGGGGGAGAGTTCACAGACTTTTTCTTTGAAGGTTAAAAGTTTTTGCTAAAAATGAAACTCAGCGGAAAAGGTAGTTATGAGGTAATCTCTAGCCAAAGAATTCAGGAAAATTGCCAAGATTTGTGGGAAAATGTCAGAAAGTCATCAACTCTTATGATTGTCATTTGACATGATAACTCAACTAACCACCAAGAAGACACCACTGCTATGATATAAAGGGTTCAGTGACCAAAAGACCCTCTCTACAGTGCCCATGTTATTTTTGTGAATTTTGAAATTATAGGATATTTTGCTCTCTGACAGTATTTGAGCTGAGACTATATCGTACCTTCTACAGGAATAAGTAGTATTTTTCATTCTCTAAGAATGCACAACTATCATTTTCTTTTGTCATTTTTTTTTTTTTTGTAATATTTTGAAGCACCTAAAGAGACAGAGGAGAGGAATAGCACTGGAAATGTAGAACGTCAAAGAAGTCATCCTTGATGAGAAGGGAGCATTAAACAGTAGAGGCAATATGTGTGACATTTGGAAAAATAACTTTTTCACCATTGACAGAGGAGAACTCCAAGTTTCACTGAGTAGGATTTGCATTTAACATAAGATTACTATTTTCCCTGACAGCAATCTAGATCTAATCAAGCTGAATCTCAGAAATAAAAGCTCTTTTGGGTGTGCTTATTACAAGTCTTAAAATAATTTCTGCATAGTTGTTCTTTGAAGTTATTTTTATTTCTCAAGCACACAAAAAGATGAGAATAATTGCTCTAATTATTGACAAACTGTTGAAATCTCAGATTTGCCTCAATAAACTTCATCTTTACTTGTAATATTTTTTTTGCTACATACAAATGTCTGTGTGTGTCAGTCATTCAGTCATGTCTGACTCATTGTGACCCCATGGACGGTACCCGCCAGTCTCCTTTGTCCTTGGAATTCTTCAGACAAGAATATTGGAGTGGGTTGCCATTTCCTTCTACAATACAAATGCTTAGGCTGTTAAAATCATCAGACTCAGTGTGTGTGTGTGTGTTGTTTCTAGACTTATAATTCTGCTAAAAGAGGTTTCCACACACCTAGTCACACATTTTTTTTCTTCAAGTATCTATGAATTGATTTTAAATATTTCCAGTGCATTAAGAGGCAGGTAGAAATTTAACCTATATTTGACTGATAAGACAGCACAATATCACTGAATCTCCTATATTGATTTCTTCCTAGCTTCGAAATGACTGCTATGCTGTGTGCCTGTTGTTTTTAGTGGCAAAGAAGCTTAACAACAAAAATTGCACATGCAATATTTTCTACTATAAATCTAACATTTCACTACTCTTTCTTTTTGTGTGATTATTTAGTATTTAATATCTGCAAATGAACTTCAGAGTCACATGGAAGACAGAGATTAATTGAGGGGAGTTAATAATGTAATCATTAATCTTCTTACTTTTAAACAAATTTTTCCTTATTTCTTTCATTAGCGATTCAAATGTATTTTAGGTTTCATATAGCTTTGCCCATGCCTGACTAGATTTATTTTCATTTATATATTACTATCCCTATTACCTGGTGGCCCAGATGATAAAGAATCCACCTGCAATGCAGGAGACCCGGGTTTGACCCCTGAGTCAGGAATATCTCCTGGAGAAGGGAGTGGACACCCACTCCAGTCTTCTTGCCTGGAAAATTCTGTGGACAGAGGAGCCTGGTGGGCTACAGTCCATGGGGTCACAAAGAGTTGGAGTGACTGAGCACACACACTTTCATATTACAGATTAAAGAATACTGATTCCATTGTGTTTTTAGATTAGTATTTCTAGGAATAGCAGAACTGATATTTATATTTATTTATTTTTTTGCTACATACAAATGTCTGAGTGTGTCAGCCACTCAGTCATGTCTGACTCATTGTGACCCCATGGACGGTACCCGCCAGTCTCCTTTGTCCTTGGAATTCTTCAGACAAGAATATTGGAGTGGTTTGCCATTTCCTTCTACAATACAAATGCTTAGGCTGTTAAAATCATCAGACTCAGTGTGTGTGTGTGTGTTGTTTCTAGACTTATAATTCTGCTAAAAGAGGTTTCCACACACCTAGTCACACATTTTTTTTCTTCAAGTATCTATGAATTGATTTTAAATATTTCCAGTGCATTAAGAGGCAGGTAGAAATTTAACCTATATTTGACTGATAAGACAGCACAATATCACTGAATCTCCTATATTGATTTCTTCCTAGCTTCGAAATGACTGCTATGCTGTGTGCCTGTTGTTTTTAGTGGCAAAGAAGCTTAACAACAAAAATTGCACATGCAATATTTTCTACTATAAATCTAACATTTCACTACTCTTTCTTTTTGTGTGATTATTTAGTATTTAATATCTGCAAATGAACTTCAGAGTCACATGGAAGACAGAGATTAATTGAGGGGAGTTAATAATGTAATCATTAATCTTCTTACCTTTAAACAAATTTTTCCTTATTTCTTTCATTAGCTATTCAAATGTATTTTAGGTTTCATATAGCTTTGCCCATGCCTGACTAGATTTATTTTCATTTATATATTACTATCCCTATTACCTGGTGGCCCAGATGATAAAGAATCCACCTGCAATGCAGGAGACCCGGGTTTGACCCCTGAGTCAGGAATATCTCCTGGAGAAGGGAGTGGACACCCACTCCAGTCTTCTTGCCTGGAAAATTCTGTGGACAGAGGAGCCTGGTGGGCTACAGTCCATGGGGTCACAAAGAGTTGGAGTGACTGAGCACACACACTTTCATATTACAGATTAAAGAATACTGATTCCATTGTGTTTTTAGATTAGTATTTCTAGGAATAGCATAACTGATATTTATATTTATTTATATCCATTTATCTTGCTGGTTTTTCTTATTGATTCTAATGTTATCTTGTTCTGGTACACTCCTGATTCTCCTCAGTGTTTTGATTTGTTTTTTAAGGCGTTTTCAGGTATGTAGTAAAACCAGATACAAAGAGTTTGACTTCTTTTCATTCTAATATTTAGCTTCTGATTTTTCTTCTGCCACCTTGTGAGCACTGCTACTTCCAATAAATATTAAGTAATAGTAATGTTAGTAAGTATTGTTTTCTTGATGCTGATTTTATATGTGAATGCATGTATGTGTAAGTACATGTGTGTGAGAGAGAAACTGTGTCAAAAATAAGAGAAAAATAACTAATATTGAATATGATTAACAGCAGTTTCTTTTTATTTTTTAACACGATGAGCACCTTTTGAGGAAGCAGGTCATCTTTGGTGTCATTATGTTTCTTCCTTTAGCTAGAAGATTCAGAGAGTTAAGAACAGTAATCTAATTTTCCATAATACAGTACAAAGCTTTGAGCAAAACAGACATTTACCATTTAGCTGTATAACTCAAATCCCTTTATGTCACTTAGTGGAAAATACTTTGGTAGTAGCTGTGAATAGGCAGCTTTTTCAAAAGTGTAGATCCTGTTAGAATAACAGATTCCAGAGGCTTAAGGGATCTTCAAGGATCATATGCAATCCAGAAAAGAAAAATAAGACATCACAATACCAGCATGATCTTAAACTTCAGTTATGAAATTAGATACATATGTTTCCCACATTCTTTGCAAACATTTCATGTTGCCACAAGCTATCAGGAATCACCTCACACCAAGCTGTTTATATACCCACTATGCTATATTTGGAAGCTTAGAACAGGCTACTAGAATTATGCTTTGTGAAGTTATATCTGTATGATAATTAAGTCAAAGAGAGGATCATTGTACGAATGGAAGGGCTTCCCAGGTGGTGCAGTGGTAAAGAATCTGCTTGCCAATGCAGGCGATGAGAGTTTTATCCCTGGATCAGGAGGATCCCCTGGAGAAGGAAACAGCAACCCACTCCAGTATTCTTGCCTGGAGAATCCATGGACAGAGGAGCCTTGTGGGCTGCAGCCTAAGTGAACCCATAGTTGGAATAGTGCTGGACATCTATAACAGCAACAGAGTCATCCTTAGAGTGAGTATTCTTGGCTTGTCTTGACAATAACGATCATAAATGCTGTGATAGAGCACTAATTCAGAAAGACACCACTATGCTATGCCTGTGAGCGTTCAGAAAAACTCAGGTGTTCTTTCCAATCTTCTATAATCTATTAATGACACAAGCTTTATGGGAGTTTTCCAAATCTGCCCCAGTTCCAGCCAATAGTAGCAAGACTCTACCTACCTTGTTATGGGGCTGCTAGTGTAATGTAAGAATTCCAGAAAATGAAGAGAGTTGCTCCGGACATATAAATTGCTGCCTGTAAAACTAACTGACATTACATTTTCCTTGGCTGAGTTTTTACTTTCTGCATGATCAACTCTTACTAAAACACTCTTTCTAGAGGAAAAATAAATAAGAGTGAGAATGGGGAGGGCAAAATACAGAGATATAAGAAATACGGTTATTGGCATGACTTTTCAGTTCAAGTACACCGACTCAATAGACATGAGTTTGAACAAAGTCCAGCAGATAGTGAAGGACAGAAGCATGGGGTCGCAAAGATTTGGACACTGCTTAGCAACTGACAGTAACAACATCAACTTTGTTTTAACTCAAGAGTATTGCCATGAAGGCACTGAGCCCGGCAAGTTTCAGAACCCTTATTTATCATGTTTATTTTAGATTGGAGCATCATTGATTAACAGTGTTTTGTTTCAAGTGTACAACAAAGTAATTCATTTATACATATACACGTATCTATTCTTTTATAAGTTATTTTCTGATTCAGGTTATTACAGAATATTCAGAAGTGACCATGGCATTATACAGTAGGTCCTTGTTGGTTAGCTATGTAAAATATACCAGTGTGTACATGTCAGAACCCTTATTTGTAGAATCTCCTTTCAAGACCCAGGGAGAGACTGCACCAGTGTATGCTGTATTATCACCATGAACTTTCTGTGAACTTGTAAACGTATAAATTTTTTCACTAGACTTGACCTCATGTATTGTCTCCTGTCCCCACTTGCTTCCTTGTTTCCTCTGCTGTCCACTGCTGCTGAATGAGCATAAGTATAACAGAAATGCAGCAGAGGAGAGGCTGATGTAGGGGTACATGTAGTTTGGGTTTAGTGGGGAATGTACGCATAGTTCCCCGTCACTCTGAGCAGAGTAGATTTCTTGCTTGGCTCCCATGTGAAGGGGCCGCCTTGGACATGCCTGCACTCCCTAGGCCAATTCACTGTGTGTACAAGCGTGCAGATGCTGGAGCTGAGGATGTTCTGAGAGGTGAGACTTGGCTCCAGGTGTGTGAGGGCAATGAGGAAGCCACAAGACTGGAGCCGATGGAGCCAGAGGCAGCCAGCAGAGCCTTGTCTCCATCACTGGTCCTGAAACAGTGGTAATAATGGCTCCATTTCTCATAAAAATACCTCTTCAAAGTGGAAGCTTGCTAGTCTTAGAGGTACATCTTAAAACAAGCTGCATAAAAGAATGTGCTAGATCTGTTTTAAAAAATATTTTTGATGGAAATATTGCACCACAGAATTGATTGGAATTCCTGAACAGAATAGCCTAAAGTGCCACTCATGTCAAAATAGCTCACATGTAAAAAAATCCTAATCGATGTTCTCTCAAATTGGCAACCTAAATCTATACAAAGTGTTTCCAGCAAAAAAAAGCATGAAGGTAAAAAAAAACTCTCTAAATTAGCAATAATGAAAATTAAATTATCATGTATGATAATTGTCATATAAAAGGTTATATAAAAGAGTATTGAGCCAAAGAATTAGGAGAAGAAATATATGTATCAGTCCTAAAAATATCAAAGCATTTTAATTAAAATACTGACAATTTTCATTAATAGAAATATTGAAGTAATTTTCTAGATTTATGTTTTGAGTTTTTCTAGATCTCAGTTTTTGACACATTGTAATTCTTTTTCATTTTTCATTGTGAGTAAATGTTCTCATTTTTAATCTAACTTTATGGTTGCATTTTGTATTATTTTCCTTGAGAAAAACATCTAATACTGTATAAGGTTCAGGCTTCCACACTTTCTGAATCTAGCTCATTGGATTACTAGTATCATTATTGTTAGAAAATTCACTTCTGACAATGTAAACTAAGTTTAGAGCTCTACATCTCAAAACCATTTTCAACCTGAAAAATAAGTGACTTTTATGAAGAAATTTAAAATTCCAAATTAAAATGCTATGTTAAATAATTCATTACTCCATATCTGGAATGATTTTATTTAGACTGTTCAACGAGTGCTAATCAAGATAAAAGAGAAAGCTAGCAATAACCCCAAGGAAATATGTTTAGAACTGTATTCTTCAAGGCTACACTTTATGCACAATAATGTGACTATACTATTTTTAAAGTATTTTTTTTAATGTTGGCCTCTTTCATTGTTTTTTTTTTTTTTTAATTTATTTTATTCTCATCCATCTTTATTCTTTAGTCTGTGTGGACCTCCAACTACAGTGGCCCCTCTCGTTGCAGAACACCAGCTCTGGGCGCATGTGCCCGAGCTCCGACTCTCAACTGAACACATCGGTCCAGCCTCTCCACAGATAACCAACCATAGTCAGATATCCCAACCAGATACGAGCAGGAAGCCCACCTTGTTCAATCTGTTATTCTTTTGGAAAAGTAGCTGTAGTGCCCAGCCACTCAGGTATGTCCAGTTCTTTGAGATCCCATGGACTGTAGCTTGCCAGGCTCCTCTGTCCATGGAAATTTCCAGGCAGGAATACTAGAGTCAGTTGTGATTTTCTTCTCTGGGGAATATTCCAGACCCAGGGATCGGGCCCTCGTCTCCTATGCCTCCTGCATTGACAGCTGGGTACGATCACTAAGAGTGAGCACAGTAGCAAAGGTACCAGTTTGTATAGGAGATGGACACAGAAAACCAAAGAACAAGAGCATTCACACACGGAAAAATAGCTCCTGAGGAATTTTATTCTCGGTGTGCTCTCAGACCATCACAACTATAGGTGAGCATGTTAAAAGTAACAGTGGCTCCCAAACATTGCCACAGACTGCACACAAGAGATAGAGACGAGGTCACTAGAAACATACGGCGTAGTCAAAGATCAACAGATGCTTATACAAGATCAAAACTGGAAGAAAAGGTTAAGATCAACAACCAGGAGAACCTCAAAAATCAAAGTTAAGACAGGGGGAAAAGGTCTGGGAGCTTCAAAAGAAGAAAACAAAAAGTTAAAACTCTTCAGAGTTTAATTCTGAGCAGGAATACAGGAATGGGTTACCATTTTCTCCTCCAGCAAGACTTCTTTACTCAGACCAAGGAATCTAAAAATAACAACAAAAATGGTCAAATACTTGTAAATTTCAAACAAAATATACTACTAAATTATAAGTTAAGCCAATATAAAGATTGGCTTAAAATGGAAAGTATAAACTATGTAGGACAGAATAGCACAAAAAAACCCAGAGGACTACATAAAATAGATTTGTGGGGATGTTGATTGTTTTAATTTGTGAAAGGATTTCAATCTCAAATGGAACCTGAAGATATGAAATGGAGGATCTCATGCAGGTACCTTTTGAATAACAGAATGCAAAAGCCCCCCGGCAGACACCAGCTCTGGGCGCATGTGCCCGAGCTCCGACTCTCAACTGAACACATCGGTCCAGCCTCTCCACATATAACCAACCATAGTCAGATATCCCAACCAGATACGAGCAGGAAGCCCACCTTGTTCAATCTGTTATTCTTTTGGAAAAGTAGCTGTAGTGCCCAGCCACTCAGGTATGTCCAGTTCTTTGAGATCCCATGGACTGTAGCTTGCCAGGCTCCTCTGTCCATGGAAATTTCCAGGCAGGAATACTAGAGTCAGTTGTGATTTTCTTCTCTGGGGAATATTCCAGACCCAGGGATCGGGCCCTCGTCTCCTATGCCTCCTGCATTGACAGCTGGGTACAATCACTAAGAGTGAGCACAGTAGCAAAGGTACCAGTTTGTATAGGAGATGGACACAGAACAGAAAACCAAAGAACAAGAGCATTCACACACGGAAAAATAGCTCCTGAGGAATGTTATTCTCGGCGTGCTCTCAGACCATCACAACTATAGGTGAGCATGTTAAAAGTAACAGTGGCTCCCAAACATTGCCACAGACTGCACACAAGAGATAGAGACGAGGTCACTAGAAACATACGGCGTAGTCAAGGATCAACAGATGCTTATACAAGATCAAAACTGGAAGAAAAGGTTAAGATCAACAACCAGGAGAACCTCAAAAATCAAGAATAAGACAGGGGGAAAAGGTCTGGGAGCTTCAAAAGAAGAAAACAAAAAGTTAAAACTCTTCAGAGTTTTAATTCTGAGCAGGAATACAGGAATGGGTTACCATTTTCCCCTCCAGCAAGACTTCTTTACCCAGACCAAGGAATCTAAAAATAACAACAAAAATGGTCAAATACTTGTAAATTTCAAACAAAATATACTACTAAATTATAAGTTAAGCCAATATAAAGATTGGCTTAAAATGGAAAGTATAAACTATGTAGGACAGAATAGCACAAAAAAAAACCAGAGGACTACATAAAATAGATTTGTGGGGATGTTGATTGTTTTAATTTGTGAAAGGATTTCAATCTCAAATGGAACCTGAAGATATGAAATGGAGGATCTCATGCAGGTACCTTTTGAATAACAGAATGCAAAAACTGTGAGACAGGTTACCTAGTAAAAGCTTGATTTACAGTAGATAAACTAATCTCCTGGCCCAGAAATACCCCCAAATCTCTTCCCATCCTCAAGTCAATGATTTCAAGCATGAATTCCATCTGAACATCCGCCTCTTTCAGCTCTGTGCCCACCACTTCAGCTCATCCAGAAAGCTCACCTGACTTGACTTGCCTAGAGCTGGCTATACGGTGCATTTTCTGAATTGCAAGTCTTCTGTTGTTCCCAAATGAAATCAATTTCTGGTCATTTGGGTTTCCTTGGCTTACCCTTTAGTTAAGTTGACAAATTTTAGATGATAGAAAAGAGAGAATAACCTAAAGACAGTGATACATAGCACAACCAATAAAAAGGTAAAAATATACTAAGGAGATGGAAAAAATTCAACCAATAAAATGAAAAGCTGGTACTGAGAAACTGATATGTCAGACTGACCTATACAAGCAATAAAAAAAACTATTGATGGAGAGAAATTAAGAAGCAACAGTTTGAATGAAAAATAATATATAATTACACATACAAATATTTAAAGTAAAAATAAAAGAAATATTGCTGGGATTCCCTGATGGTCCAGTGGGTAGTGAGTCTGCCTTGCAGCGCAAGGGGCACCAGTTTGATCCCTGGCATGGGAAGATGCCACATGCCGAGGAGCGGCTGGACCAGTGTGTCCATCTACGAGCTAGCACTCTGGAGTGCACGCACCCAGAGGCAGTGCTCTGCAGCGAGAGAGGCCATTGTGATGGGAGCCCCACACAGGCCAAAGAACTAAGATGAATGGAAATAAATAAATGAAGGACCAATAAAAGAGGCCAAATTAAAAAAAAAAATACTTGTTCATGAATCTTAAAAAAAAAAGAAATATTGCAATAAGAAAGTATAAAAATTTAGGTGAAATGTTCAAAATCATGTATTCTTCTAAATTTGAAAAGAAAACACACACACACCTACCTTAACAGATAAATATTACGGTAGCTTCCTTTTTTTTTTTTTTTAAAGTATTTTCCAGTATTTTCAAGTTTTATTTTGAAGTAATTTAGATTTACAGAATAATTATAAAACCAATACAATAAATCTCCATATGGCTTTTACTCAGCTTCTGCTGATATTAGCATCTTGCATAACATGATTATTTTATTACAACTAAGTTATCAATATGGATATAATATAATAAACTGAAGACTTATTTGGATTTCACAGTATTGCCACTTTTTTTTTTTCTGTTCCAAGATCTTACATTTCATCTAGTTTGATCTCTGCTGAGGCACCTCCAGTTTATGAAAGTCCCCTGTCCTTCTTTCTTTTTCAGAACATTGACAATTTTAAAGAATTTGAATGTACTATTTTTGTATAATGTCTCTCAGTTTGGGCTGGTCTTATTATTCTCAAGCTTAGACTGTGATTATGCATTTAGGGCAAAGAGTATCACAGAAAAAATGTGTCCCTCTGACTACAACACGCCAGAAATTTGTGATGTTGATGTTGGTGGTGTGACCTTGATCATTTAGTTAATGTGGGGTCTGCTGGGTTTCTCCCCTGGTAATTACTATTTCTCCTTTTGTAATTAATAAATAATCTGATTTTCCTCACCATCTTGCTCATCAACTTTAGCATTCATTTATAGATCTTGACTACTACAACTCTGTGTTATGTTACTGGTGATTTTGTTTTTATTTCCTTTATTTTTTTCTACATCTATTTACTAAAGTTATTCTGTAGAGGAGAGCTATGCCTTATTCTTCATTTAATTATTTATACTTAAACATTTACTTTTTATCAATATGAGCTTATAATTGCTTACTTTACTTTGTGGGCTTTATTGAATATATCTTTATTTACCTTGTAGCTTATCATTCTAGCTTTGGTCATTAGAAGCTTTTTCAGATTAACTCCTATGCCCTTTCCACATTCCTCTTCCTTCTTCCTTTGTTGTTGTTTTTTTGTTTGTTTGTTTTTTACTTATTTTATCAATAACAATTGACAAATACAATTGCATATTTTAAAGTGTATAACATGATGATTTGACATTCATATTCTGGGGGATGATTGCAAAGGTCAAGGTAATTAACACATCCATCACCTCAAATAGTTAGTACCTTATTAATTCGAGTTTTATTTGCTTTCCAGAACTGCATCTCATTCCAGGATCATCTTGTATTTACCCTGCCCCAGGCCTGGAACCAACCTCTTCTCTAAGAAGTCCGGGTCCTTAAATCAAGGAATTATATTGGGCTCCAGGTAGGCTCATTGAGGCCAGATGCCACTGAACCTAGACCTAAGCAGATAGAGCCAGTGCATGTAACTATCTGCACCAACCGATGCACACACAGACATTTTGTTTAATCATAAACATGTTCAATTCTTCACAGGAAAAACTGATGCAAGTTAAGAGACATGACTTCATGGGTAACTGTTCTAACATGGATAAGAACAGAATAACACCTGCACTAATTTAGATGTATCCTCACTTCCACAAATGACATGAGGGTTTCTGCCATCTCATAATATCTAGTCCCACTGCCACCAAGAGAAAGCTCAGCTGTGCACCCCAAATTTAATAGCGTTGTGGCCTTTCTCAGATTCAGAGAACTTACAACACGCCAGAAATTGGTTTTGGTGGTGTGACCTTGATCATTTAGTTAATGTGGGGTCTGCTGGGTTTCTCCCCTGGTAATTACTATTTCTCCTTTTGTAATTAATAAATAATCTGATTTTCCTCACCATCTTGCTCATCAACTTTAGCATTCATTTATAGATCTTGACTACTACAACTCTGTGTTATGTTACTGGTGATTTTGTTTTTATTTCCTTTATTTTTTTCTACATCTATTTACTAAAGTTATTCTGTAGAGGAGAGCTATGCCTTATTCTTCATTTAATTATTTATACTTAAACATTTACTTTTTATCAATAATTGCTTACTTTACTTTGTGGGCTTTATTGAATATATCTTTATTTACCTTGTAGCTTATCATTCTAGCTTTGGTCATTAGAAGCTTTTTCAGATTAACTCCTATGCCCTTTCCACATTCCTCTTCCTTCTTCCTTTGTTGTTGTTTTTTTGTTTGTTTGTTTTTTACTTATTTTATCAATAACAATTGACAAATACAATTGCATATTTTAAAGTGTATAACATGATGATTTGACATTCATATTCTGGGGGATGATTGCAAAGGTCAAGGTAATTAACACATCCATCACCTCAAATAGTTAGTACCTTATTAATTCGAGTTTTATTTGCTTTCCAGAACTGCATCTCATTCCAGGATCATCTTGTATTTACCCTGCCCCAGGCCTGGAACCAACCTCTTCTCTAAGAAGTCCGGGTCCTTAAATCAAGGAATTATATTGGGCTCCAGGTAGGCTCATTGAGGCCAGATGCCACTGAACCTAGACCTAAGCAGATAGAGCCAGTGCATGTAACTATCTGCACCAACCGATGCACACACAGACATTTTGTTTAATCATAAACATGTTCAATTCTTCACAGGAAAAACTGATGCAAGTTAAGAGACATGACTTCATGGGTAACTGTTCTAACATGGATAAGAACAGAATAACACCTGCACTAATTTAGATGTATCCTCACTTCCACAAATGACATGAGGGGTTTCTGCCATCTCATAATATCTAGTCCCACTGCCACCAAGAGAAAGCTCAGCTGTGCACCCCAAATTTAATAGCGTTGTGGCCTTTCTCAGATTTTCAGAGAACTTGAAAGATATCTCAGTACTGTGAATTACAAATAGCCTCCATTTCTAAAATTTTGAGAAACAGCTTCTGGGCACTTGAAAATGCATTTTTCTAAAAAATCCAGTAGATGGCACAAATACTCCTATTTTTTTAGGTGCTGGCTATCATTAGTAATCACGAGAAGGATGCTGTAACTATCCAGACAGAAGGAGGAGGTAGGGAACGTTCTCAGATCCTACAGAAAAGACAGTCTTGATTGGGAAAAAGGCCTCAGCTTTTGTAAAAAGAAATGGCTGTCCTGGTCTGTTTATAATTGGTGACTTCAGAGATTTTATAGGAGAGAAATTAAGAATTCCTGGTGCTGCTCTAGCATATATCTTAAAATTAACTATTTAAAATACATTTTAAAATAGAATTATGAATATAGCATAGTCCCATTAAATTTATGAAAATGAATTGCTGACGATTTGCCAGTAACTATTGACTGAGGATAGAATTCCTGTTTAACCCAAAGGACTTGTCCAGATTCACAACAATTTCTTACATAAGAAAGTATAAACCAGATCTCAGAGTTTTAGCTATCCTCATCTATTAATGTTTTCCTTAGTCATGTAGCTTCAATCAGTCCAGAGCACGTAAATATTCTTTAATATTCCTCTAATTTTGGCGATTTCTCAAACCATGCTATCTATCCAAGAAATGTTTCTACGCAGTATATCATGGAGTAATGGCCCCCATGAGCAGCAGCACTCTCCATGGGCTCATAAAAATGCACACACGCATTGTATCACTCTGTATCAGTTAGGTTGGTTCAGACCACAGAGCTTCGAGCAAGAGTCCAGCTGTTTCTTCTGCTGTGGAGCCTAAAGCCCAAATACTCTTCTCGAACTGATTCAGCATTTACTGACATCAAGACCGCTGTTTTCTCTCTGTCCACTGTCTCATACAGTCTGTAAACAATCCTTCTAGTGGTCACAGGTGAATGCTGGTACAGGCATATTGAAACTACACATTTTCTTTCAAAAATCTTTCCTTGTTGTTTCTTCAGCCATGGCCTGGTGCCCCCTGTCAAGGGTCTGAGCATGGCCCCACTTTCCAGTAAAGAAAATGTTCTGAAAGAGCCTTCAGGAGATGCCCGTTCATATCTCATTATCTAAGGCTAACTGTGGTGTGTGAGAATGCTTAAATTGTCAGATTTTCTTAAACTAAGATGCATCTTCTGGTGTTGGATTGGGCTCCTGTGGCACAATCTTCTAGAATATGAACACAAGAAGGCCACGGAAGAAGAAAAGCCAGGGCTTCCCTGGTGGTCCAGTGGGTAAGGACACTGCCTTACAGTGTAAGGGGCGCCAGTTCGACCCCTGGCCTGGGGGGATCCTACGTGCCGCGGAGCTGCTGGACCCATGTGTCCAACTACCGAGATGGAGCTCTGGAGCACATGCACCCAGAGCTGGTGCTCTGTGATGAGAGAGGCCACTGTGATGGGTGGCCCACAGGAGCCAAAGAACAGAGATAAATAAATGAAAGATCAACAGAAGTAGCCAAAAAAAAAAAAGAAAGAAAGAAAAGCTGGGTGGACAGTTAGCAACCACAAATAGCAATTTCTTTTATATTCAGGTCACTAGTCACAAAGTGCTACACTCCTGAGTCCTCCTCTGACTGCCCGTACACACCCCCTTCCTAGTTCCATCGCTCATCATCACATTCTCGCCCTTCATCCTGACCTCTTTAAAAACACATTTTGTTTTGAAAATCCTTGGGATTCTTCAGGCAAGAATACCGGAGTGGGTTGTCATTTTCTGCTCCAGGGGATCTTCCGGACCCAGGGACCAAGCTCATGTCTACTGTGTCCCCAGCAACGGCAGGTGGGTTCTTTGCTACTAGAGCCATCTGGAAGCCCCATCCTTAGCCTTTCTCCGGTATAAAACTAGCCCCTTCAAAGCAAAAATGCTGTTCTGTTTGTTCATCACCATTTCTCTGATTTCTAGAAGAATTTCTCATGCACAGTAGATTTAATTATTTGAGAAATAATGGATAGATGTAAATATTAATGGAAACGTGATCTTTACCGGCTCCATTTTTAACAGTATTGAGGAGGTTAATTAGGAAGCATCTTTTTCTCTTGGGACATGATTCTGGCATGAGATGAAAATAATTATGGAATTAAATAAGCAGCAGAGAACATCAGAATTGGAAGGAGAAGCAGCAGGGTGGTGTTTGGCTATAAAATTAATGTTCATTAGGAGGACAGAATTGACTAGACCACAGCTCAATAAACAGGATGGTTAGATACTAAGCTAAGGAAAAATTGTACTTAGAGTCTCAGTAGAAAAAAACACTTTTCTGTGTAGTTGCCTCTGGCTTTGTTATTTAGTAGCTGTTATGTCCAACATATTATAGATTCCCTGAAAACCTTGGTAGTATCATCTATAAAGTAGAGTTTCAGGATTTTCAGGATCTCATGGAAAACACGCAAGAGCTGAGGCCAAAGATCTGAGTTGGAATGGTAATGCCAGCTACAAGGAAACTTTCTTTCCTTTTTGTTTAATCACATGTAAATTTATTGACTTCTCTGAATCTTGACTTCTTTAAGTGTTAAGAAACTATTTTGAATATCACATAGTTCAATTGACTCTGTTGAAGCCAATTGTAAATCTTTGCGTCTTGTGGATCCAATTTCCTCAAATCTTAAAATTTGGCAATTAAATTCATTAAACACACAGACATCAGCAGTGTGCCAATAGATAGACTAAAAAAAAAAAAAAAAATCTCTGCAATTTCCCTAGCCTATGGCTTTCTCATTCCAGCCTGATTACTAAGATGGTCAGGAGTCCATGTATAATGAGGTGAAAATCATAAATACCTGTAGAATGAATACAATGGAAATTGGTGAATGGACTTAGAAAATATGGCTATGAAAATTGAATCCAAGCCTAGTTCTGCATATAAATAACAATAGCGAACTAAAGTGGAATTTTCAGATCTTGTTTGGCCATCTTGATCAATGTTTGAGGACAGAATATGTTCTAGAAGATTATTTTTGATAAATGCCAATTTTCTTACCCAGATATGAAAAACCAGTGACTTCAAAAATGATTAAGTTAGTCAAGCAAAAGGCTATCAAAAACACTTTTGTAAGTGATTTATTGTCTGTTCGCTGGAAAATATAACTAAGTGGTTTTCATCAGACTCACGAAGTTAATAAGAAAATATAAAATGTTTTCTTTGTTTAATGATAGTGATATTAGTAAAACAGTGAACACTGTTTACAGAGATGACAGAAAGGTATTTAAAATGTCTTTTTCATGATACCTTGGTTAAGATTAAGAAATATGAGGTATTTTTAAAGAAAATTAGGTGAACTGATGACTGCTAGTTTAATGTTTTACTGTTTGATCAATGAAAAGATTAAAGTTATCTTTAATAACTTTATTAAAGAGGTCTTGTCATTTGCTTCAAATGACACATCTGTAAAATGAAGCCTATGCAGCAGTCTGTGCTGTAGAGCTATTGTGGAAATTGTATGGTTCAGTTCACAGGAAACTCTTAGTACAGTACCTGGGACACAGTGAGCTAGACATTTACTGAGATTGGTAGAGGGAAGACATCAAGGTGCTTACGTTGCCTAACCTATAAAACTCTTTCTACAACCATCTAGGGTTTGTTCTTCACATGCAGTATCATACCTTTGACCACCAGGTTTTCACACATGGCCCAGGAAATGCTAACGTCTGGATAGTCTCTCTAACCCTGATCTTTTCTGGTTAGTAGCACCAGTTTCATGAGTCTCACAGGACCATATAACTTGTTTCATGCTCTGTTGCTTCTTTCTTGAAATCCACAATGATTTTTGAATAAAGGGTCCACAAATTTCATTTTACCCTGGGCCTCACAAAGTATATAGCTGCTTTTCTTAGAAATCTCACCATGTAGGGAAACTTTTCTGTCATTGCTGTTGTTCAGCTGCCCAGTCATGTCCAAGTCTTCATGACCCCATGCATTGCAGCATGCCAGGCTGCCCTGTCTCTCACTGTCTCCCAATTTTTCTAAGTTCATGTTTGTTGCATTCTGTAACTTAGTAAATTGTCACAGCTCTATCTCTTCTTGAAAACCAGTGACTTCAAAATGATTAAGTTAGTCAAGCAAAGGCTATCAAAACACTTTTGTAAGTGATTTATTGTCTGTTCGCTGGAAAATATAACTAAGTGGTTTTCATCAGACTCACGAAGTTAATAAGAAAATATAAAATGTTTTCTTTGTTTAATGATAGTGATATTAGTAAAACAGTGAACACTGTTTACAGAGATGACAGAAAGGTATTTAAAATGTCTTTTCATGATACCTTGGTTAAGATTAAGAAATATGAGGTATTTTTAAAGAAAATTAGGTGAACTGATGACTGCTAGTTTAATGTTTTACTGTTTGATCAATGAAAAGATTAAAGTTATCTTTAATAACTTTATTAAAGAGGTCTTGTCATTTGCTTCAAATGACACATCTGTAAAATGAAGCCTATGCAGCAGTCTGTGCTGTAGAGCTATTGTGGAAATTGTATGGTTCAGTTCACAGGAAACTCTTAGTACAGTACCTGGGACACAGTGAGCTAGACATTTACTGAGATTGGTAGAGGGAAGACATCAAGGTGCTTACGTTGCCTAACCTATAAAACTCTTTCTACAACCATCTAGGGTTTGTTCTTCACATGCAGTATCATACCTTTGACCACCAGGTTTTCACACATGGCCCAGGAAATGCTAACGTCTGGATAGTCTCTCTAACCCTGATCTTTTCTGGTTAGTAGCACCAGTTTCATGAGTCTCACAGGACCATATAACTTGTTTCATGCTCTGTTGCTTCTTTCTTGAAATCCACAATGATTTTTTGAATAAAGGGTCCACAAATTTCATTTTACCCTGGGCCTCACAAAGTATATAGCTGCTTTTCTTAGAAATCTCACCATGTAGGGAAACTTTTCTGTCATTGCTGTTGTTCAGCTGCCCAGTCATGTCCAAGTCTTCATGACCCCATGCATTGCAGCATGCCAGGCTGCCCTGTCTCTCACTGTCTCCCAATTTTTCTAAGTTCATGTTTGTTGCATTCTGTAACTTAGTAAATTGTCACAGCTCTATCTCTTCTTGAAAACTGAAAATGTTAGTCTCTCAGTCATGTCCGACTCCTTGCAGCCCCATGGACTGCAGCCCATCAGGCTCCTCTGTGCATGGAATCTCCCAGGCAAGAATACTGGAGTGAATCGCCATTCCCTTCTCCAGAGGATTTTCCTGACCCAGGGATTGAAAATGACTCTCCTGCAGTGCAGGCAGATTCTTACCATCTGAACCATCTTACTACTTTTTATTTCTCCCATTATATTATTAGGAAACTCTAAGACATTTATCTCTGTGAGATATTGAAAGCTACATAAAGTCTGGAGCATTGCCAGTCTTGCTCAAGGTTTTGTTTTCTCAAGCATCTTCCACAGGCCATGGCATATATACTCAGTAACTGTGTGCTGAGTGAGTGAACAAAATGTTTGCCATGAGTAGAGAAATTTCTGAAAACCACTGCCTCATGACCTTATACTACATGAACATCATACCAATTCACTCAGAAGGGCTAACCCCAGGACAAATAGTAAAAGGGAAGACAAGGAATATAATGTTTACTGAGAAGCAATGAATTTCTCCCAAACCTAATTCAGAGACTTGAAGCAGGTTGCCAACTGTGAAAGGCAAGAGTAGGGCACCTGGACATTTGATTAAAAGTTGTGATATTCTCTGAAAGCAGCTAAAAGTGTTACTGGGTAGGTATGAACTTTTAGTAATTACTGACACTCCTCAAAAACGAATATAAAGATGAATGCAGAGACAGGCAATGATTGTAAGCAGGTTCACCAAGAATACCCCTCCCAAGGGTGTTCAAACACATCTGTGAACAGGTGCAGGCCCACACACTATTTCACTTGGTGGTTTAGGAGGAGCTGTACAGTTATTCTCACTTTCCTCTAGGTTGAAAAAACATATACTGTGAGCAAATTTTCTTCTGTTCAAAAGATTATTTTTGTTATTTGTTCCTGTGGCGTCTTGTTTTCCAAACTAGGCAGGAAGTTTGAGCTACTCTGAGATGAGGAGTTTTTACAATCAATAATTTATAGTCTATGAATTATGAAATAAAATGTTTATAGAGTGTTATGATAAGATAATCCATAAAGCATTATTTAATAGTTAAATAATGAGCCCTGAGTCAACATTGCACCTGGGCTCTCATCCAGTTTCCGCTCACTCACTTGGTTACATTTGGCAATTCATTTAACCTCCCTACTCTTCAGTTTCTTCAAAACAACAAAGTTTGGGTAATTTCTAGGTTCCCTTTCAGCTCTAAGGTTTCTAAGAGAAGAGGAGTTGGGTTAGGGTTAGGGTTAGGGAAGAAGAAATCTTTTGGAAGTTTAGGTAGTCAAAATTAGTTTAAAGAGAGATGTTGTTTATGAGGAAGAGACAGAAAAGAAATAAAGTCAAAAGAATGGAATCTGCACATCTTGGAAACCATAGAAATTACACAAAGATATTTTTTTTCTGACACAGTAGGTTTGTGTAGAGGTACAACTCTTAGTAAGCACATAGTCTAGGAAGGAAAACATAATTGAAGGAGCATAGTCTCGTAAAAAAGAAAAAGCTTCACTCAACAAAACAATCCATAAAACCCAAACAGCGGGAGGAAGCTAATGTGGCTCTTGCATGGGGATGGGAGTGCATGGCATGAATGTGGACCAACAGGAAAGTTTACAAGGAAAAGGAGACACCTTTGACTTTTCTGTGTATCTCAAGATTTGACTCACAACATTACCTTCCATAATAAACAGGCATTTCTTTCAGAAGCCTTCCTTGAAGGTTTTGTCATGTTCTTAACAATTCTTTTGTACAGAAAATACCTTTAAAGTTTTTTTGTAAAGTGCCAATTTTGGAAAACGTGTCTAGAGAGAGCAACTCCATCTGTTTTTGCCACGTCCCTGCCTCTGTGCTTTTGAGAGGAGTGTTTAACAAACATCATTTGAGGAGCATGGTGAGATTAAGATACTTTGGCACGAGTAATGGGAAGGCTTCCTGCAGCATATAAACAAGACATCATGAGGATTTAGACAGGATTCAGGAAGACAGAAATTAACAGATATGTTTGATACCCCTCACTGAGCTGGGGTGAAGGAAGAGGGAAATGGTATATTTTTCAAGGTTATTAATCTCATAAGGCAGAAGACTAGAGATATAGCTAGAGTTTCTACTTTTTTTCTGGAAAAGATTAAAGAGAACACATGGCTAATGGTTTGTAGGTTTCAGGAAAAAGGATTTTATATTCCAGACTTGATATGTAACATCAGAGATGGAATCTCTTGGGAAAGTGGAGAGTGCTTCCCATAAAGACTAGCATAAAACTGTCTAAAAGATTTGTTGATGTGATCAAAAGGGTTTACACCCCAGAGTTGGGGACTAAAGAGAGATGTTGTTTATGAGGAAGAGACAGAAAAGAAATAAAGTCAAAAGAATGGAATCTGCACATCTTGGAAACCATAGAAATTACACAAAGATATTTTTTTTCTGACACAGTAGGTTTGTGTAGAGGTACAACTCTTAGTAAGCACATAGTCTAGGAAGGAAAACATAATTGAAGGAGCATAGTCTCGTAAAAAAGAAAAAGCTTCACTCAACAAAACAATCCATAAAACCCAAACAGCGGGAGGAAGCTAATGTGGCTCTTGCATGGGGATGGGAGTGCATGGCATGAATGTGGACCAACAGGAAAGTTTACAAGGAAAAGGAGACACCTTTGACTTTTCTGTGTATCTCAAGATTTGACTCACAACATTACCTTCCATAATAAACAGGCATTTCTTTCAGAAGCCTTCCTTGAAGGTTTTGTCATGTTCTTAACAATTCTTTTGTACAGAAAATACCTTTAAAGTTTTTTTGTAAAGTGCCAATTTTGGAAAACGTGTCTAGAGAGAGCAACTCCATCTGTTTTTGCCACGTCCCTGCCTCTGTGCTTTTGAGAGGAGTGTTTAACAAACATCATTTGAGGAGCATGGTGAGATTAAGATACTTTGGCACGAGTAATGGGAAGGCTTCCTGCAGCATATAAACAAGACATCATGAGGATTTAGACAGGATTCAGGAAGACAGAAATTAACAGATATGTTTGATACCCCTCACTGAGCTGGGGTGAAGGAAGAGGGAAATGGTATATTTTTCAAGGTTATTAATCTCATAAGGCAGAAGACTAGAGATATAGCTAGAGTTTCTACTTTTTTTCTGGAAAAGATTAAAGAGAACACATGGCTAATGGTTTGTAGGTTTCAGGAAAAAGGATTTTATATTCCAGACTTGATATGTAACATCAGAGATGGAATCTCTTGGGAAAGTGGAGAGTGCTTCCCATAAAGACTAGCATAAAACTGTCTAAAAGATTTGTTGATGTGATCAAAAGGGTTTACACCCCAGAGTTGGGGACTAAAGAGAAATGCTTGATGTTAGAATTGGAAAATCAGATACTCTTACTCTGAAATAGAAACTCCCAGGCCTTCTGAAGACTAAGGTCAGACCTAGCCCAGAGCCCCTTTCTACTCCTTTTTATTGGCTGCAGCAAGTCATAGCCTGCTTCAGACTCAATTACCATCTGTAGACTGGAAATGTACCATTCATGGAAAAATTGATATTGTATTAAAAGGCATACTGATAGAAGTTCTATAGCACAAATCTGTCCGATTCCATATCTCATTTCACCTCAGCAGGCGGCCTTAGTTAAGTTCATCAAAACACTCAATAAGACATTCTGTGATATTATTGGAAATAAGATGAAAATGCAAGTTAGACAATTACTACATGTGGACAACTTATAGGTGTTATAACTCAAAGATGTAAAAAGAAATTTCAGTCATTTTATTTAATTCTTTTATCAATAATATTGATGTTTTATTAATTATGTTAAGTTGGTAGAACTCTCAGTAAGATTAAACTCTCAAGTGTATTTTATATTCCAATATAAAATATATTATATAAGCCATCTTTGAAATTGTTAACTGTGCTTTTGGAAAAAAAGCTCAAATGAGGATTTAAATCAAACAGTACTGTAGTTCATCCAATTTTAATATATTTCCTGTGATGATAGAAATCATGGCAAGATATGCTACAAAAATTCTCCCTCATTTCTTTATTTGTATATAATTTCTCTCCTTTCCATTTCTACAAGTCTGATTGGGAATATAATCATAATTATTATATAATTTGTAATTTCTCATTTGAGGGATTTTTTTCAGGTGTCATTGAGGAGATTTTTTCCCCCAGAGTTTGTATTTTTCCAAATAGATCTTGTAATTGTTGAGTTGTTGAGAAACAAACAGACACGGTGGCCTCAGATTCATTTCCTTCAGTTTCTAACAGTAAATTTCATTTTGTCATGATTAGGCTTTATCAAGTAGGGTTAGTCTTACATCTAAGAATACACCACAATTTGATGTTTTTGTCTCCTTCCAATAAAGGCAATGGAATGAAAACTGGTAGAGAAATAGGAGGACATAGTTAGAGGAGGATCATCAGAACGACAGAAGACAGCAGCAGATGACAGAAAGCAGCTCAGGTGTTATTATAAGACCAACTATATTCAGTTTACAATGATGCAGAACTCTATGGGGCCTTCCCAGAAAAGATCCCCTATGTCCTCTCCTTCCTCTTATTTGCAGAAAAACTATAACTTCCCAGACCTTCCCTGAGTTCCAAAGAACACATTTAATCAGAAAAATGAGAGACTAGACAAAGGAAAACAGTCCATCAAGACAAAATAATATTCAAGGTCATTTTGTTCTTCCTCAAAAGCTATATATAATATTATGAGTCAAATCTTTAGAGTTGTTTTACAGACATTTAAACCCCCACCAAGTAGAAGAAGTTGACCATAGGCTATCCTCAAGCAAGTAAAACCCAGACAGGTTGGAATCAGGAAGTTAATGATGTTGACTCCTGATTACCTCACCACCAACCAATCAGAAGAAAGTTTGCAAGCTGATCACAAACCCTACAAGTCTGCTCCCTTATCCTATCTTTATAAACTTCTCCCTGAAATCCATAATGAGAGTTCAGGTCTTTTGAGCAAAAACCACCTGTACTCCTTGTTTGGTACCTGCGATCAAAGTCGCACTTTTCTTCACCTGGTGTGAGTAGATTGATTTTAATGCACATAGGTGAGGAAATCCAAATTTGGTTAGGCAACAAGTTGGGCACAGATACTGGAAAGTGTTGAAGAGGAAGAAGCTTTTCCTTGATGGTGAAGCAGCATCAACGACTCTCCAGACTGACAGTGAGCAGGACATAGAGAGTGAAAATGTTATCCATGTGACATCTGCTCCAACTCAGGTTCACATCCCAACAAAGGGAGCAAGATGTTCACAGGACAAAACTAGATAATCCATCACAAATTCTCCAGACACTGAAAATCTGTCTGGGAAAGGCTAAAATGCTTGGAAGACATCACGTAGGCTCTTTGAATCTGAATCATGATTCACTTTTACACTAGAGAGTTTTTATATAGTTCTTCAATTACTATTTTCTGTCATCCCTCTCAGTTCTCCTTTGCTGCAGTTAATTTTGAACAAAATATTGCAGCTTCTGGATACTTCCTCTGATCTCACTCTCTCTCCTTCATCCTCTCACACTCCTTTTTTTTTGTTTTCTTTTTGAATTTGCTGGTTTTCACTTTTTTTTCAAATTGATTTCTAGACAAATTACTCCATTTTCAGGATAATTCATATTTCTATTATATCTATTCTGGTCCTTAGCACTTCAATTTAGTTATTTAATTCAGTTTATGTGTTGTTATTCTTAATGTATGAAGCAGCCTTGATTTCTGTAATTGTTATTTTTAGCAATTTTTTCAATTTAAAACTCAGATATGACTAGAGTTTTCTACTCTAAGGAGCATATTTTTAGAAATGCTTTTTCCTATTTCTTGAACAGCTCTTTATATACTTATACATACTATTGCTTACTCTTAAGTAGTCTTTGACCTTTAATGATCTATTAATGTGAGTTTGTGTGCTGTGTGCATGCTAGGTTGCTTCAGTCATGTCCAACCCTATGAACTGTAGACCGCCAGGCTCCTCTGTCCATGGGATTCACCAGGCAAGAGTACTGGAATGGGATGACATGCTGTCTTCTGGGGGATCTTCCCTATCAGATCTGCAGTTCCTGCAGCTCCTGCATTGGCAGGCGGGTTCTTTACCACTAGTGCCACCTGGGAAGATGAATGTCTAAATCTGTATTGGCAAAGAGGATTGGTTTCCTCAAACGACTTTGGTTAGGCAACAAGTTGGGCACAGATACTGGAAAGTGTTGAAGAGGAAGAAGCTTTTCCTTGATGGTGAAGCAGCATCAACGACTCTCCAGACTGACAGTGAGCAGGACATAGAGAGTGAAAATGTTATCCATGTGACATCTGCTCCAACTCAGGTTCACATCCCAACAAAGGGAGCAAGATGTTCACAGGACAAAACTAGATAATCCATCACAAATTCTCCAGACACTGAAAATCTGTCTGGGAAAGGCTAAAATGCTTGGAAGACATCACGTAGGCTCTTTGAATCTGAATCATGATTCACTTTTACACTAGAGAGTTTTTATATAGTTCTTCAATTACTATTTTCTGTCATCCCTCTCAGTTCTCCTTTGCTGCAGTTAATTTTGAACAAAATATTGCAGCTTCTGGATACTTCCTCTGATCTCACTCTCTCTCCTTCATCCTCTCACACTCCTTTTTTTTTGTTTTCTTTTTGAATTTGCTGGTTTTCACTTTTTTTTCAAATTGATTTCTAGACAAATTACTCCATTTTCAGGATAATTCATATTTCTATTATATCTATTCTGGTCCTTAGCACTTCAATTTAGTTATTTAATTCAGTTTATGTGTTGTTATTCTTAATGTATGAAGCAGCCTTGATTTCTGTAATTGTTATTTTTAGCAATTTTTTCAATTTAAAACTCAGATATGACTAGAGTTTTCTACTCTAAGGAGCATATTTTTAGAAATGCTTTTTCCTATTTCTTGAACAGCTCTTTATATACTTATACATACTATTGCTTACTCTTAAGTAGTCTTTGACCTTTAATGATCTATTAATGTGAGTTTGTGTGCTGTGTGCATGCTAGGTTGCTTCAGTCATGTCCAACCCTATGAACTGTAGACCGCCAGGCTCCTCTGTCCATGGGATTCACCAGGCAAGAGTACTGGAATGGGATGACATGCTGTCTTCTGGGGGATCTTCCCTATCAGATCTGCAGTTCCTGCAGCTCCTGCATTGGCAGGCGGGTTCTTTACCACTAGTGCCACCTGGGAAGATGAATGTCTAAATCTGTATTGGCAAAGAGGATTGGTTTCCTCAAACGACAGAATCCTCAGTAATAGCTGGAAATCCAACCAGCTGGTGATTTTAGAGCCCTGGTGGTGAGGCTAGTCAGGACCTTCCTCCAAGATGGCAATGATCTGATTCTCATTGAGGAGATGCTCCTTGTTTATTGTGGAAATAAATTACCTGGTGCCTTCTATTTCAATTTGGCCATAATTTCTAATGCTGTAAGTAGCAGGTGCATCATTTATAACCCTGTTTATGGCTTTACTTAGGACAGATACTGAATTTGATTGGCTTCTTGAGACTGGACTCTGGAATAGCCATTCTTAAATGTGGTATCATAATCATTCTCCCTGGCCCACGGAATATTCTATCCTAGGTCATGCCATATCTTTTTTAAGGGTTTTTCTAAATATATGCACATATTTCATATTTGTCAGCAGTTCAATTTTTTTTTCTATTATTTGGACTGCTTCCTATTTCACATCCACTAATAGTACTCATGAAAGTTTCCTGGTCGTTGTGGATTATCTCTTAGTCTTATAGTTCTTCCATTTTAATTGGATTTTGGTGGTGAAGAAAGATATACTTATCAGCTTTTCTGAATCTGAATCCAAAGTCTGCCTCTAAAATTTATACTAAATGCCTCTGCTTTAATAAGAAATCAATAAAAATCATAATGATGGAAAATAATCTTTTGGTGAATATGAGAATCATGATAGAATTTTGCTCTTGGTTTTTGACGAGAGAGTTGGCCTATGTGCTGAATGGACAATGAGCATTAACCTATAACACTGCACCCAATACAACATTCTACAGGAAAGTAAAAGACACACTATTATATTACAACATCTAATATGCCAGAAGGTTGTATGATGATGTCATTTTACTTTTCCACATGTAAATCAACATATGTGAGATTCAAAAAAATTATTTTACAGTGTATTCTGGACTACAGAATTTCAAAACAGAGTGATGGATTAATGGCTTTTATCTTTTCAAACTAAGTTATCAGATTATTTCCTTAATAATCATGGCAACCCAGTGTTACCCTTTAAAAACCCTTTCCTTTTTGATGCTGAGATTGTGAACTCTGTATTTCATTCCTTTCCATTTTTGACCAAACTACTAGAGTTTTACTTCACAAAATTAATATGAACTGGATGTAAAATTCAAATATCTTTTACCAATCAAGATTAAAAAAAGAAAAGTTTTTCAAGTCTTTGAGCTTTGTTTTTGAATGTCTCTACTAGATTATTTTCATTTTACACACCAGTTCATTTTAACTAGAATTTTCAGAGTGGACACATTCTGAATATAATATCCATAATTACCTCTATTTTAATTTGCTATTTTTTTTTTTTAAAGATTTATTTATTTATTTATTTTGGGCGGAGGTCGGGTTGGGGAGGGAGGGGAGCAGGCGGGCCACTTCTATTGGTCTTTCATTTCTCTATTTTCATCCGTCTTTGTTCTTTGGCTCTTGTGGGCCTCCCATCGCGGTGGCGTCTGTTGTTGCAGAGCGCTGGCTCTGGGCACATGCGCTCCAGAGCTCCGGCTCGGCAATTGGACACATCAGTCCAGCCGCTCCGCGGCACGTGGGATCTTCCCAGGCCAGGGATCGAACCGGAGCCCCTTGCACTGCAAGGCGGTGTCCTTATCCACTGGACCACCAGGGGAAGCCCTAATTTGCTATTTTAATTCTTCATTTTCTGACACAGTGAAAATTCTGGCATTGTTTTCAAATTTATACTCTCATCTATGCTTGGTAGGCATTTGATATCCATGATGCTGCCATTTGATCTCCTCTACTTTTTCACATGAAAGAAAGGAGCAACCAGAGAAAGCACAATAGTATTGTCCAGTCCAAAAGATGCCATTCGAAGCCACGGTATAATCATTCTTAAAACACTTAGAACTCTGCACACTGAGCCAGTTTTCTCAGGTTATATCTTTTCGGTGACCTTAATAAAAAAGCCTTTATACTTTTATTACCCAATCCAGTAAGGACCGCCACTTTATTCCAAATGCAGACCATCTTTTCCTTTCTGGCTCTCAGTAGACAGTGTGGTATTCCATAAAGCCTTCTGCTCTCAGACTCTGTGCTCATGATCATTATCTTTGCCAACAATTTCATTTTCTACAGTTTCCCTTGTGTAATATCATGGCAACCCAGTGTTACCCTTTAAAAACCCTTTCCTTTTTGATGCTGAGATTGTGAACTCTGTATTTCATTCCTTTCCATTTTTGACCAAACTACTAGAGTTTTACTTCACAAAATTAATATGAACTGGATGTAAAATTCAAATATCTTTTACCAATCAAGATTAAAAAAAGAAAAGTTTTTCAAGTCTTTTAGCTTTGTTTTGAATGTCTCTACTAGATTATTTTCATTTTACACACCAGTTCATTTTAACTAGAATTTTCAGAGTGGACACATTCTGAATATAATATCCATAATTACCTCTATTTTAATTTGCTATTTTTTTTTTTTAAAGATTTATTTATTTATTTATTTTGGGCGGAGGTCGGGTTGGGGAGGGAGGGGAGCAGGCGGGCCACTTCTATTGGTCTTTCATTTCTCTATTTTCATCCGTCTTTGTTCTTTGGCTCTTGTGGGCCTCCCATCGCGGTGGCGTCTGTTGTTGCAGAGCGCTGGCTCTGGGCACATGCGCTCCAGAGCTCCGGCTCGGCAATTGGACACATCAGTCCAGCCGCTCCGCGGCACGTGGGATCTTCCCAGGCCAGGGATCGAACCGGAGCCCCTTGCACTGCAAGGCGGTGTCCTTATCCACTGGACCACCAGGGGAAGCCCTAATTTGCTATTTTAATTCTTCATTTTCTGACACAGTGAAAATTCTGGCATTGTTTTCAAATTTATACTCTCATCTATGCTTGGTAGGCATTTGATATCCATGATGCTGCCATTTGATCTCCTCTACTTTTTCACATGAAAGAAAGGAGCAACCAGAGAAAGCACAATAGTATTGTCCAGTCCAAAAGATGCCATTCGAAGCCACGGTATAATCATTCTTAAAACACTTAGAACTCTGCACACTGAGCCAGTTTTCTCAGGTTATATCTTTTCGGTGACCTTAATAAAAAAGCCTTTATACTTTTATTACCCAATCCAGTAAGGACCGCCACTTTATTCCAAATGCAGACCATCTTTTCCTTTCTGGCTCTCAGTAGACAGTGTGGTATTCCATAAAGCCTTCTGCTCTCAGACTCTGTGCTCATGATCATTATCTTTGCCAACAATTTCATTTTCTACAGTTTCCCTTGTGTAATATCCTAGCAATTGTGTGTGGTTGGTTGCTCTATCCAAATGGCTTTCAAGCAGAACACATGCTTCAGATTCACTTAAGCATTTAGGCCACATGGGAATTATCTATTACTTAGGGTACTCTCACAGACCACACTTCTATTAGTGTGATAACCATGTCCTTACTAATCCAAGGGAAAAAAAGATAATTAACTTCGTTATGTGTGTGAGTTCAAAGCAAATAGCATTTGAAGTCTGCAAATGCATCAGTGTATCCTGAACATTTAAATCTTTCAGTCTCTGCCAATGCAGTCAGAGTTGCAAAAATTGAATTAAGATCTCTCTAATTTAGGCATATTTATTTTCACTTTGATCTTCATGTATCTCATCCTTTTCCCTTTCTTATTTTACTTATTTATTTACTTTTTATCAACACATAGGATATGCATATTTTAGTGAGACTTCTTTTAGGTGCCATCTAATTGCTCTAATGTCCAAAATTACAGATGTCAAATTATCAGGCAGGAGAGCTGTGCCATATGTAAAAATTGCCCTAAAATTGACATGAAATATTCATGTTTTACTGCTTCAGAGCCAAGGTATGGAAAAAGAGGATGATGAAAACATGCTAAAATAAGGCTGCATTTCCATTTAAAATGTTGTCTGTTGAACAAATATGTGGAGGAAAGGCAAAGGAAAGATTTAAAGAAGCATTCATTGATCAGCTTCAGTATAAAAGAAACATTTTCATTCCCACAAGAAGAATAAAATATTATGTACATATACTATCCAGATTTAACTTCCAATTACATTTCTGTTTCTTCCAATTACATTTCTCTATCTTTTTCTCTGTCTTCACATCCACTCTATCTCCAGCATTTGGGCTCAGACAGTGAAAAATCTGTTTACCATGTGAGAGACCCGTGTTTGATCCCTGGGTTGGGAAGATCCCCTGGAGAAGGGAATGGCAAACCACTGCAGTATTCCTGCTTGGAGAATCCTATGGACAAAGGAGCCTTGTGGGCTACAGTCCATGAAATCACAGAGTCAGACACTACACTTTAATTTTATGTTGAATAATGCTATTTTATCCTTTATTTCTTCCATTAACAATAAAATATAATTTTTGTATAATGATATTCTACTTTTATAGGTGATACAGACTAGTTTATCCTACTGAATGAATTATTTTTCTCTTTTTTATGGCTGGATATTTACATTTAGAGGAGAGAGTTAGAGTTGTATATGAAAATCTTTCAATTATTTTCCACAATAAAATATATAACTGCACAGTTCCTTCCTGATTCTTCTGTTATGATCATTGACTTAAGATAACCTCTTAGAGATGGTAGAATGACAAACATTTTGGACAGAACAAGTTTGTGAGGCAGAGTAATTACATCGAGACTAAATTTCCCAGCTCAGGGTGTGTATCTATGGTGAATTCAGGTTGATGTGTGGCACTAAACAGCAAAACACTGTAAAAATAAAATAAAATAAAATTTAAAAATAAATAAAAGAAACCTCTACCTATCAATTCACAGGGTACAATTCAACCTAAAATTTGTGATGATCTAGAGGGTCCAGCTTCTTCTCTTGCCCTCGTTTCTACAGGCAGCTCTAGGATTTAATACTGTCGGCAATTCATACATGAAAGGAATGACTCACCTTTGCTTTCTGATCATCCAGGACATGTAGCTGCCACTGTCACTCATGTGAAGTGCTCACATCATCTTCTTCTTACGTTTTTGCTGCCACTTACTCTCTAAAGGAAAGATTTAAAGAAGCATTCATTGATCAGCTTCAGTATAAAAGAAACATTTTCATTCCCACAAGAAGAATAAAATATTATGTACATATACTATCCAGATTTAACTTCCAATTACATTTCTGTTTCTTCCAATTACATTTCTCTATCTTTTTCTCTGTCTTCACATCCACTCTATCTCCAGCATTTGGGCTCAGACAGTGAAAAATCTGTTTACCATGTGAGAGACCCGTGTTTGATCCCTGGGTTGGGAAGATCCCCTGGAGAAGGGAATGGCAAACCACTGCAGTATTCCTGCTTGGAGAATCCTATGGACAAAGGAGCCTTGTGGGCTACAGTCCATGAAATCACAGAGTCAGACACTACACTTTAATTTTATGTTGAATAATGCTATTTTATCCTTTATTTCTTCCATTAACAATAAAATATAATTTTTGTATAATGATATTCTACTTTTATAGGTGATACAGACTAGTTTATCCTACTGAATGAATTATTTTTCTCTTTTTTATGGCTGGATATTTACATTTAGAGGAGAGAGTTAGAGTTGTATATGAAAATCTTTCAATTATTTTCCACAATAAAATATATAACTGCACAGTTCCTTCCTGATTCTTCTGTTATGATCATTGACTTAAGATAACCTCTTAGAGATGGTAGAATGACAAACATTTTGGACAGAACAAGTTTGTGAGGCAGAGTAATTACATCGAGACTAAATTTCCCAGCTCAGGGTGTGTATCTATGGTGAATTCAGGTTGATGTGTGGCACTAAACAGCAAAACACTGTAAAAAATAAAATAAAATAAAATTTAAAAATAAATAAAAGAAACCTCTACCTATCAATTCACAGGGTACAATTCAACCTAAAATTTGTGATGATCTAGAGGGTCCAGCTTCTTCTCTTGCCCTCGTTTCTACAGGCAGCTCTAGGATTTAATACTGTCGGCAATTCATACATGAAAGGAATGACTCACCTTTGCTTTCTGATCATCCAGGACATGTAGCTGCCACTGTCACTCATGTGAAGTGCTCACATCATCTTCTTCTTACAGCTTATACTCTCTCTGACTAGAAAGAACACACCTTTCTCTGTAAGGATCCACCCCTTTCGCAGAGAATTTTCACTCTGTGAAGGAATAAAGAAAATTAAACATAGCAACCTGAGCTGTTATGTAGTGGGGGTTTTTCATGGTGCTCCAGGACTTGGGTTTGATCAGGTTCAAATACAGACTTGCTCTACATTTGAAATAGCCGTCATGTTGAACGTTCAATATGTATGACTTTGCCTAGCTAAACGACCAGACTAATATTGGAAATTATCCACAGAAGGCTCCAAGTTCTCCGTCCATTCCATTTAGCTTTCCCTCCTTCCACAGTCCACTGACAATGCTTTTGTATTTTTGGACTTCATTTGCAAATAAGTTCAGAATCTTTCCAGTAGACTTCCATGACTTTGTAGGAAATGTAGCTGGATATTTGGTTAGGTGACCTCAGGAATTCTATAAAAATGAAAAACAAAAACAAAAAAAGCCCAGACAATAAAAACAACAACTATCTATCCCTCCCTTTAAAGAAGAACTTTAGAACTGCGTTGGTGTTAACTTGTCGTGTCCCCAGACCAGACATCTTGTTAAAGCTGAACCTGAACCACCTAGGTGACTCAGGGGTAAAGAACCTGCCTGCCAATGCAGGAGACACAGAAGAAATATCTTTGACATCTGGGTCAGGAAGATCCTCTGAAGTAGGAAATGGCAGCCTGCATTAGTATTCTTGTCTGGAGAATTCCATGGACAGAGGAGCCTGCCGAGATGTAGTCCACGGGGTTGTAGACAGTCAGACACCATTGAGTCAATCTGGCTTCACTTCGGCTTCACTTCACTTAAAGGCAAAAAGACTAAAGAGAGAAGAAAGCACTTGATGAGAGAGTGGCATCTATATTGTGCTAAAGTGTTGACAGGAGAGCCTCTACCTATCAATTCACAGGGTACAATTCAACCTAAAATTTGTGATGATCTAGAGGGTCCAGCTTCTTCTCTTGCCCTCGTTTCTACAGGCAGCTCTAGGATTTAATACTGTCGGCAATTCATACATGAAAGGAATGACTCACCTTTGCTTTCTGATCATCCAGGACATGTAGCTGCCACTGTCACTCATGTGAAGTGCTCACATCATCTTCTTCTTACAGCTTATACTCTCTCTGACTAGAAAGAACACACCTTTCTCTGTAAGGATCCACCCCTTTCGCAGAGAATTTTCACTCTGTGAAGGAATAAAGAAAATTAAACATAGCAACCTGAGCTGTTATGTAGTGGGGGTTTTTCATGGTGCTCCAGGACTTGGGTTTGATCAGGTTCAAATACAGACTTGCTCTACATTTGAAATAGCCGTCATGTTGAACGTTCAATATGTATGACTTTGCCTAGCTAAACGACCAGACTAATATTGGAAATTATCCACAGAAGGCTCCAAGTTCTCCGTCCATTCCATTTAGCTTTCCCTCCTTCCACAGTCCACTGACAATGCTTTTGTATTTTTGGACTTCATTTGC
The DNA here is from genome assembly GCA_022376925.1 of Tragulus kanchil. Lineage (NCBI taxonomy): Eukaryota > Metazoa > Chordata > Mammalia > Artiodactyla > Tragulidae > Tragulus > Tragulus kanchil. Next base: position 149,914,915 of record JAIOJX010000004.1, read on the forward strand.
AAATAAGTTCAGAATCTTTCCAGTAGACTTCCATGACTTTGTAGGAAATGTAGCTGGATATTTGGTTAGGTGACCTCAGGAATTCTATAAAAATGAAAAACAAAAACAAAAGCCCAGACAATAAAAACAACAACTATCTATCCCTCCCTTTAAAGAAGAACTTTAGAACTGCGTTGGTGTTAACTTGTCGTGTCCCCAGACCAGACATCTTGTTAAAGCTGAACCTGAACCACCTAGGTGACTCAGGGGTAAAGAACCTGCCTGCCAATGCAGGAGACACAGAAGAAATATCTTTGACATCTGGGTCAGGAAGATCCTCTGAAGTAGGAAATGGCAGCCTGCATTAGTATTCTTGTCTGGAGAATTCCATGGACAGAGGAGCCTGCCGAGATGTAGTCCACGGGGTTGTAGACAGTCAGACACCATTGAGTCAATCTGGCTTCACTTCGGCTTCACTTCACTTAAAGGCAAAAAGACTAAAGAGAGAAGAAAGCACTTGATGAGAGAGTGGCATCTATATTGTGCTAAAGTGTTGACAGGAGAGATGGAAAAGAAAAAGAGAGAATCTAATTGATTTGAGAGTGGAAAAGGAGCTTTCAGAGAGCTGAAAAATTAGAGGTTTCTGAGCATTGTAAACGATAACGTTTGAGAGAAAAGAAAAAGTATGAGAAGAGTTTCTGTACTGGTTATTCACTTATCTTTTAAGCCTACTCTGAATGATAAAAGGTAAAGATATATATATTTTTTAATTTGAGATGATTTAAATGGACATCAAAATAAGGACTACAAAATATGTGTCTAGCACTCATAGGAACTGCCTGAGAACTTCCGTATGAGATTTGAATATAATGGTACAACACTCAGATGTGTTTCCTCAGGTCAAGGTCATCATATTAAAATATGTCTTAATTCCCATCATTTGTTGCCATCTCTTCTAGTTCTCACTCCACCCTTATCCAAGCTTTATAACCTTTCTTCTAGAATTTTGCAACAGGTTGATAGCTGGTCTCTGCTCCACATTGCTTCTCTGCCTTGGCTTTCCTAAGTATATTCTCTCTCAAACTGGTAATCCTTTATAAATATATCTGCCAAACCATGGTATTAATCTGCACGAGCTTCCCATCTCACTGAGAACAGAATCCAAATTCCTTGCAAGGACTTATGAGCTCCCTCAGGATCTGCACATTATCAGTCCATGGCTTTTTCCCTATGCTCAACCCTCACACACTCCTTTTCATGCATACTGGATATTTTGCTGTTTTATTGTTCTTCAGGAATGCACTAACCTTAGGGAGTTGGGCTTACTAGATCCTCTGTTTGAAAATTTCACTCATTGTGCATCCAGGAAGCCACAAATCTCATTCTCTCACTTGTTTCAAGTATCTGTTTAAATATAAAACTATCACAGAGATCTGTTCTGCTTCCCTACTTAAAATAATGAGCTTTCTTCCTGTGCTCTTAATTCTGCATACCAAATTTTATTTATTTTTCTTCATAACACTTATCATTCTCTGACACATAATACAGAGGCTTGTTTTTTTCTTGCTTCTTATCTCCCACAATTACAATGTAAACTTTATGCATTTTGCTCTCTATTTAATCTCCTGTGCCCCCCAAATGCCTGGCACACAATAAATATTTGTTGAAAGGATGAACACTCAATGTTATGAGGCAGCCTGGATGAGAGGGGAATTGAAGAATATACACATGTACTTTTATCTGAGCATTGTAACGATAATTAGAAAAAGTATGAGAAGAGTTTCTGTACTGGTTATTCACTTATCTTTTAAGCCTACTCTGAATGATAAAAGGTAAAGATATATATATTTTTTAATTTGAGATGATTTAAATGGACATCAAAATAAGGACTACAAAATATGTGTCTAGCACTCATAGGAACTGCCTGAGAACTTCCGTATGAGATTTGAATATAATGGTACAACACTCAGATGTGTTTCCTCAGGTCAAGGTCATCATATTAAAATATGTCTTAATTCCCATCATTTGTTGCCATCTCTTCTAGTTCTCACTCCACCCTTATCCAAGCTTTATAACCTTTCTTCTAGAATTTTGCAACAGGTTGATAGCTGGTCTCTGCTCCACATTGCTTCTCTGCCTTGGCTTTCCTAAGTATATTCTCTCTCAAACTGGTAATCCTTTATAAATATATCTGCCAAACCATGGTATTAATCTGCACGAGCTTCCCATCTCACTGAGAACAGAATCCAAATTCCTTGCAAGGACTTATGAGCTCCCTCAGGATCTGCACATTATCAGTCCATGGCTTTTTCCCTATGCTCAACCCTCACACACTCCTTTTCATGCATACTGGATATTTTGCTGTTTTATTGTTCTTCAGGAATGCACTAACCTTAGGGAGTTGGGCTTACTAGATCCTCTGTTTGAAAATTTCACTCATTGTGCATCCAGGAAGCCACAAATCTCATTCTCTCACTTGTTTCAAGTATCTGTTTAAATATAAAACTATCACAGAGATCTGTTCTGCTTCCCTACTTAAAATAATGAGCTTTCTTCCTGTGCTCTTAATTCTGCATACCAAATTTTATTTATTTTTCTTCATAACACTTATCATTCTCTGACACATAATACAGAGGCTTGTTTTTTTCTTGCTTCTTATCTCCCACAATTACAATGTAAACTTTATGCATTTTGCTCTCTATTTAATCTCCTGTGCCCCCCAAATGCCTGGCACACAATAAATATTTGTTGAAAGGATGAACACTCAATGTTATGAGGCAGCCTGGATGAGAGGGGAATTGAAGAATATACACATGTATCTATGTGGTTGACTCTCTTTGCTGTCTACTTGAAACTGTCAAAACATTGTTAATCTGCTGTACTCTGACATAAAATAAAATTATTTTTAAAGAGCGAACGAATAAATGTCCAATACTGAGAAAGAGTAAAAAGTAGAGAGCTACAGTTTGAGCCACAGTAGATTTAAGAGAATGTCACAAAGTCTGTGAATGAATTCTGGGAAGATGGTGGCCACAGTAATACAGTTTCTGAAACCCCTTAATCTTCCAATAAAAATAGATGAAACAAGTAGGGTATCAATATTAAAAGCTCAAAGAAGGTGACTACAATAAAATTTGCTGAAGCGTATGGGGTGATAGGAGCAAAGTAAGGCAGCTGTAAGATCTATATTCTGTGAGTCCGCATGTACTAGGAAGCAGGGAAATGCAAGGACAGGAGATAAGAAGAGAACACAAGCCCTCTTCTAGTGAGCTCAAAGACATCTCCGAGAACAGCCGCCAAAAATAGAGGGGTTTCAGGAGAATATGGTTGGTAAACACAATGCAAGGAAGGCCTTGTCAATTCTGAAAGCAGCCTGAGCTCCAGGCATTTTAGAAACTAGCAATCTTTCTTCTAGAATAAAGTCTAAGCTCAAGGAAAAATGACATGCAAAATATCCAAGACAAAGAGAACATAAGGTACAGATAAAAATAAGGGAGGAAACAGATAAAGGCAGATCTCAGAAAGTAACAAGTATTTATTTTTTCCTCTTTTGATCACTTACTGAAAATAATACAGGGAGTTCTAGAGCTTCCTTGGTGACTCAGAAGGTAAAGAATCTGCCTGTTAATGTAGAGACCCGGATTCAGTCCTTGAGTTCAGAGAATCCTCTGGAGAAGGGAATGGCTACTCACTGTAGTATTCTTGCCCGAAGAATTCCACAGACAGAGGAGCCTGGTGGGTTATAGTCCATGGGGCTGCAAAGAGTCAGATGCAACTGAGTGAATAACGCTTTCTTTTTCATTGTGCTTAGTTGCTTAGTTTTGTCTGACTCTTTGCAATCCCAAGGACTGTAGCCCACCATGGGGATTCTCCTGATAAGAATACTGGAGTGGGTGCCAAGCCCTCCTCCAAGGGATCTTCCAAACCCAGGGACTGAACCCAGATATCCCACATTGCACGCATACTCTTTTATGATCTGAGTTGCCAGGGAGTCTTCCTTTTCAATACATAAAGTCAAAAACAGAAAAGGGAAGAAAGTCAAAAGCTAAATATCTTTAACATTAAAAATTCTTCTCTGCAAAAGATACTATTCTTAAAAGAATTTTAAAAAATCCCACAGATTCAGAGAAAAATTTGCACAATTCATGTCTGTTAAAGGACTGGTATCCAAATATACAAAGACCTCCTAAAAAATTAACAATAAGAAAACAATCCATTTTAAAACTGGACAGAAGATCTAAACACATACTTTTTTGAAGAAAACATGCAGGTGGAATATATTAAAAGGTGTTCAATATTATATGTCACTAAGAAATTGAATACCAAAGCAACAATGAGACACCATTATATATGTATTAGCATGGCTAAAATCTGAAACACTAACACCACCAAATACTGATAAGGGCATGGAACAACAGGAACTCTGATTCATTGTTGGTGGGAATGAAAAATGGCACAGCACTTTGGAAGATAGTTTGGGCTTTCTTATCAAACAAAACATACTCATATAATGTGATCTAGGAATTTTACTTCTTGGTATTTGGCCAAAAGAGTTGAAAATTGATGTCCATGCAAGCACCTGTACATAAATGTTTACAGTAGCTTTATTCATAACTGCAAGATGTCCTTGGATAGATGTATTGATAAATGGTGATACATTACGACAATGAAATATTATTCGGTGCTAAAAAGATGTGTGAGTTATCAAGTTAGGGAAAATCTTAAAAGCGTATCCCTAAGTGAAAGAAACTGTTCCAAAACAGCTACATACAGGCAATATTATGGAGACAATAAAAACATCATTGGTAGAGGAGAAGGGAGGATGAAACAGGCACAACAAAGAGCATTTTTAGGGCAGTAAAACTGTTCTGTGTGAATGGTGGATACTTGCTAGTGAATAACGCTTTCTTTTTCATTGTGCTTAGTTGCTTAGTTTTGTCTGACTCTTTGCAATCCCAAGGACTGTAGCCCACCATGGGGATTCTCCTGATAAGAATACTGGAGTGGGTGCCAAGCCCTCCTCCAAGGGATCTTCCAAACCCAGGGACTGAACCCAGATATCCCACATTGCACGCATACTCTTTTATGATCTGAGTTGCCAGGGAGTCTTCCTTTTCAATACATAAAGTCAAAAACAGAAAAGGGAAGAAAGTCAAAAGCTAAATATCTTTAACATTAAAAATTCTTCTCTGCAAAAGATACTATTCTTAAAAGAATTTTAAAAAATCCCACAGATTCAGAGAAAAATTTGCACAATTCATGTCTGTTAAAGGACTGGTATCCAAATATACAAAGACCTCCTAAAAAATTAACAATAAGAAAACAATCCATTTTAAAACTGGACAGAAGATCTAAACACATACTTTTTTGAAGAAAACATGCAGGTGGAATATATTAAAAGGTGTTCAATATTATATGTCACTAAGAAATTGAATACCAAAGCAACAATGAGACACCATTATATATGTATTAGCATGGCTAAAATCTGAAACACTAACACCACCAAATACTGATAAGGGCATGGAACAACAGGAACTCTGATTCATTGTTGGTGGGAATGAAAAATGGCACAGCACTTTGGAAGATAGTTTGGGCTTTCTTATCAAACAAAACATACTCATATAATGTGATCTAGGAATTTTACTTCTTGGTATTTGGCCAAAAGAGTTGAAAATTGATGTCCATGCAAGCACCTGTACATAAATGTTTACAGTAGCTTTATTCATAACTGCAAGATGTCCTTGGATAGATGTATTGATAAATGGTGATACATTACGACAATGAAATATTATTCGGTGCTAAAAAGATGTGTGAGTTATCAAGTTAGGGAAAATCTTAAAAGCGTATCCCTAAGTGAAAGAAACTGTTCCAAAACAGCTACATACAGGCAATATTATGGAGACAATAAAAACATCATTGGTAGAGGAGAAGGGAGGATGAAACAGGCACAACAAAGAGCATTTTTAGGGCAGTAAAACTGTTCTGTGTGAATGGTGGATACTTGCTACACATTTGTCAATATCTAGAGAATTACAATACAAAAACCTGAAGCCTCCTGTAAACCATGGACACTAATGTAACAATAATGTATCAGTATTCATTCACCACTTATAATGAATGGCATACACAAATGCAAGTGTTACTAATGCGGGGAACAGGAAAAAGGCCAGAGTGAGTAGAGAGATGGAATCTATTCATTCCTTTCACTTTCTCTGTAAGCCTAAAACCACTAAAAGTTAATCTGTTAGTTCAAAAATATGAATATAAAATATACCTACTTTCCTAAAATAAAAATTAGTCCGATATCCAAGCAATAATGACTTAAGAAGTTGAGATTGGCCTCAGGGTCCAAGAGTACCTCTCTGTTCCAGAAAGGAATGATTTAATCCCTTTATGCTGATACAAGGAAGGAAGTGTGACTAAAGGATTCTGCATCTAGTCAAACTTTAGTTATGAAGTCTGCAAAAGCAAACAGACATGTTTCAAAGTGGAAGAACTTAAAAGTATGATTCCCAGGAGCTTTCCTAGTGAATCTATTTTAAGTTTCAAACTGCCAAAGTGATTGAAGTGATATCAATTATTTCACAAGCGGTGGTGTATTGATCAGAGGACAGATGGTGGGGCACATCCATCCTGGCACTGAAGGATATTTCATTATCGTAATTGTTCAAAATTGCCAGTTCATGGTGCTAATTACAATCAGACAGATCATAATTAGTTTTATTAGTGTTTACATTCTGTGTTGTCTCATCACCTTCTCACCTATACCCACACTCACCACTACCACCAGCCAAACTGATATGCTATGAAAATCATTAAATTACAGTTAACAATAGATTATAAAAGAAAAAGAGAGAAATATCAAATATACTTGCTCTTCTGGGTATAGAATTCTCCTTGTTTTATAGGATGCGCCCCAAAATTAAGTTTCAAATTATGAAATGCTCATGAGAAATTCTTTAAAAATGAAGGCAAGTGATATTCTATGTCCCAACGTTCTCAAATTCAGGACCTGTTACTTTTTAAAAAAATTTTGGTCTCTTTTTTTTAATTTTATATATTTATTTATTCATTTACTTTTGGCTATTCTGGGTCTTTGTTGCTGCTGGTGGGCTCTCCTCTAGTTGCAGAGAGTGGGGGCTACTCTCTAGTTGAGGTGAGCAGGCTTCTTGTTGCGTTGCCTTCTCTTGAGGAACTCCGGCTCTAGGGTACGTGGGCTTCAGTAGTTGTGGCACATGGGCTCAATAGTTGTAGATACACAAATGCAAAGTGTTACTAATGCGGGGAACAGGAAAAAGGCCAGAGTGAGTAGAGAGATGGAATCTATTCATTCCTTTCACTTTCTCTGTAAGCCTAAAACCACTAAAAGTTAATCTGTTAGTTCAAAAATATGAATATAAAATATACCTACTTTCCTAAAATAAAAATTAGTCCGATATCCAAGCAATAATGACTTAAGAAGTTGAGATTGGCCTCAGGGTCCAAGAGTACCTCTCTGTTCCAGAAAGGAATGATTTAATCCCTTTATGCTGATACAAGGAAGGAAGTGTGACTAAAGGATTCTGCATCTAGTCAAACTTTAGTTATGAAGTCTGCAAAAGCAAACAGACATGTTTCAAAGTGGAAGAACTTAGAGAGTATGATTCCCAGGAGCTTTCCTAGTGAATCTATTTTAAGTTTCAAACTGCCAAAGTGATTGAAGTGATATCAATTATTTCACAAGCGGTGGTGTATTGATCAGAGGACAGATGGTGGGGCACATCCATCCTGGCACTGAAGGATATTTCATTATCGTAATTGTTCAAAATTGCCAGTTCATGGTGCTAATTACAATCAGACAGATCATAATTAGTTTTATTAGTGTTTACATTCTGTGTTGTCTCATCACCTTCTCACCTATACCCACACTCACCACTACCACCAGCCAAACTGATATGCTATGAAAATCATTAAATTACAGTTAACAATAGATTATAAAAGAAAAAGAGAGAAATATCAAATATACTTGCTCTTCTGGGTATAGAATTCTCCTTGTTTTATAGGATGCGCCCCAAAATTAAGTTTCAAATTATGAAATGCTCATGAGAAATTCTTTAAAAATGAAGGCAAGTGATATTCTATGTCCCAACGTTCTCAAATTCAGGACCTGTTACTTTTTAAAAAAATTTTGGTCTCTTTTTTTTAATTTTATATATTTATTTATTCATTTACTTTTGGCTATTCTGGGTCTTTGTTGCTGCTGGTGGGCTCTCCTCTAGTTGCAGAGAGTGGGGGCTACTCTCTAGTTGAGGTGAGCAGGCTTCTTGTTGCGTTGCCTTCTCTTGAGGAACTCCGGCTCTAGGGTACGTGGGCTTCAGTAGTTGTGGCACATGGGCTCAATAGTTGTAGCTCCGAGGTTCTAGAGCACAGACTCAACAGTTGTGGCTCATGGTCTTAGTTGCTCCACAGCATGTGGGATCTTCCTGGATCAGGGATTGAACCTGAGTCTCCTGCATGGGCAGGCAGATTCTTTTACCACTGAGCTACCAGGGAAGCCTAATTTTGGCCTCTTTTTATTGATTTTTGATCTATTTGTTTTCCATCCATTTTTTTTCTTTGGCCTGCGTGGGCCTCCCATTTCTGTGGCCTCTCTCCTTGCAGATCACCTGCTCTGGACACATTTTTCATGAAATGTAAGCATTCAATTCTAAAAAATAAGAACACAAAGTAGAAATGCAAGGATTCAAGGAATTGTTGAAAGACAGTAGTCAAATTTGAGATGGAAGAACTCAAGAAAGAAGTCTGAGAAAAAATAAGATTTATTTTAAAGAAATAAAATTTAAGCAACCATGGATAAAAGGCGCTAAGAAAAGCACAATGGAAGACTCAGAAGCTAGAAATAAGTAAGCAAAATGTGTTGGAAATATATATTTTTTTAATTTATGAGGAAATTTAAAGTATAAAACACAAAACTGACTCAATATATATATAATTGGGATCCCTTAAATTAAATTTGGCTATTATAATAAAATGTATATTTTTAATTTAGAAACATTACCTAATATAAAAGATGTCTTGAAACTCCACAAAAAAGCAACCAGCATATACATATACATACATATATATATATATATATATATATATATATATATAATGACCCACACTATGAAAACAAGATATATATTACTTAAATTACTAAGCTTCAAAATTAAAGAATTCTTTAGATAACCCACAAAAGTATTGAGACACATTTAAAGGAGGAAACATAAGGCTCTGGCAACTCCATAGCAAAATTCAAGAAGAGATGACAATGATGTGAAAGACATAAGATCTTTTTCTTAAAAAAATAGTGTGAGCCAAACTTTAAGGACAAACTTAATAGCCCTCAGAAACAAATGTGATAACTGAATAGTTTGGAACATGCAAGCTTTTTGGCGGGAGGCAGGATACTAAAGAACAGCATTAGGCAATCCAGGAATTTTGGGTAAATTTTTGGAAAATTCAGGGCAGCAAATCTATACTATGGAAAGTGTTAAAGGAATTTCCTCGTGTAGAAGAAAAATAACACCAGATGGAGTCCTGGGAAAAACAGCTCAAAAATAGCAATTTTTTTAATTTAAAAATTTGTAAATTTAAATGGCATTTTAAAGCGAAATAGTAATAGTGTACTATTGTATTTATGAGCAAAGTGTAGAACTAAAAACAGAATGAAATAAGACACAAATTATACAAAGATGGGAAGAGGTAAATAGATATTCAAAGTTGTATGGGGTTTCCCTGGTGGTCCAGGGAGTAAAGACTCAGACTTGCCATGCAAGGAGCACCGGTTCGATCCCTTGCCTGGGAGGATCCCACGTGCCGCCAAGCGGCTGAACCAATGTGTCCAATTACGGAGCCAGAGCTCTGATGCGCGTGCGCCCAGAGTCGGTGCTCTGCGACGACAGTGGCCACCGCGATGGGAGGCCCACAGGAGCCAAAGAACAAAGACGGATGAAAATAGAGAAATGAAAGACCAATAGAAGTGGCCCGCCCATCCCCTTCCCTCCCCACCCCACCCTTCAAAAGATAAATAAATAAATTTTAAAAAAATATATGCGTCCAAATTATGTCTAAAGAAGACCAAGTAAAGAATAAAGGGAAATCAAGCAGGAAAAAACAAATAACCAATTAGCATATAAAAATCTAACAATATGATACTAATATTAAGTATAAATGGAATAAACACTCTAGCTAGAAGACACACATTTTCAAAGAGCATTAAAAAGCAAAATCCAACTACATTCTATCTAAAATAAATCCATTTTAATTAAAGGTCAAGATGGGCTAGAAGTAAAGAGCAAAATAATGTGACAATCAAAATTAATCATGATAAATTTGGGTAAGTATATCAATATCTGAAAAAATGAATCAAATATTATAAATATGGAGATGAACTTCTTAATAATAAGGAATTAATTATTAACAGTATATAATAATGAAAAATGTTTATTTATAAACTTAATAACAGATTTTCAAAGTACACCAAGTAGAAAAATGACAGCTTTGAAAACAGCAAATAGAAGCTTGAATTTTCAGTAGAGAGTTCAACATTTCTCAATAACTGGTAGAATACATAGACAATAAGTATATAGAGGAGTTAGCACCATGAACCAACTTGTGTAAATGAATTTTAGCCAGAACATTCATCAACTACAGAATACATATTTTTCAAGTGAATTGGTTAGTAACAAACAGAATGAAATAAGACACAAATTATACAAAGATGGGAAGAGGTAAATAGATATTCAAAGTTGTATGGGGTTTCCTGGTGGTCCAGGAGTAAAGACTCAGACTTGCCATGCAAGGAGCACCGGTTCGATCCCTTGCCTGGGAGGATCCCACGTGCCGCCAAGCGGCTGAACCAATGTGTCCAATTACGGAGCCAGAGCTCTGATGCGCGTGCGCCCAGAGTCGGTGCTCTGCGACGACAGTGGCCACCGCGCTGGGAGGCCCACAGGCGCCACAGAACAAAGACGGATGAAAATAGAGAAATGAAAGACCAATAGAAGTGGCCCGCCCATCCCCTTCCCTCCCCACCCCACCCTTCAAAAGATAAATAAATAAATTTTAAAAAAATATATGCGTCCAAATTATGTCTAAAGAAGACCAAGTAAAGAATAAAGGGAAATCAAGCAGGAAAAAACAAATAACCAATTAGCATATAAAAATCTAACAATATGATACTAATATTAAGTATAAATGGAATAAACACTCTAGCTAGAAGACACACATTTTCAAAGAGCATTAAAAAGCAAAATCCAACTACATTCTATCTAAAATAAATCCATTTTAATTAAAGGTCAAGATGGGCTAGAAGTAAAGAGCAAAATAATGTGACAATCAAAATTAATCATGATAAATTTGGGTAAGTATATCAATATCTGAAAAAATGAATCAAATATTATAAATATGGAGATGAACTTCTTAATAATAAGGAATTAATTATTAACAGTATATAATAATGAAAAATGTTTATTTATAAACTTAATAACAGATTTTCAAAGTACACCAAGTAGAAAAATGACAGCTTTGAAAACAGCAAATAGAAGCTTGAATTTTCAGTAGAGAGTTCAACATTTCTCAATAACTGGTAGAATACATAGACAATAAGTATATAGAGGAGTTAGCACCATGAACCAACTTGTGTAAATGAATTTTAGCCAGAACATTCATCAACTACAGAATACATATTTTTTTTCAAGTGTGTATAGTATGTGGGCTAAGATAGATAACAAACAGCATCATAAAATAAGTATAAATTAAAGTTTAATATTACACAGAACATGTTCTTTGATTTTAATGATGAAAAATTAGTTAATATATAACTATTCAGATATTAAATAATGTTTCTGTGTCTCTATGTTATATACACCTTAATCTTATTCAGTCTCTATATGTCAGTTTCTATATGGCAATTATACTTTAATAAAACTGAGCAAAAGTAAACAATTTTTTAAAAGAAAATTAGAAGAAGAAACAGCATGGGAATCTTTAAAATATTTTGAATGAAATGAAAATTAAAATATAACTTACTGAAAATTATGGTTTGCAACAAATTTAAGTTTACATTAGAAGAAAGTATTAAAATCAATCATCTAAGTTATGATTCTAAGAAATCAGATATAGAAAATCAAACTATATCCAATATAAGTAGATAGGAGTAAAAAAATAAAGAAAAACAAGGTTAAAGTCAATAAAAGATAATAGAATGATAAAATGAATGAAACCAAAAGCTGTTTCTTTGAATGAACATGAGAATCAATAAGTACTGGAACTTTTTTGCCAAGAATAATGCAGTGGTTAGTGGTCGCCATGTTTTTCTCCAGAGAATCTTCCCAAGCCGAGGATTGAACCCACATCCTCTGTGTCTCCTTCACTGCAGACAGATTCTGTACCTGCTGAGCCATCAGGAAAGCCCACATAGGTAAGTAGTTAAGTGCTTCCATTAGGTTCAGCCCCGTTCCAGGATCTCCCAGGTCATCTAACCTGATAAATTTGGGTAAGTATATCAACAAATTAATTTTTTTTTTTTAAAAAAACAGTATATAATAATGAAAAATGTTTATTTATAAACTTAATAACAGATTTTCAAAGTACACCAAGTAGAAAAATGACAGCTTTGAAAACAGCAAATAGAAGCTTGAATTTTCAGTAGAGAGTTCAACATTTCTCAATAACTGGTAGAATACATAGACAATAAGTATATAGAGGAGTTAGCACCATGAACCAACTTGTGTAAATGAATTTTAGCCAGAACATTCATCAACTACAGAATACATATTTTTTTTCAAGTGTGTATAGTATGTGGGCTAAGATAGATAACAAACAGCATCATAAAATAAGTATAAATTAAAGTTTAATATTACACAGAACATGTTCTTTGATTTTAATGATGAAAAATTAGTTAATATATAACTATTCAGATATTAAATAATGTTTCTGTGTCTCTATGTTATATACACCTTAATCTTATTCAGTCTCTATATGTCAGTTTCTATATGGCAATTATACTTTAATAAAACTGAGCAAAAGTAAACAATTTTTTAAAAGAAAATTAGAAGAAGAAACAGCATGGGAATCTTTAAAATATTTTGAATGAAATGAAAATTAAAATATAACTTACTGAAAATTATGGTTTGCAACAAATTTAAGTTTACATTAGAAGAAAGTATTAAAATCAATCATCTAAGTTATGATTCTAAGAAATCAGATATAGAAAATCAAACTATATCCAATATAAGTAGATAGGAGTAAAAAAATAAAGAAAAACAAGGTTAAAGTCAATAAAAGATAATAGAATGATAAAATGAATGAAACCAAAAGCTGTTTCTTTGAATGAACATGAGAATCAATAAGTACTGGAACTTTTTAGCCAAGAATAATGCAGTGGTTAGTGGTCGCCATGTTTTTCTCCAGAGAATCTTCCCAAGCCGAGGATTGAACCCACATCCTCTGTGTCTCCTTCACTGCAGACAGATTCTGTACCTGCTGAGCCATCAGGAAAGCCCACATAGGTAAGTAGTTAAGTGCTTCCATTAGGTTCAGCCAGTCCAGGATCTCCCCAGGTCATCTAACCCAGGCTGTTCTTCACCAACCACTGTCTTTAAGGGAAATAATATATTGGCATTGTACATAAAGTTCCTCAAAGATGTATGCACCTGCAAGGTAAGTGATAGGTGGGTCATCGTAATGCCTTATAAGATTGAGAAAGGAACATTATCTTTTAAGGAGTCACATGACAGTTGCCAGAAGGAGAAAACTTGATCATTATGAATGAGCAGGTATTTCTGCCATTGGGGTTCTGATTAATGCATAAGGCAAAAAGCACAGTGTACACTAGAGGGAATAGACGAAGCTCAAGTGGACAGAGAAAACTTTTGTTTGTATTTTTCTTATCTTAAAATATGAATTTTATTCCATCAGATTATAAAGATAAACTATGGAAAACTTTATGCCAATTAATTAAATGCACATGTCCATTGCTGCTCAGTTTGTAAGAGAGAAAGATGTAAAATAATATGTAATGTTCCATTTCATTATTCTAATCAATATACTAATTGCTGCCAAATCCATTGCTTTCTTTTAAAACTTTTTGGTAAGCTTTATAGTTTATAGAATTACTGACATGGTAGGAAACAGACATTGCCTTTTCCAACTCTTTATCTTATTTATATATAAACATAGCTTGTATTTAAATGCTTATGTAATCTTTAATAATACAATTGTTAGAAAATCATACAGAGCTCATGACATTTCATTATCCCATGTTTAGATCCTTCTGCCAACATGAAGAAGATATTGTTAAAAAAAAAAACACAACTGAGTAAATTTAAACAATCTAATTGACTTTACTGAATAATTCATGAACTGGACAGTTTTTCATATAGCAAATAGAGGGGATATCCAAAGGTTGTTAAAAGGCCAGGTAAAGAAGTAAAAACCAAAACAAGTTACTTAAGGTTTAGATAACCTATCTGTGGGCGATGGAAGGGGTTTTTGTGGCAGATCATGTCATCTTTGGGGGATGAAGAAGGCCCATATAACAGATTATTTTATTGGTTCTGACCAGAAAATTCCAGATTGACTAAGACCAACTTTCTGGGAAAGACTGAAGTTTTAACTAGGTTAAGTATCAAGCCACCTGAGGCACCAAGGAAAGCCCAGAAATGCGTATCTTTTTATCTGAGCAATTCATGATTAATACTTAACTGGTCAATGAGAAGACACTGAAGATGGCTAGAGGTGAATTCTGCCTCTGTACCTAGGCATTAAATTAAACCTGAGAGACAGTTTTGGATGGACTAGAAAAGGATAGCTTCCTTGTTTTACTAGGCAGAAGAGGCCACAGCAGGCCAACACCCTCAATACTGTGGACCCCAACCAGGAAGGTATAATGAGAAAATCTATGGTAATGGTTCAACCAGGCCGTGATTGAGTTGTGGACACTTCTGACTTGGTAGTGGTGAGGTAAGTGGGAGTTACCTTCTTGTTCCAAGCAGTCTGGGGGTCTATAAGCTTGTGGGCAGAATGCCTTGTTAATCATGAACTTGTCTTACCTGGAGGTAGTTTCAGTATTTGCAAAAATAGCTCAAAGATATTGTCATGTTTCTCCTAATGGGAACCCAGGATCTTGTCCCAAGTCTCCACTATTGTTTCTCTTGACTGTTTCTCTCTTGTTTCCCGATTCCCTTCCTTGCTTATTAGTCAGCAAGTGTTTGAACTTGCCCCTTGGAATTCCGTGAAGGTCCTGGAGGCTAAATGAAGTCAATTTCCTAGATCAAAGAAATGGAGAACACAAGTAAGACATGAGCCCAGCAACCCCACAGGGTCCTGCTCTATATCATAATTATGTATCCCAAGTCCAAAATGTAGTAACAAAGTCACCTTAGTATTTGTTGTCTGAATCGTTTGAATGGAATTATTCAAATAATTGATTTTTAAGATAGTAGTGGATAACTTATGCTCACTTAAGCATGATCTACATTGACTACTATATTGACTACCTTCCTTCTTTGGAAAGAAAAAAAGATTGATTTCTGTCTCTTATCTGTCCTTCAAGGAAACAACTAGATTGAATAAGTACTTCTCACATCATAAGATATAACCCAAAATAGAGTAAGTGACTGAGAGAGGAAATTTTAATATACAGAAAGAGAAGACAAGGTAGTCATATGTCTTACCTTCCTTCCACTGCACAGTGTGTTAGGTCTAAATCCAATGGAACATATACCATGGGCTGTGATAGGTACCATGATGTAAATATTACAAAAAATAAACTTGCTGGCAAGATGTTTTACCAATAAATATTCATATCAAAAACCACAGATCTTTTATCTGAGCAATTCATGATTAATACTTAACTGGTCAATGAGAAGACACTGAAGATGGCTAGAGGTGAATTCTGCCTCTGTACCTAGGCATTAAATTAAACCTGAGAGACAGTTTTGGATGGACTAGAAAAGGATAGCTTCCTTGTTTTACTAGGCAGAAGAGGCCACAGCAGGCCAACACCCTCAATACTGTGGACCCCAACCAGGAAGGTATAATGAGAAAATCTATGGTAATGGTTCAACCAGGCCGTGATTGAGTTGTGGACACTTCTGACTTGGTAGTGGTGAGGTAAGTGGGAGTTACCTTCTTGTTCCAAGCAGTCTGGGGGTCTATAAGCTTGTGGGCAGAATGCCTTGTTAATCATGAACTTGTCTTACCTGGAGGTAGTTTCAGTATTTGCAAAAATAGCTCAAAGATATTGTCATGTTTCTCCTAATGGGAACCCAGGATCTTGTCCCAAGTCTCCACTATTGTTTCTCTTGACTGTTTCTCTCTTGTTTCCCGATTCCCTTCCTTGCTTATTAGTCAGCAAGTGTTTGAACTTGCCCCTTGGAATTCCGTGAAGGTCCTGGAGGCTAAATGAAGTCAATTTCCTAGATCAAAGAAATGGAGAACACAAGTAAGACATGAGCCCAGCAACCCCACAGGGTCCTGCTCTATATCATAATTATGTATCCCAAGTCCAAAATGTAGTAACAAAGTCACCTTAGTATTTGTTGTCTGAATCGTTTGAATGGAATTATTCAAATAATTGATTTTTAAGATAGTAGTGGATAACTTATGCTCACTTAAGCATGATCTACATTGACTACTATATTGACTACCTTCCTTCTTTGGAAAGAAAAAAAGATTGATTTCTGTCTCTTATCTGTCCTTCAAGGAAACAACTAGATTGAATAAGTACTTCTCACATCATAAGATATAACCCAAAATAGAGTAAGTGACTGAGAGAGGAAATTTTAATATACAGAAAGAGAAGACAAGGTAGTCATATGTCTTACCTTCCTTCCACTGCACAGTGTGTTAGGTCTAAATCCAATGGAACATATACCATGGGCTGTGATAGGTACCATGATGTAAATATTACAAAAAATAAACTTGCTGGCAAGATGTTTTACCAATAAATATTCATATCATACAATTAGATACCACAGATATTTTAAGATGCTATACATGCTGCAAGTGAGATTGATTTTCAAGAGAGGAAACAATGTCTTTATGTAGGGACATATGCAGCTGATACATGGAGCCTCTAACAAAGGTCGGATTCATCCAAAAAAGAATAATATAGAAATGGAGTGTCAGGTAAAGCAGTACCATATGAACAAAGTTCTCAAAGCTAGGAAGAGCAGGTGTTTTTATGGTGTTAGTGTATTGGCAAAATAAAAGGTGATATAATGAGGAGGTGTTTTGAGGCTAAATGTAGAGCACATTTACCATTATGTTAAGTTTTTTCTTCAGACTAAGGTTTTCTTGGGCTCCAAAATCACTGTGGATGGTGACTGCATCCATGAAACTAAAAGATGCTTGCACCTTGGAAGAAAAGCTATGAAAAACCTAGGCAATATATTCAAAAGCAGAGACATCACTCTACCGGCAGAAGTCCATATAGTCAAAGCTATGATTTTCCCAGTACTCACATATTGATGCGATAGCTGGACCATAAAGAATGCTGATTGCTGAAGAATTGATACCTTTGACTTACGGTGTTGGAGAAGACTCTTGAGAGTCCCTTTGACTGAAAGGAAATCAAACCAGTCAATCCTAAAGGAAATCGTCCCTGAATATTCACTGAAAGGGCTGATGTTGAAGCTGAAGCTCCAATGCTTTGACTACCTGATACAAAGAGATGACTCATTGGAAAAGAGCCTGATGTTGGAAAAAACATAAGGCAGAAGAAGAAAGGGATGACAAAGGATGAGATGGTTGGATGGCATCATTGAGTCAATAGACATGAGTTTGAGCAAGCTCTGTGAGATGGTAAAAGTCAGGGAAGCCTGGCATGCTGCAGTCCATGGAGTCTCAAAGAGTTGGATACGACTGAGGGATTGAAATGAACTGAACTGAACTGAAGCTTTCCAATGCTTTTGTATTGGATGTCTATGGCTATAATAAGAAAAAAACATTACAGTTATATAAACTTGAGAAATGCTTGGTAAGCTCTCCTACTGTAAGATTTCTCAGAGCTTTTAATTTGATTTGTGACTGTCTCAGGGAATAATCAGAATAGGAGTAGAGAACAGATGTATTATACAATAATGCCTCAATCTATTTGACTAACAATCTCATTTATTTTTTCATTTAGTATATTCTACAAATATGAGCACATAAATGATATGGCATTGTAAAAATAATCTGATAACAATGTATAAAAAGCTTTACAAAGAAAAGACTAATTCGGAATGTTGACTGGGCTCTACAGAAATCATCAAATTGATAATGAAGGCCTTAAAAGTCATTGTCATAGTTAGCATAAAGAGAAGATACCAGATAATGAGTGAAAATTTTAGTTTGAAATTTTGTAGGAAAGTCAATATTTTACATAGTTTGTAATTATCCATATTAAACATTGAAAATTTGAAATATTTATACATCAGTAAATTTAAGGTATGCACATGCATGCTAAGTCACTTCAATCATGCCTTAGTCTTTGAAACCCTATGGATTGTTACCCACAAGGCTTCTACATCCATGGGATTCTCCAGGTAAGAATAGTGAGGTGGGTTGGTAGACCTTCCTCCAGGAATAAATTTAGAATATCTCTTTGTAAAAAAAAAATCCCATTAAGAACTTAAATGAATAAATTAAATATTGATAACTTTGTTTTAATACTAGTAATAAGCTGAAGTATTAATGTTACATATAAGCATGTATTATACATGTGTGTGTGTGCATATGTGTCTAAGCTTATAGAATTGAGCAACCAGTAGAAAAATATAAAAGTGACTTGGAATAGGCAGTTTACACACAAAAAAATACAAATGACTGACATATGTATAAAAATGTTTATCCTCACAAAAAGTAGGTTAGTAACAATAATGCAAAGGGAAAAGGACATAAGCTACCATTTTTGCTTTTAAATTGTTAAAACTTAAGACGTCTGAAATAACCCAATGGTGTTGAAGTAAAGGAAAACCAGGGGAAATTCCACTTTGGAAAGGAATCTAAAATAGTACTTATTTAGAGACCAGTTTAGAATCCAACATTTATCAACATCTTCAATCAGGTATTTGATAGAATATGTGACAACCCTTTAAAATGAACGCTTGTTTGAGAGTGAGATTTGTGACAAGCAACCAGGAGGAAAATTTTTTTTTTCATGTCTTATACCCTGAGTATTTTACATTGAAAATATAATACTGTACTGACTGGGAAATTGTTATTTATAAATATATATATATATGGTTATTCCAATGATGAAAATACACCATTGTTTTCCATTAACTCCATTAACGTCCAAAAATAAAGACAAATGCACTAAGGGACTGAATATATTTTAAAAATTATAATTTAAGCATTCTTTTAGGATGAGAAAGTCTTTTTTAAATTTGAATAATCAAATAATGAAATTTCTTCAAATAGAATGTAGCTACAGTATATAAATCCATAGAAACAGAAAATTATAATTTTAAACCATTTCCTGACATAGGTGCTCATTACTAGAAATACAGATTCATAATAAAATAAGAACATAGCTCCCCACAGACACTTTGAAATTGATTCCAGAGGGATGAATGTTGAGAATTGATGCCTTCAAACTGTGGTGCTGGAGAAGACTCTTGAGAGTCCCTTGGACAGAAAGGAGATCAAGCCTATGAATCCTAAAGGAAATCAACCCTGAATATTCACTGGAAGGACTGATGCTGAAGCTGAAGCTACAATACTTTGGCCACCTTATGGGAAGAGCCAACTTATTGGAAAAGGTTCTGATCCTGGGAATGATTGAGGGCAAGAGGAGAAGGGGGTGACAGAGGATGTGATGATTGGATGGCATCACTGAGTCAATGGACATGAGTTTGAGCAAGCTTTAGCAGATGGTGAAGCACAGGGAAGCCTGGCAAGTGGTATTAACATGTAAACACTATTAATATTATATATACAATAGATGACTAATGACAATGGACAGCCTACCGTACAAGCAGGGAACTCCTCCAGTCAGTGCTCTGTGGGGACCTAATGGGAAGCAAATCCAAAACAGAGGGGCTATATGTATACATATGGCTTCCAGAGTGCCTCAGTGGTAAAGAATCTGCCTACCAATGCGGGAGATGCAGGTTCAATCCCTGGGTTAGCAAGACATGCTGGAGAAGGTAACAGCAACCCACTCCAGTATTCCTGCCTGCGAAATTCCACAGACAGAGCAGCCTGGTGGGCTACTTCCATGAAGTCGCAAAGAGTCTGACATGACTTAGGAACTAAACAACAACAAATGTATACCTTTAGCTGACCCACTCTGCTTTACAGTAGAAATTAATCAAGAAAGTGGGTTTTGGCTGTGAACAGGAACCGCTGAAAGGAAAAGGGCTACAATTTGTCCTAAAGTAACTCACCGCTGCTTTAAAATAAGACTTCACTATCAGTTTAACAGCTCTGCCTTCGTTCCCAACGAGGATTAGTAGGAAAAACACCCTAGGCTTGCTGAAGTACTGAAAGCGCGGTAACTGATACTTGGATACAGCTGTAAGCACTTGCGGGGCTTGATTACCCTCTGCTCCAGAGCAGACCGGCTGCCTTGCCCTTGGCTTCCCCACTCCTTGACCTCCCCACTCCTTGACCTTGCCTCTTGGCTGGGTCAGGCACTCAAAAATGCCTCTCTAGCCTGAAAAAAAACACAAAGCCCTCTCCTTTCACCAGTGGAAGGGCTGTGCCCACCATCTTGACCTCTGGTTTTCCTCCTTTTCCATTGTTTCTGAATCAGCAGTTAGTAAAGTCATTTCTTAACGTTGGATCCGTCTTCTCTTCAACAACAACGCTACATGAACACACACAAGCACTCACAATTTTAAAGTTTTTACACGACATTAAAAAAAAGTTTGGGTTTGGTTTGGTTTGGTTTGACTCACCTGGTTTCTGCAGAGCGTAGTTACTGTAGCTGGAAGTGAACGGACTGTTGGAAGTCTTGGGTGTACTTCTTGCCTGCGGCATCCAAAGCTGCCAAATTCAAAACAAAACTCCAAATTAAAACCCGAGACGCTTCCTCGCGCCTTCCAGCGCTGCCTTCCGGCGCTGCCTTCCGCTGCTTCTAATTGCAGCCGCTGCTTGAGTCCGGATCAGGAGCCCTGCTCTCCTCTCGCGAGACTCGCTCCTCTCGCGAGACACAGGTTGCCTAGTCTCCACCTACATCCACCTTACTCTCTTGAAACAACTTCAGGTCTCAATTTTTCTAAGCAGCACCTGTTATTCACAGAATTGCCGTATTTACTCCAAAATGCAAGAGGTTCTGTTAGGTATGAATTTCAGATAAACAACAGATACTATATGCTATATTTCAATGTAAGCACGTCCCACACAATATCAGGGACATACTTAATACCAAAAAACTATTTGTTGTTTACCTGACCCTCAAATTTGACTAGCTACCCCATATTTTATCTGGGGGCTCTGTATCATTGTTCTTTCATTCTCAGATATTTATTGAGAACTTAATATTTGCCAGGCATGGCTTCGTATCTTTAAAAATGTATATTTTACACACACACACACACAGTACACACACACACACACACACACATATATATATACTTTCCTACAGTCCTAAGTACGTATGAGGGATGACTCTAGAAAGTCTGAAGTTCATATGAGAAGGAAGTTCATATACATATAACTATAGGAAACTATAGGAAACATATGGGGCTTCCCTGGTAGCTCAGTGCTAAAGAAGCCACCTGCCAGTGCAGGAGAGGAAACTATATCTATTTTTAGCACCTATGTTCCCTCCTAGATTGTAAACACCTTTTAGGGGATATATACATCTTTGCTTACTAAAACATAGCAAACATTGAATAAGTACTTGTTGAATAAATGAATAAATGAGAAATAAACAAGTCTGAGCCTCAGTTTTCTCATTATAAAATCAGGATATGAATAATTGCTCCCTGTGGTGTTTTTCAAGGTTTAAATGTGATTAAATGTTTATAGCATAGTTTCTGGCACATAGTCATCCCTAGAAATGTGATTGAATTTCTTTTTCATTTCTTATCTCAGTTTTCTACAATTTCAGTGATTTTCCTTTTTGAGAAATCTAATTTGCAAATATGGTCTTCATCTTCCTTAAGACTGCTCTCTCTTTCTTTCTGATAATTATTGTCAGTTGAATTACATGTCATTGTTTTCAAAATTCTAAATGCAATAGATTCTCATTATAAGTTTTCATAATAGTATTTTGATTTGGATTTTAAAGGCTACAAGAAAAGCTCTTTATTCATTGTTATGAGAATTAAAGATTGCTGTAACTGCACAAAATAGACTGTTTACATAAACAATATTCACATTTTCCTTGGTAGAATCATTTTCTATTAAATGATAGGATTATTCCAAAGTATATAAAGCTATGGATTAACTTGCTCGAAGCAGAGAGTGGAGTAGGTTTTACAAAATTTAAAGTTTGGCAAAGGTTTTTATATCTGATTTTGATACATTATTGGATATCCTTCAGTGTTCCTGGATAAAGCAAAAACAAAATTTGTCTGTTCTCTAAGAACTGCCATTCAAATGATCAAAATACAAATATTTGTTATTGCATCCAATCTGTTGGGAAGTGTCCAAGGGCAGCTGCATACTTCTACCCTTGTAATACACTTCAGAAAAAATCAGATAGCATAAACGAAACATAAGC
This sequence comes from Tragulus kanchil, assembly GCA_022376925.1. Classification (NCBI taxonomy): domain Eukaryota; kingdom Metazoa; phylum Chordata; class Mammalia; order Artiodactyla; family Tragulidae; genus Tragulus; species Tragulus kanchil. Next base: position 149,937,578 of record JAIOJX010000004.1, read on the forward strand.
CATATAATCTCATACCTAGAGGATATTTGATTTTACACCATTCTTAGTTCAGCAAAAAAATAAATAAAATAAAAAGCCTGAGAATTAGGCCACCCTCGAGATGTTTTATAACATCATACTGACCTTGACTTTGGAAAGTTAATTCCTTTCCGTCTTAATGTCCTCATTTATGAAATGTCAGCTGAAACAATAATTTTTTCCTTAGATTCTTTTTAAAATAGTGTTATGTGCAATATTTAAACTTTGTTATTGGAGTATAGTTACTTTACAATGTGGTGTCAGTTCCTTACTGTTGTTTTGTTGTTGAATAAGTTGTGTCTGACTCTTTTGTGACCCCATGGACTGTAACCCACCAGGCTCCTCTCTCCATGGAATTTTCCAAGCAAGAACACTGCAGTGGATTGCAATTTCCTTCTGCCAGAGAGCTTCCCAAGCCAGGGATCCAAGCAGCATCTCCTTCCTCTTCAGACTTTATGTTTCCTATAGTTTCCTATAGTTATATGTATATGAACTTCCTTCTCATATGAACTTCAGACTTTCTAGAGTCATCCCTCATACGTACTTAGGACTGTAGGAAAGTATATATATATATGTGTGTGTGTGTGTGTGTGTACTGTGTGTGTGTGTGTGTGTGTGTGTGTGTGTAAAATATACATTTTTAAAGATACGAAGCCATGCCTGGCAAATATTAAGTTCTCAATAAATATCTGAGAATGAAAGAACAATGATACAGAGCCCCCAGATAAAATATGGGGTAGCTAGTCAAATTTGAGGGTCAGGTAAACAACAAATAGTTTTTTGGTATTAAGTATGTCCCTGATATTGTGTGGGACGTGCTTACATTGAAATATAGCATATAGTATCTGTTGTTTATCTGAAATTCATACCTAACAGAACCTCTTGCATTTTGGAGTAAATACGGCAATTCTGTGAATAACAGGTGCTGCTTAGAAAAATTGAGACCTGAAGTTGTTTCAAGAGAGTAAGGTGGATGTAGGTGGAGACTAGGCAACCTGTGTCTCGCGAGAGGAGCGAGTCTCGCGAGAGGAGAGCAGGGCTCCTGATCCGGACTCAAGCAGCGGCTGCAATTAGAAGCAGCGGAAGGCAGCGCCGGAAGGCAGCGCTGGAAGGCGCGAGGGAAGCGCGTCTGCGGGTTTTAATTTGGAGTTTTGTTTTGAATTTGGCAGCTTTGGATGCCGCAGGCAAGAAGTACACCCAAGACTTCCAACAGTCCGTTCACTTCCAGCTACAGTAACTACGCTCTGCAGAAACCAGGTGAGTCAAACCAAACCAAACCAAACCCAAACTTTTTTTTAATGTCGTGTAAAAACTTTAAAATTGTGAGTGCTTGTGTGTGTTCATGTAGCGTTGTTGTTGAAGAGAAGACGGATCCAACGTTAAGAAATGACTTTACTAACTGCTGATTCAGAAACAATGGAAAAGGAGGAAAACCAGAGGTCAAGATGGTGGGCACAGCCCTTCCACTGGTGAAAGGAGAGGGCTTTGTGTTTTTTTTCAGGCTAGAGAGGCATTTTTGAGTGCCTGACCCAGCCAAGAGGCAAGGTCAAGGAGTGGGGAGGTCAAGGAGTGGGGAAGCCAAGGGCAAGGCAGCCGGTCTGCTCTGGAGCAGAGGGTAATCAAGCCCCGCAAGTGCTTACAGCTGTATCCAAGTATCAGTTACCGCGCTTTCAGTACTTCAGCAAGCCTAGGGTGTTTTTCCTACTAATCCTCGTTGGGAACGAAGGCAGAGCTGTTAAACTGATAGTGAAGTCTTATTTTAAAGCAGCGGTGAGTTACTTTAGGACAAATTGTAGCCCTTTTCCTTTCAGCGGTTCCTGTTCACAGCCAAAACCCACTTTCTTGATTAATTTCTACTGTAAAGCAGAGTGGGTCAGCTAAAGGTATACATTTGTTGTTGTTTAGTTCCTAAGTCATGTCAGACTCTTTGCGACTTCATGGAAGTAGCCCACCAGGCTGCTCTGTCTGTGGAATTTCGCAGGCAGGAATACTGGAGTGGGTTGCTGTTACCTTCTCCAGCATGTCTTGCTAACCCAGGGATTGAACCTGCATCTCCCGCATTGGTAGGCAGATTCTTTACCACTGAGGCACTCTGGAAGCCATATGTATACATATAGCCCCTCTGTTTTGGATTTGCTTCCCATTAGGTCCCCACAGAGCACTGACTGGAGGAGTTCCCTGCTTGTACGGTAGGCTGTCCATTGTCATTAGTCATCTATTGTATATATAATATTAATAGTGTTTACATGTTAATACCACTTGCCCATTCATCCTGTTCTTCTCTTTCCCCCTTGTATATTCATACATGTGTGTCTGTTTCTTCTTTGTAGATGGGATTGCCTATACCAATGTTTTTCAAATTCCGCATGTATGTGTTAACGTACAATATTTGTTTTTCTCTTTCTGATTTCACTGTGTATGACAGTCTCTAGGTCCATCCACATCTCTATAAACAAGCCAACTTTGTTCCTTTTTATGGCTGAATAATACTCAATTGTATGTATGTATTATCCTCTTCCTTATCTGTTCCTCTGTTGATAGACAAGTAGGTTGTTTCCATGTCCTGACTATTTAAGTAGTGCTGCAGTGAACATCGGGTGCCTATGTCCTTTTGAATTATAATTTTTTCTGAGTATTATGCCCAGTAGTGGAATTACTGGGTTACATGGTAGTTCTGGTTTTAGTTTTTTAATGATTCTTCATACTGTTCTCCATAGCAACTTTATTAATATACATTCCTACCCACAGTGCTAGAGGGTTCCCTTACTCCACACTCTCTTCAGAATTTACTGTGTGTGGATTTCGTGATGACGCCGTTCTGACCAGTGTGAAGAGATATTTCATAGTCTTATATACATTCTCTTTTTTTTTAATTTATTTTGGGGGGATGGGGTGAGGAGGGAGGGGGTGGGTGGGCCACTTCTATTGGTCTTTCATGTATCTATTTTCATCCATCTTTGTTCTTTGGCCTTTGTGGGCCTCCCATCACAGTGGCCTCTGTTGTTGCAGAGCACCGGCTCTGGGCGCATGCGCTCCAGAGCTCTGGCTCGGTAATTGGACACACTGGTCCAGCCGCTCCACGGCATGTGGGATTTTCCCAGGCCAGAGATCGAACCGGCGTCCCTTGCACTGCAAGGCAGTGTCCTTACCCACTGGACCACCAGGGAAGCCCTTATATACATTCTTGATCCATTCTTTTACAACTTGCCATTGGTGGTTCCAAGAGTAAAACAGAGTTCTATTAAACAGCACCAAACCCTCACTAAAATTTGAGAATTCCCTTGAGTGATTGACTAAGGTATATAAACAGGGAAAGAATATATTTTAAAAACAGTTTTACTATTATTGAAAATTTTAATTGGTATGTTAGAGAATCATACTGTATTTCCCATTTAAGGAATAATTGAAATGTACTACATTTTCACATTAGCTTATATTCTGTTAGAATTATCCTCTTCTGTTAATTCCTATAGTATTTAAATGTATGCACCAGTCATGGACATTAGCGACATCACATATTTTGTCTGATTACATTTCATTGGCCAAAGGTTTCAGGTTTCCTGTAGCATCCTATGGGAATATTCTATCAATAAATGTTTGTTTATAAGTAGATTTTATAGTAATATGAAATATATATTTAAAAATTGAAAAGAGCTTCAGATGAAGGTGATATTGAAACATTTATAAATCTTACCACAATCTTAAAGGTAATCATATCTCATAAAGCTAGAAAATAAGTGTCATTTTCAAAATAATTTCTTACAAATCTGATAGGAAACATTTGCCTCAGCATATTATTGTATTAACTCTGTAAAATTTGATGACAAAAGCAGCATGTGAAAATATTATGGGTGAAATTGCTCTACTTGAAATGTTTGTAGAATATTTTTTAGACAAGAGATTTTTGGCACAAAGAGTGGTTTTCCTCATTTACTGTGAGGAGAAATAAATGTCAGTAAACTTTGGCTCGTTAGGAAGGACTGAAGCCTCCTTAACAAGAGGCTTTTTAAAAAACACTATAGATATCATGGGTAAATTTGAATAAAATATTAAAGAAAAAAAATAACTTACAGTTTGGAGGAAAAATGAGTTTTTCAGATTGAGGGAGTAGATTAACTGAGGTACCTATGGATGCACTTTCCCCTGGTGGGTTCCAGACTCAGAAAGGCAACAGAGTTTCCTCAGATGGTTCTGTTGGGTGGGGGATGATGAGAGACCTGTGTTCCCAGGAAATTTCTGCTACCTGTTCTATTTCCTCAGAGGCAGGCTCTTTGCTTTTGTGCAAAGACCATGGACAGGTTTCTTCTGCTTGCTTGAAAGTTCTAGCATTTCAGGAGATTCTTGTAGATTTATTAGACACTGAGGCTTTGCCATGAACATTTAGTTTCCCTTCATATCTTACAAATTACTCTGGTTTTCTCTTTAACTAAGAAGAGTTATGCTTTTTTTTTTTTTTTCTTCAAATCTTGATTCTGACTCCATACATAAGAAGAACAAGTAGTACTAGGAAAAATAGTGCTCTTCTCAGGCAATAGGCAGGGCTCCATGATTGTGAACAGTCTCAAATCCAATCTCTGTTTTTTCTCCTATGTTCTCAAGTCCTGATTGTCTATACAGAGTCCATTGTCCGTGATAGTCTGAAGTCAGTCAATAACACTGTTTCTCCAAGTCCCAAGCGAGTATTATATAATACTAGAACCCACTGTTATCATTGCTTTGCTTCTCTTGTATTTCTTCCTACAGTCACCGAGCAGTCAACTTTTGATCATTTGTCTCTTTCTTTTCCTTGTTGTTTTACATGAATGTTACATTTTCACCTGGTTTGTATTTTCAGAGTATGTCATGGGATACTGAGGGTAAGGATTAATCATTAGTGTATAGCAAAGATCATAACGGAAAGGCTTTGCGTCTGCATCTGCTTTTTTTTTTTTCTTTTTTTAAATTCAATTACTTATATGATTGGAAGTAATACCTTCCAAAATCTAAGACTTCCTAACTGTCATCATAATCAAATATTTCCAGAGCTGTAATGCACAAAGGCAAGATCTTCCAACTTAAAGATTCTAACAGATGTTCTTATTTTCACATAATATAATACACCTCACAATTTTATTTTTTGCCTTAAATTATTTTTCCAGCTGAGTGAATACATGATCAACATGCTTAGGGGATGCTGTGAGAGGAATATTTTCAAGTACAATCTATTTTCTCTCTAATAATATTCATATTCCTTCCAAAAAAATTTTTTCCTTCTTAAATTTTGCTTACAGTCTCAGAGACTTCCAGTTCCATTTTGGGTACTTAAAAGCATATTGTATTTTGATTTGTGTTGTCCTAGTAATAAGCAGTGTTGAGCATCCTTTTATGTATTTATTAGTCATCTGTATGTCTTCTTTGGAGAAGGTCTTCTGTTCATTTTTTGATAGGGCTGTTTGTTTTCCTGATGTTGAGCTATATGACTGTTTATGTATTATGGAGATTAGTCGTTTGTCAGTTGTTTCATTTGCAATTATTTTCTCCTATTCTAAAGATAGGGTGGGAGATGGGAAGGAGATCTAAAAGGGTGGGGAACATACATACACCTTTGGGTAATTCATGTTGATGTATGACTGCAGCCGTTACAGTATTATAAAGCTGTCAGTCCTTCAATTAAAAATAAATAAATTTTTTAAAAATACAAAAAAGATTCAGAATTATATAAAATTAAAAATACATTTTAATTAGTTATTGTGGATAAGCTATGTCTTGATTAGAGACAATAGAGACATTATATATAGAGAGAGAAAATAAAGTTTTTTTCTTCAGAGAAGTGGTATAAGATTTTGTTTTTCTGCATTGCCATTAACAAAGCACAGTGCTTTTCTGTTCCTTTTCATTAAGTCATAATACCTTACATCCATGGCCACAGTGATTTGGTCCAAATGGCTATGTCATAGCCTACACCAAGGGCCTTCTTTTCTCAGCATTATTTCAATCTGGATTAGAAGATGTCTTGTTGCTTTTTTTTTTTTTCCTGGTAAAAAAATAAACCAAGAAACTTCCAAGCATGTGATTCTGGGCTTGCAAATAGCTGTAATTTCTGTCATGGAAGTAGATTCCAGAGGGAGAGGAAGATGTGTTGTCTTTTTAGTTGAATTCTTCCATATCCCAGCCCTTGCAGTTGCTTGAGAGGTAAAGATTCATTTTATGCCCAAGAAAACTTGAATTGGTCTTTTGTCTCTTGACTAATGAAATTTTGCATTATAATACACCTCACAATTTTATTTTTTGCCTTAAATTATTTTTCCAGCTGAGTGAATACATGATCAACATGCTTAGGGGATGCTGTGAGAGGAATATTTTCAAGTACAATCTATTTTCTCTCTAATAATATTCATATTCCTTCCAAAAAAATTTTTTCCTTCTTAAATTTTGCTTACAGTCTCAGAGACTTCCAGTTCCATTTTGGGTACTTAAAAGCATATTGTATTTTGATTTGTGTTGTCCTAGTAATAAGCAGTGTTGAGCATCCTTTTATGTATTTATTAGTCATCTGTATGTCTTCTTTGGAGAAGGTCTTCTGTTCATTTTTTGATAGGGCTGTTTGTTTTCCTGATGTTGAGCTATATGACTGTTTATGTATTATGGAGATTAGTCGTTTGTCAGTTGTTTCATTTGCAATTATTTTCTCCTATTCTAAAGATAGGGTGGGAGATGGGAAGGAGATCTAAAAGGGTGGGGAACATACATACACCTTTGGGTAATTCATGTTGATGTATGACTGCAGCCGTTACAGTATTATAAAGCTGTCAGTCCTTCAATTAAAAATAAATAAATTTTTTAAAAATACAAAAAAGATTCAGAATTATATAAAATTAAAAATACATTTTAATTAGTTATTGTGGATAAGCTATGTCTTGATTAGAGACAATAGAGACATTATATATAGAGAGAGAAGATAAAGTTTTTTTCTTCAGAGAAGTGGTATAAGATTTTGTTTTTCTGCATTGCCATTAACAAAGCACAGTGCTTTTCTGTTCCTTTTCATTAAGTCATAATACCTTACATCCATGGCCACAGTGATTTGGTCCAAATGGCTATGTCATAGCCTACACCAAGGGCCTTCTTTTCTCAGCATTATTTCAATCTGGATTAGAAGATGTCTTGTTGCTTTTTTTTTTTTTCCTGGTAAAAAAATAAACCAAGAAACTTCCAAGCATGTGATTCTGGGCTTGCAAATAGCTGTAATTTCTGTCATGGAAGTAGATTCCAGAGGGAGAGGAAGATGTGTTGTCTTTTTAGTTGAATTCTTCCATATCCCAGCCCCTTGCAGTTGCTTGAGAGGTAAAGATTCATTTTATGCCCAAGAAAACTTGAATTGGTCTTTTGTCTCTTTTTGACTAAATGATAACATTCATAATGTTGACATTATGAATGTTATCATTTTGCAGGTCATCGTGCTCTTTTCTAAGAATTTTTTTTTTTTTTTTTCGGGTTATTGTTGCTGTTTGGAGGGCCTAAAGTCACCTACAGCTCTTTGAGCCATGCCACTAAAACACAGCTGTTCTGGTGCCTTTCATGAGCCCCACCATGTGTTCCTGAGGTCTCTTCCTCTATCCATTCAAAATTGAAACATATCTAGCAGTTTGGGAGTCCTGGGAATTGTTTAGTTTACAATTCTTGGGCATTGTTCTTTGCCTACCCACCCTTATAAACTTCTGTGCTTGCTTCAAGGGATGCACAGGTAATTTGACACAACGTAGACTGTTTTGTTTGTTTTTCTATTTGTTTTTGTCCTACCTCAGTTTGGCATTCTTCTTTGAGGTATGCAGACTTTTGTCGTGTATACTTAGCTGGCTGCATGTCATAGGTTTTTCTCTTTTTTTCTTATTTGGTGCATTTTTCCTAGGAATTAACTGTTTTCTTTAATGGGGCATACTTTTGGTTTAAGAACTCTTTTCCTAGTCCTAGATATCCTGAAGAAAGAGTCCTTTTTTTTTCCTAAAAATTAAATTTTATGTTTTACATTTTACTGCGTGATCCATTTCAAGTCCATTTTTGTATAATGTGTAAAAACTTAGGTCAAGGTTCTTATTTTTTTTTTTCTTTTTAAACCCATGGATGTCTGATTCCTCCAGTACCATTTGTTGAAAAGATGATCTCTCTTCCATTTAATTGCTTCTACCTTTGTAAAAAGTCAAACTTGGAACTTATAAAATTTTTCTACAAACAGGAGATGGGAAAGGGACAGGGTCTGTCTTTGGATGACCACACAGGGTCCTGCTTGGTTATAGCTTCTTCAGGATTGTATTAATAAAAAGAGAAATCCCAAGAAATTCTCTATCAGGTCATTCTTCAATCCCAAGGTCTTGATCAGTTTACTTTTCTCTTTATTTAATGTCCAGAGGTTTTACTTATACTTAGTTGGGGGAATAGTGGAAAGTATATCTACTTGGTTGACTCATAAACAGTCTTTATCTCTAGTTCCACCCCCTTGGGGTGGAATCACTTACCTCTACAGAGTCGATCTGAAACCAAGTACACCGAAAATCAAATGTGCTTATTGAGTTCTCACTATCCAAAGCTTTACTGTCTCTCTCATCCCCTCTTGATTTCAATTCTGTGTGAATTTATACCTAATTAACCAGAGTCAGATGACTAAAATTACTGGTGTCCTATAATTGCTCTTTACAACATCATCATTAACATATAAACTCAGGTTGGTTTTTTTTCCAGTCAAGATAAGCTAACAGAGCCATGGGACACCTGACCAGAGAATTATAAACCAGACATCCTTACTCCCAAAACTGCCATTAAGACATATCACAGAAATGTCACAAGATAATGGCAAACTGTGACTTCTTGGTTCTTCCCCTTTAAGACACCTCTATCTCAAAAACCAAGTGGATTTGCGACTTGTTTCTCAATCCTTTGCTGGATGCCTTGCCATGAATTCTTACTTTGCTGCAAGCTCCCACTCTCAGAGTTTGGCTTTCCGTGCTATAGGCACATGAGTCCTTTACTCAGCCATAGAACTGCCTAAGAATTTGTACCTTTTTGCATGTGTGTGTATGTGTCCAGCTATGTGTTTTAGCATGAACATTTTGCAAATAACAATTTTGGCTGGCATGTTACTGAACACATCACAACAAGTTTTCAGATAAATTTGCCTCTATTTGTACAATTCATGATATGTCACTGTTTCATTCCATACCTATTACCTTTTACCATTGGCTAGCAAGTACCTGGCTAATACTAGACATTTAGTAATTATTTTTTAATAAGTAGATAAACAATAAATTCATACAGCAAAACAGTTACACCTAGCCACACACCTTTCTTCTAAAATCAATGATTCAGGGAATTCCCAGATGGTCCAGTGGTTAGGACTTTGTGCTTTCACTATCGGGGCCCACATTTGATCCTTGGTGGGGGAACTAGGATCCCAGGAGTCACGTGACATGGCCCAAAAAAAAATCAATCATTCATTATATTATATCGATGATTATTTCTTTTTGCATCATTTCAGATAATTTGGCATTCAGATCGTTAATGGTTAATAGTTAGAAATAAGTAAATATCTAATAGCTATTTAACATCTGTTTTATAGCTTGAGCTACCATGGTAGCATCTTAGAATTGCTGATGTAAGTCTCTCTTCCTACTTGTTTCTATCCATATCTATCTACCCAGTCGCCACATAAATGGCTAATTAGATCAATCTCAGAGCTTCACTTAAATACTTTCTATTTTCCATGCTACCTCCATAATGGCAGCCAAGCTCATTCTCTGGTCTTTAAGGGCCTCCAGATTCTGGCCCCCATATACTTTGATGACTTTTCTTATACTATCTCAGTATAGGCTAATGCTAAGTAAATCGTTTCTGAAATCAAATCATACATTAACACCAAATCCCAGCTCTCTGCAGCTTCTGACAAAAAATATAGTCCCGCTTTCTCTTTCTGTCAGAATAATCAGGAGATCGCATCACTTGGATATTTTTTTTTTTATAAATTGACCATCTCCTTCCTCAAATTACTCCCCAGAAGCGTAAACATTTCCCAGGGAGCTGTTTCACAAGTACTTTGAGATAGTTATGTCAGTTTCTTCTGCTCTAACCTACTTACTTCGCCAGCGTATCCATATCCGTAGTGTTACTGCCATTCCAAAGACCCCCATTTGGCTCAACACAGCTTTTCTAGTGTCCAATTTTCTGGGACACATCTTGCCCCACTGATGTACATGACTGGTGAAGAAAGATGGTTCCTTTGTTATCTCCAAGCAAATCATCCATCCTGTTAAAAATGATCACAAGTGAAACTAACTAGCATTCTAACTATATCCCACTAAAATATCATAGATTGAGGATGAAGTATACACCTCAAAATGATGGTTTATATGCTTCTCTGGGCAACCCTGGACTAAGATTTATGTGACTTGTTTTTGCCTGCAGACTTATCTCCATAAATACATTTCTCATCTTTACACTTCAACTTAAGCCTCGTCTAACTCTTCTTGGACTCTTTTAGAGAAATGTTTAGAAGGGAGAGGTTTTAACAATAAAAAAGAAGGAAGCTTTTTAAAAGTATTTGTAAATATAGCTCAATGTTTTAGGCTTAATTCCAAGATTAAGATATGTGAAGTTAGTGAATTCAGAGGAATGTTCTCCATATGCCATTCAGCCTAACATTGAAAGAAATAGGCAAGAAAAGAGGGAAGAGTCTGAGAGTTTTAGGGGTTTGTTTCTATCCATATCTATCTACCCAGTCGCCACATAAATGGCTAATTAGATCAATCTCAGAGCTTCACTTAAATACTTTCTATTTTCCATGCTACCTCCATAATGGCAGCCAAGCTCATTCTCTGGTCTTTAAGGGCCTCCAGATTCTGGCCCCCATATACTTTGATGACTTTTCTTATACTATCTCAGTATAGGCTAATGCTAAGTAAATCGTTTCTGAAATCAAATCATACATTAACACCAAATCCCAGCTCTCTGCAGCTTCTGACAAAAAATATAGTCCCGCTTTCTCTTTCTGTCAGAATAATCAGGAGATCGCATCACTTGGATATTTTTTTTTATAAATTGACCATCTCCTTCCTCAAATTACTCCCCAGAAGCGTAAGCATTTCCCAGGGAGCTGTTTCACAAGTACTTTGAGATAGTTATGTCAGTTTCTTCTGCTCTAACCTACTTACTTCGCCAGCGTATCCATATCCGTAGTGTTACTGCCATTCCAAAGACCCCCATTTGGCTCAACACAGCTTTTCTAGTGTCCAATTTTCTGGGACACATCTTGCCCCACTGATGTACATGACTGGTGAAGAAAGATGGTTCCTTTGTTATCTCCAAGCAAATCATCCATCCTGTTAAAAATGATCACAAGTGAAACTAACTAGCATTCTAACTATATCCCACTAAAATATCATAGATTGAGGATGAAGTATACACCTCAAAATGATGGTTTATATGCTTCTCTGGGCAACCCTGGACTAAGATTTATGTGACTTGTTTTTGCCTGCAGACTTATCTCCATAAATACATTTCTCATCTTTACACTTCAACTTAAGCCTCGTCTAACTCTTCTTGGACTCTTTTAGAGAAATGTTTAGAAGGGAGAGGTTTTAACAATAAAAAAGAAGGAAGCTTTTTAAAAGTATTTGTAAATATAGCTCAATGTTTTAGGCTTAATTCCAAGATTAAGATATGTGAAGTTAGTGAATTCAGAGGAATGTTCTCCATATGCCATTCAGCCTAACATTGAAAGAAATAGGCAAGAAAAGAGGGAAGAGTCTGAGAGTTTTTAGTTTTGTTGTTGTTTTGTGGCTTAAAAAAAATTTTCCTGCAAAGCCAAGGTTTAAGTGAGTGCACAGCTGGACATAACCAAGGAGAGCAGAGGGTCTGGCAAAGACTAAAATAGCAGTCACCCAATCCGACTGTATCATTACAATAAATCCTCCACAAGGCCTCGTACATGGGAGGAAAACATATGAAAGCAACACAAATAAATACTTGAAGTGAGTGAATTTGAATAGCTCTGCCATGATTTAAGATCCAAGTAGGTATCTGGGAGTTGTTTAAATAGGACACAGAAGGAGACTTTATGCAAAAGTGTGCAGACAGTCTGTAAATGGTGTTTGCAGACCCTGTGTCCACTATAGATCATGTTCCTGCTCTCTGCCCATCACATATCCTGCTGACACAGTTATGTCCAATACAGGTAATCTAAGAGTCTGTGAATTTAAAATAATGTTCCCTTTGCTTCTAGTCAGAAAAGACAGTGCGATATGAGGGAGCAGGAGGAACTTGAAGAGCTAGGGTGAAGGAGTGACAGATAATGCAGATGATGGTGTGTGGGTTTTTTTTTTTAGTCTCTTGCTAAAAAAGCTACCTAAAATATTCTAACTACATTGGTATATTTTCTGAAATACAGATTTCCATTTCATCCTTAATCAAGGGTTATGCTTACAGAATTGGAGTCTGCTTTTAATCACTGGTCTGGATTTCTGGAAGAAACAGCAAAGTTAGAGTCAGAGACTGTGGTTGAATGTTTAACAATGCTCAATTAACAGACTTTCCTCAGCTTAGTCAATTTCAGTTATTTGATCTGCCAAAATTGAATTGTAAATGAATTGAAATTGGATATATATGAAACTTGATATGCTGAAGGATAAGGATTCAATTATTCTTTGGGCCATCTCCCAGTACATTAGTCTCAAGCCAACATATCAGCCTTTCTTTCGAGATTTTACAGATTAGCATTTTAAGATTTTTTTTTCTAAAGGTATGTATTCCAAGATTAAGATATGTGAAGTTAGTGAATTCAGAGGAATGTTCTCCATATGCCATTCAGCCTAACATTGAAAGAAATAGGCAAGAAAAGAGGGAAGAGTCTGAGAGTTTTTAGTTTTGTTGTTGTTTTGTGGCTTAAAAAAAATTTTCCTGCAAAGCCAAGGTTTAAGTGAGTGCACAGCTGGACATAACCAAGGAGAGCAGAGGGTCTGGCAAAGACTAAAATAGCAGTCACCCAATCCGACTGTATCATTACAATAAATCCTCCACAAGGCCTCGTACATGGGAGGAAAACATATGAAAGCAACACAAATAAATACTTGAAGTGAGTGAATTTGAATAGCTCTGCCATGATTTAAGATCCAAGTAGGTATCTGGGAGTTGTTTAAATAGGACACAGAAGGAGACTTTATGCAAAAGTGTGCAGACAGTCTGTAAATGGTGTTTGCAGACCCTGTGTCCACTATAGATCATGTTCCTGCTCTCTGCCCATCACATATCCTGCTGACACAGTTATGTCCAATACAGGTAATCTAAGAGTCTGTGAATTTAAAATAATGTTCCCTTTGCTTCTAGTCAGAAAAGACAGTGCGATATGAGGGAGCAGGAGGAACTTGAAGAGCTAGGGTGAAGGAGTGACAGATAATGCAGATGATGGTGTGTGGGTTTTTTTTTTTAGTCTCTTGCTAAAAAAGCTACCTAAAATATTCTAACTACATTGGTATATTTTCTGAAATACAGATTTCCATTTCATCCTTAATCAAGGGTTATGCTTACAGAATTGGAGTCTGCTTTTAATCACTGGTCTGGATTTCTGGAAGAAACAGCAAAGTTAGAGTCAGAGACTGTGGTTGAATGTTTAACAATGCTCAATTAACAGACTTTCCTCAGCTTAGTCAATTTCAGTTATTTGATCTGCCAAAATTGAATTGTAAATGAATTGAAATTGGATATATATGAAACTTGATATGCTGAAGGATAAGGATTCAATTATTCTTTTGGGCCATCTCCCAGTACATTAGTCTCAAGCCAACATATCAGCCTTTCTTTCGAGATTTTACAGATTAGCATTTTAAGATTTTTTTTTCTAAAAGGTATGTATTCCATCTGGTATAGCATTGTCAAATAAGGTAGTTCCCTCTACATTAAAGATATAGTAAGCTACATAATTATGACTACTATACATTTTACTACAATTTTTTTCACTTACTTTGAAGTGCAGTTGTCTCCAGATCATAAAAAGAAATGTCATTACAAATTTTGGAAGTGTAGCAAATTGTTAAGTTGTATATCATTTACTAGTCATAGCTTTTGTTTTCAGATCAATATATTTGCTGGTCATGTTTTAAAATGGCCTTTTAAAGCTTTTGATTAGGCCATATAAGTCACTTGAAAATTAGATTCTAAATCCATGGCTTGTACACACCTTCACTACACAGCTTATAACTGCTATAAACCAATTCATCAAAATTGATTTTCGAAGCAAGGAATTCTTTCCATTCTCCTTTATCTCTTCCTATAATTCACAATCTAATTAATGGTTGAAGATGCAAATTAAATTCACTTGCAATACTATGTAGGCTTTGATGACCTTTAAGTGTTAAAAATATGTTTACACTTCAATTTACACTAAAATTTTAGACTTATGAGTTGGCCTTACAGACTCTAGTCATGAGAGTTCCAGAAATTTAATGTGGAGTTGTGACTGTGAAGTCAAAAGCACTAAAATGGCTGAATCAGAGCATAAATAAACTAGAAAATGTGTGACTGAGCACACACATAGTGATCCATAATCTCTTTTCCAGTCAACTCTGTCAAAATGTAAATTTTATCTCTGTCTCTGCTGCTTCATTTCCCAAATAACCCCACTGTGGAGCCAAAATGATGGAGTTTTTAATCTTAAAAAACTAGCAATGGTATTTAAAGATGAACTAAGAATACTTTAGTAGTACTTATAGAGGAAATACTTTTTTAAAAAAATACTGATATGTTTGTCAAAAATGTTATCTTAGGAAATTTCTGTCCTGCCCAGCTTGCCTTTTGATTGTTTAGAAATCAGTGTAAAACATATGAAAAAAATGCATGGGTATAGACTTTTGTAAAGAATTCTGTAACATGCATTAACATTTTTCCAGGCCATTATTACTTCTAGTTTTTGTGACCCCATGACCTGTAGCCTGACAGGCTACTCTGTCCATGGGACGTTCCAAGCAAGAATAATGGACTGGGCTGCCGTTTCCTTCTCTAGAAACATCAGATTTGTCATTTGATATTGGAAAACATTCTTAAATAAATGTGATTATGTTATACATCATTTTAATGCACATTTCTTGCTTTATATGTTTTGTTAATGACTTATTACCTGTTGTTTATTTTATTTTTATTTTAGATTAGGGAAATGATGTTAAACGTAAAACAGATTAGTGTGATTTTCTTATTCAACTTCACAATGAAATGGAGACAGGTTACAACATCAACAATGCATTTGGTGGAGGAACTACTAACAAATGTACAATGCAGTGATGGTTGATTAATAAAGATGTGTTTTAGTCTAGTTATACTGGTTTAAAAGTTATAGTTAGAAATCACAGCTATATTTACATCAACCTAGTAGTCCTAGCTTTGGGCATATACTCAATTTTTGTATAAATTCCTTGGTTGGAGTTGTATGGAGACAATAAATTTCACTCCTCTTCCCAGTGTTCAAAACTTTTGAGAAAAGCAGGCTCCAATGGAGATCAAAATGCCAGCTCTAGTAACCATATAAACATCTGTAGCTTTACTTCTGTAAAAGATGAGTTCATTAATCTTTACCTCTGGACCACATTAAATTCTAGATCATTGAATGCAGAGAAAAAAAAATTCCTCTGGAATTTCCACTGATTCTGAAATGGGAGAATCCGTGGAGAACAAGCTCAGGTATTTCTTCCATATTAGATGAAGCTCTAGATCACATAAGACAGTTTTCTTTATTCCATGGTGAAGAAAGGGAGAGGGGAATGATGAAATGCCAAGAGTGTTTTTGTAATAAATGTCCTTTATATTCCCATAAGCTGAGAGGAATGGAGGTTATCCACACAGCTTGTAAATAATTTTCTGTTTTGTTCTTGATGTCAGTGCTCTGAGACTGTTACTCAGTCACTTAACCTAATCCTGAATTCTTGGTCAGAACTTGGATTTTTCCCCCAGTCATCTTATACATTCATGTAGTCACCTCTCTTACAGAGTCCAAATCTCCCTGTGATGACTTTAATCACCCTGGTCTAATCTAGATTTTACTTTATTTACTTCTTGACTGTGTGTTGATCCATAGGTTTTTTTTTTTTTTCCCCCATTAGTTTTTTAAAAAATTTAAAAAATATTTTTACAGAATTTTGTTGTTCACATTCATGTATGTTCTCAGCTCAATCATATGCACCTTTTCACACTGGGCTGTGATTCCTAAAGGTGGTCTTTAAGCCTCTTGAATGTTGAACTCTTTTATAGTTTTGGTTAAGTATTTTTCTTCAACTACTCCTTGAAATTTGTTCTGCCTCTTTGCATTGGAAGCCCTAGCATGATGTCTAGTGTGTGTGTGTTTCCTAATTCCATACTTTACCCAGCCCTTATTCTGATTTTCTCAGAATACTTTATTTTCTTTATTCTACCTTTTTGAATTTTGCTATCAAGGTGGTAAAAGTTGGATATAGACATGGGAATATTAAGATCTATATTTGTATGTTACCTCCACAGATTTCAGAGATTTGTGATTTTGAACACAAGAGCTTGAACTTCAGTAACTTTATCTGAAGTTCTCACAAAAAAGTAATAATCACTAACTATTAATAAGTTACTATAAAAGTTTATTAGCAAATTGCAGGTAAAAAAGTGACTAGTATGTCTTTAAACATGTTAGAGATTTATTATTCCCCATTAATTTGTGTTATTTATGTTTCTTTCTCTTTCATAAAAATAGACCTTGAAAGCCCAGTTTTTATGAATTAATTGTATATTTTACCTACACTATTTCACTTTTGACCTGTACCATTTCATTTATTAATTTAATTAATTACTCTTTGGCGTGGTTATGTCTCATTTAGCTTAAAATTTTATGGATTCATGCCTTACTTTCCTGCATTCTCATTTCCTCCATCCTCTTCTGTAAAATCCTTATAGTTGAATTAGTTGATGATGGTGTATTTTATGTTCATAAATTTATTTAAGCTCAGTGAATTTCACTACATAAGAATTAATTTACATTATTGAGTTAAATCAATGATGCTTAACAAATAAAGTAGTGGAAAAGGGAACAAATTAAATAATTTTGCCAAATTTTTAGAATAATGTAGGCAAACTACTTTTTTTCTACTTATTCGACCCTGGCAGTAAGACAACAGCATGGAAAATGTGATTACATAGTTTTCTCTGTATTTCATGTATGAAAATAATTATCAGGTAAGTTTCAGCAATTTAAAAATGGAAACTGTTCATGTAGTCCCTAAATAATATGAAGATGATATCAGAAGATTTTTGAGAAGTCCAGGGATAGGAGATATGCTAATCTTCTTACAAGTAAGATTTCAAATCATAAAAATCACATTGAAACATGATTATAGCCTATTTTGTATAGTTACAAGATTATATAAGACTATATATGAGATTTACAGTTTTATTTAAATATCACTTCCTCACAAGGCTTAAAATAGACAATGTATAAAGTGGACAACTAATACTTTAAGTATTCTCTTTGTTTCATATAAATACAGTGTCATAAATGAACCACCATGGCACTTGACATCCTTTTAAAACCAAGAAAGTTAATTTGGGAATTTTTTATCTATCATAAAAGTGAAAACTATATGATGAGGAATGAACAATAGGCATAATGGTAATCATTTGTACCATTTACTAAGTCTATGATTCAAACCCTCTTCTAAGTTCTTCTTGACTCATTAATTCTCACCGTCCCTTGGTCTTGCTGTTCTCATGACAGATGCAGCAATGACAAAAAAGGCAGGGTCACCTACCGTGCCCTTAGGAATTAAAAAAAAAAAAAAATAGTCAGATATGGTTCCTGGGTTTAATCAGCTCAGAGTATAGTCAAATAAGTAAACCTGTGATTCTAACTCAGAGGAATAAATATTATGATTCAGAATTAGCCAAGATGTTCTTTCAGCACAGAGGACAAGGCAAAAAGGTCCTTCCTGAACTTCCTGCTGAATATTCAAATTCAGCACATTGGAAACATTGTAAGCTGTCCTGTTGGATCGCCTTGAGTTCCTGTCATACTATATCAATCACACATCTGATGGTGTATATTATGTACATAAATTTATTTAAGCTCAGTGAATTTCACTACATAAGAATTAATTTACATTATTGAGTTAAATCAATGATGCTTAACAAATAAAGTAGTGGAAAAGGGAACAAATTAAATAATTTTGCCAAATTTTTAGAATAATGTAGGCAAACTACTTTTTTTCTACTTATTCGACCCTGGCAGTAAGACAACAGCATGGAAAATGTGATTACATAGTTTTCTCTGTATTTCATGTATGAAAATAATTATCAGGTAAGTTTCAGCAATTTAAAAATGGAAACTGTTCATGTAGTCCCTAAATAATATGAAGATGATATCAGAAGATTTTTGAGAAGTCCAGGGATAGGAGATATGCTAATCTTCTTACAAGTAAGATTTCAAATCATAAAAATCACATTGAAACATGATTATAGCCTATTTTGTATAGTTACAAGATTATATAAGACTATATATGAGATTTACAGTTTTATTTAAATATCACTTCCTCACAAGGCTTAAAATAGACAATGTATAAAGTGGACAACTAATACTTTAAGTATTCTCTTTGTTTCATATAAATACAGTGTCATAAATGAACCACCATGGCACTTGACATCCTTTTAAAACCAAGAAAGTTAATTTGGGAATTTTTTATCTATCATAAAAGTGAAAACTATATGATGAGGAATGAACAATAGGCATAATGGTAATCATTTGTACCATTTACTAAGTCTATGATTCAAACCCTCTTCTAAGTTCTTCTTGACTCATTAATTCTCACCGTCCCTTGGTCTTGCTGTTCTCATGACAGATGCAGCAATGACAAAAAAGGCAGGGTCACCTACCGTGCCCTTAGGAATTAAAAAAAAAAAAAAATAGTCAGATATGGTTCCTGGGTTTAATCAGCTCAGAGTATAGTCAAATAAGTAAACCTGTGATTCTAACTCAGAGGAATAAATATTATGATTCAGAATTAGCCAAGATGTTCTTTCAGCACAGAGGACAAGGCAAAAAGGTCCTTCCTGAACTTCCTGCTGAATATTCAAATTCAGCACATTGGAAACATTGTAAGCTGTCCTGTTGGATCGCCTTGAGTTCCTGTCATACTATATCAATCACACATCTGATTGTCCACTTACTTTTCTGCAACACTTACATTCATTTCTGATTTTATTTATTGCTGAGCTATTTTCCTTCCTCATATGCGTGAATTTGTTTTTTCTCTGTTTACATGTAATCAGCACTGACACGGTTTTTTTTTTTAATTTTTTAAAAATTTATTTATTTATTTATTTTTGGGAGGGGGTCGGGTTGGGGAGGGAGGGGAGCGGGCGGACCACTTCTATTGGTCTTTCATTTCTCTGTTTTCATCCGTCTTTGTTCTTTGGCTCCTGTGGGCCTCCCATCGCGGTGGCGTCTGTCGTCTGTCGTTGCAGAGCGCCGGCTCTGGGCGCATGCGCTCCAGAGCTCCGGCTCGGTAATTGGACACATTGGTCCAGCCGCTCCGCGGCACGTGGGATCTTCTAAGGCCAGGGATCGAAACGACGCCCCTTGCACTGCAAGGCGGTGTCCTTACCCACTGGACCAACAGGGAAGCCCTATAACACTTTTTCATTGGCATTTCTTAGCTCCTCTCTTTACCCTTTAACCATGAGAGAGAGAGAGAGAAGATGAAGATGAAAGCACTGATTTTATCAGCCCCAGAAATACAAGTGAGGCTAGAGGTTCAGATGACTTCTGTTGTTTTTATCTAATTTTTCAGTTTTTTGTCAAAAGATGTGGACAAAAAGTATGATAAAAATTCAGGTTGACAGACAAGCAGTTAAACATTAATATTAAAAAAATAAGCTATTTATTTATTTGGCTGCTCCAGGTCTTAGTTGTGGCACACCATAGGATCTTCATTGGGGCCTGCAGGATCTTTTAGTTGGGGCTTGTGGGATCTAGGGATCAATGATGGATCGAACCTGGGCCCCCTGCATGGGGTTGCCAAGGCCTAGCCATTGGACTGCCAGGGAAGTTCCAAGCATTTACCTTTTTAAATGACCCCTCCAACTCCTCAATTTTCACGTGTTTTCTTCTAGCCATTATCAACTTAATGAGGATTGAGTATCTGTGAACCCCAAGTCCACAAAGCAATGTCAAACTGCTTCAAAACTAGCTGAAGCTGGTACTGGCTTTTACCACCAGTTTGAAGGAAAAAAAATCAGATAGCTATGACTTTCAGAATTAGCTGGCAAATTCCTTTAGTTTTCAAAATTATGTCAAATACGTTAAAAACACAATTCCTTTTATTTTAAATTTTCTTAGTTTATGACTGTTTTCCCTAGACTCCCTTCTTTTGAGTACCCTACCTTTGACTTTTAGGTAGCTATCCCTTCCCCTTATTTTCCTTATGGTCTTGAAAGCAACTGTTATCTTCTGTATGACTCTGATCTCTCTGGAAAAAATGACTTGTCTTAGGTGTAAACATGCAATGCAAAAGAGCCCCTCAGCATCCTTTCTTGGGATTTTTGACACAAAGAAAACTACTAAATATCTTCCTAAAGGCAAAGTTGGAAGCTGGCAACCCCCAAATTTCTGACAACTATTGTTCTGGCACTTTGGAGAAAGCAGATTTGAAATTGCAGTGGTAAGTGTACAACGTTCCCTTCATAAGGAGGAACTTGATCCTAAGTTCTCTAATACATTGCATTTGTAAAAGAGTTTTGTCATGTTTAATGAGCCCTATAAAATAGTGTGTAAAGATATAACCCACCAATTTGATGTTCCCTTTTGATGTTTTGTGTACAGGGACCTGCTATAGAGGAAAAAACTGATCAGTGATTTCTCAGACTTCCTGAAACTTGTTTTGGACAGATCAAGTTTTTTTTTTTTTTAACTCCTCTTTGTCTTCCTTCTCCATTTCAGTGATTTTTTTGGCCACGTCAGGGTCTTTAGAGCTTTTCCACGTCCTCTGGCCAGTGCTTCCTCAGAAATGAAAGGCTGAAGTTGCTGTACAAAGCTGTATTTCTTGATTTTATCCTTGAAGTTAGATAAGCCATTTGTGTTCCTATCCTAATATTTCCATGGAACTGACCAATTTGCATGCCAAATAGCATCTTTCCATTGTAGAGAATAAGACTGATATCAAAGAGAGGCAAAGATGAGAGATACAGAGTCCTAATCAAGCTCACACCGCTGCTTACAGTGTCTAAATATTTTGGCCCCTCTTCTACATTTGAGTGTACTGTCCACAGACCCTGGCAGTGTGAAGCACAAGTATTTTCCCAGTAAATGTCCTCTTTTTTTCTTTTGTTTTCTTAAATTAAGTTGTATGTCTTTAAAATCGAGAGGCCTGATTAATAAACTATCAGTAGTACTGGTACATTACAGGTAATAAAATGGGGATATGAAAGTAGGCACTGTACTTGGACCATGCAAAAGCGGTGTCTTAAACCTATAACATATTGGTCTTTGATAACTCCAGGCATCTATTCACACATGTGCAAAAAGCCATCTCAAAAATATATTAACTCTGTGTTGATTAATTCTTAAAGTGTTGCTGAAGTAAAACTTACTTGAGCCCAGGCCTGTCTGTCCCATGAATAATCATGGGCAGCTATTCAACCTGATAAAATGCATAATCAGCTAAGAAATTGGTTAAAGAGATTACTTAGAAAAAAGACACGTGTCTTCAATATTTTGTTTTAAAATAAATGCACATTTTGAGCACTTCATTTGATAAGATTTCTACAATTTTGCCTCTACCAAATCAAATACCTATGATATAAAATGTCTAGTTTCTTTAAAGTGGAATTTCAGAGTAGGTACTACTTAGATAATATACTTTCTGTGACTTATGTCCTTCAATATATTTCTATTTTGAAATCACAATTGAATTATATTACTCTGAATATATAAATTTAGATTTAAAAACATTTAAAAAATTGGCCATCTTGACCCATTATTTTGCCACAGAGCTAAAAATTATGAACAAAAAGACTGTCTACATTTTCTTCTGTTACAAAGGAGGAAGCTGAGGTTCAAAGTACTTAAATGAATTACTCAAGGTAAAATAAATAGTAAATGGACAGTTGACTCTGGAGCTCCTATGTTCAGTATTCTTGTATTAATTTCCTAGGTCTTCTGTAACAAAGTGCTACACTCTAGGTAGCTATAGCAGAGATTTATTTTCTCACAATTGTGAATGCTAGTAGTCCTGGATCAAGGTGTTGGTGGGTTTCTTTTGGCTTCTCCTTGGCTTGTAAATGGCTGTGTTCTATTTCTATATATGGTCTTTCCTCTGTGGATTTATTATACACTGATCTCTTCTTCTAAGAACTAACTCTAGTTGGATTAGTGTTACCCCTAATGACTTCCATTCAATTGAATTCTCTAAAATCCCTATATGCAAGTATAGTCACATAATGAGATATGAAGGGTTAGGATTTAAAAATATGAATTTGAAGGGGCAAAATTCAGCTTGGAACAACTCTCATTTCATACAGTATCTCTATTAAAAATAGAGACTTTTACAGTGTATGAAACAACCTATAGCCCAACTCTAGAAATTATTTATGTTACTAAGAATATCAAAGTGAAGACTTCAGTCTCTTGACATTTTAGAAATGATAAGACAAGTACAACTCAAGCTCCTTGAGAAATCTTACTTCAGCAAGTGGTATCCATGGTAAATTGTCCTCTTCTGCTGCCCAAAGCCAAGTTATGGTCAGGTTTTATATTTCACGTTCAAATGAATCACATGTCTGGTGACAGCTTACCTCTGACACAATAGTTACCAACCTGAGCCATGAGGATAGTACTTTGATTATCCCACATACATATACCTACTTCTCATATATACTTCTCAAGGAAATGTCCTAGCATAATCTGACCGGCCTTTACATTATCAACAACATATCACTATACTTGAAAGAGGCAACCCTAATGTTACCAGTTACTGAATTCATTGCAAACCTAAATTTTTGATTTAAAAATATATTTCTTTAAACTCATTAAAGCTTTTTTTGCATTGTTATATCTGAGATAATTTTAAAAGCTAATAAATTCATTTGTATATGGGATCTGTGACTTCAGCCCACATGAGGGTTGTGAACAGTATGTGGGCCTTTGCTGCTGTATCACAACCTCTATGGGCTTTTTCTAAGAAAGAGCTACTTGAATCTTGCTGCTTCCTGTGGTTTGGCTACTTTACTTGTGTCCTCACTTCCATTTCTGAGAGAATTCTAATCATGTATCTGTTCTACCAGCACGTGCATGTACAAACTCCTTTTGGCAGCAGCAACACTATTTCCCTTTGATAGGCAGAGTTGTTCACCTGGATCTTCACTATAACCCACATTTATTTTTTAGGTTAGTGCATTAGGAGCTTAAATTAGCCAGGTTGCTGTGCTAACTCTCAATTCAATAAAATGACTATTGTTTAACAAGTAAAACTCTTTTTTTTCCCTTTGGGGGTATAATCTTTAGTTAAGAAGTTCCCTAGGAATTGAGAAAAGAAATATTTTCTTAATGGAACAATATATCTAATAGTGAGAAATAGTGTTCACTGATTCCAAGCAAACATTGCACCCAGTCTGATAGTGACCCAGTCTAATCATCCAACCAGCTCTCCACCTGAAACTTCTGGACGCATTGCACTGTCTTGTATAGTGGATCTACTGTATTTAATGTGATATGTTACAGGAACCATGACTCATGCCATGGGTATCAGTGCTTTCCATATTATTTTATAAGAAAGTTAGTTTCTTGGCTTGTACCAAGACTGTGGGGTAGGGTCTGAGAACACTTTGGCTCAGGTTGATGAGAGGAAGAAAGATATTGTGAAGAACGGAGAAAGCTTTAAATATTCATATATAGCAGGGGAATATTCAAAGAGAAGGAAATGTGTGGATTTTGGAAAGGAATATTCAGAAACGAATTTGATGTTGATGATTTACCAAATAAATTTACATGAATATAAGAATAATGAAGACATAAAATCTGTCTCAGTTGTATGTCTGGTGCTCATTTCTTCTTTCCATCAGTCTGTTGCCAACAGCTGGTTACATCGTCTTTGGTCTAACCTTAAATATAAACATCAAGCTTTGATTAGGAGCATGAGTGCTTACAAATGATACAAATATTATTTTGATGAGATTAAGACCAAAAATTAGTATAAGATGAAAATCTGTAATAATAAATATATTAAATGTAATTTAATAAGACATAATAAATGTCTTCAACACATAAGATTTCTCTTTATCTCAAGAAAACAATGCAATTTGGAGAAGCAGGGCTCGCCTTTTATGCTATCGTGTATTACAGTGGTTTCCTAAACCCTCTAATGGTTACTCTTAGAAATATGCAAGGAAATTGGCAATGAGCTTTTCAGAAGGATAAGGTTACTTCCGTTCAGTGGAAGGAGTTTTACAAACTCCTTTTGGGGTTTTCACACCTGGATCTTCACTATAATAGGTTAGTGCATTGGGCTTAATAGGCTGTGCTAACTCTCAATTCAATAAAATGACTATTGTTTAACAAGTAAAACTCTTTTTTCCCTTTGGGGGTATAATCTTTAGTTAAGAAGTTCCCTAGGAATTGAGAAAAGAAATATTTTCTTAATGGAACAATATATCTAATAGTGAGAAATAGTGTTCACTGATTCCAAGCAAACATTGCACCCAGTCTGATAGTGACCCAGTCTAATCATCCAACCAGCTCTCCACCTGAAACTTCTGGACGCATTGCACTGTCTTGTATAGTGGATCTACTGTATTTAATGTGATATGTTACAGGAACCATGACTCATGCCATGGGTATCAGTGCTTTCCATATTATTTTATAAGAAAGTTAGTTTCTTGGCTTGTACCAAGACTGTGGGGTAGGGTCTGAGAACACTTTGGCTCAGGTTGATGAGAGGAAGAAAGATATTGTGAAGAACGGAGAAAGCTTTAAATATTCATATATAGCAGGGGAATATTCAAAGAGAAGGAAATGTGTGGATTTTGGAAAGGAATATTCAGAAACGAATTTGATGTTGATGATTTACCAAATAAATTTACATGAATATAAGAATAATGAAGACATAAAATCTGTCTCAGTTGTATGTCTGGTGCTCATTTCTTCTTTCCATCAGTCTGTTGCCAACAGCTGGTTACATCGTCTTTGGTCTAACCTTAAATATAAACATCAAGCTTTGATTAGGAGCATGAGTGCTTACAAATGATACAAATATTATTTTGATGAGATTAAGACCAAAAATTAGTATAAGATGAAAATCTGTAATAATAAATATATTAAATGTAATTTAATAAGACATAATAAATGTCTTCAACACATAAGATTTCTCTTTATCTCAAGAAAACAATGCAATTTGGAGAAGCAGGGCTCGCCTTTTATGCTATCGTGTATTACAGTGGTTTCCTAAACCCTCTAATGGTTACTCTTAGAAATATGCAAGGAAATTGGCAATGAGCTTTTCAGAAGGATAAGGTTACTTCCGTTCAGTGGAAGGAGTTTTAGTGTTTCAAATTATGACTGTTTCCTGAAGACAGTTTTTTTTCCTGCAAACCACTTTTAGAAGATAAGAATGTTTCATAACTAATTCCCAGTTGTTTCTTGTTATGCTTCTAGTGATATATTTCTGTACTCTAATGGGTTGGAGATAGCGTTACAAAATAAATGTAATCCATATTTTCTATTAGTCAAAGACTTTTTTATGAGCATGAAAAGTTTTGAGCTTAAAGTGGAAGGTTATGTAAATTGCATTCAAATAAATAGTTGTTCTTTGGGAAGTTTCATGTTCTCAACTCTGATTTCTCTAGAAGATTCGCATAAATTTTCTATTAAAGGCATGGACTATAAACTCAAAGTGATAGAAAAGTATATTGATAAGTAAGTACAAAAGTTATAATTCAAAGTGCATTACAGGGACCCAAGTGTATATCATGAAGGAAGTAATACTTGAACTGCTTTTTAAGGAGCGAATAGATAAATATCTGAAGATAAATATGTGGAGGAAAGACTTTCCATATAGAAAAAGAACTGTATTTACATGAGCAAAACTTCAGAAGCTAGAAAATTTTAAGTTACTACTAGTGAAATACTTTTAATCTACATTGTTCAAATTGTATTAGTGTTGCTGAAGTTCAGTCATCTATAATTCTGGGAAGGTGTGTGCTACCAAGGCATGTAGGATTTTGAGAAATTAAGACTGTGAACTATGGATCTAATGAAATAGGCAATGTAAACTGTTATAACTTTATTTAAGGACAATTGATGTTGTGACATTATAATCCATAGAATACTTTTAGCTAAAGAGATAGTAAAGGTAAAATTAGCAGGTGGCCATGATTTCAGTAAGCCTAGCTGTATAATATACCTAGCCTACAAGATAATATACAGAGAGGTGGAGGAAAGAAACTGATTGCAAGCAAAACAAATCAAAGCAAATGAGAAGATAATGAAAGTATAAAGGTATAAATGTAATTGCTAAAAGGACTTAGGTAAGGAGTGAAGAACAATGCAAAATGACCAAAGTCTCATATTTAGCTATTGGAGGATCCACTGTCCATTATCAAGTGTTGTTGAAGTCATGATTTTAAGCCATGTCTTGGAGAAAACCTATTAAATAGGCTTTCAATATAATCATCAATGATTTCAGCCCAATAATTTTTAATGACTCTTGCAATATTTAATGGAATTAATATATGGATGATGTGCTATTGTTTGAAGGACTCTGATGAAAATTTGTGTGATATTTACCTATTAATCTTAAAATTGCTAATGGGGCTACACAAATTAAAATCTCTTCTTGATATGATATGCTTTTAGTTCATTGAAACTTTATTTTCCAAATATAAGTGTTTTGTATACAAGTATAAATTATAGTGTTTAGTATCCAGATATAAGTTATACATTATAGCACAAACATACACACCTGTGGTTATTTAGAAGAGGAGGAGATGGCAAAAAACAATGCATATATATATATGTGTGTGTGTGTGTGTGTGTATAAACAAATTTCTTTGATATTATCTAATTCAAACCTGATAACATTCCCTACTAGCTTTGATTGAGTAGAAGCATAAGCTCATATTGTGCTGTTTTCTGTTTCTCTTAGAGGCTCAGTGCAGTGATTCTCTTTTAGGAGTTCAGCTGGGTAATATTAGAAAGTGTCTAGTTTTGCACCTAGATTTTCCATAAAAGTTTATTTCATTTCAGATTGAAACAAAATAGGCAAAGATGTTTCTCTATTTTGTGTAGTTTGAAAAAAAAAGTGTATGACTGTCAAAAGTGCAGATGTATTACCCATGACATTGATTTATGAACCCTTGAGGTAATGCAAGTGGTAGGCTTCTCAGCCTCTCATTATGGTGCTACTCCCAGGCCCCTCCCCACAAGCCTGAGCAGCCCTTGTTTTTCTGAGTTAGAGGCTATGGGGAGAGTGTTATTAAGAGATACCCATGTCAAGTCAGCGCTTCCCTAGTGGCTCAGAGGTAGAGAATTCACCTACAGTGCCGGAGACACAGGTTCCATCCCTGGGTCGGGAAGATGCCCTGAATAGGAAATGGCAACCTATTCCAGTATTCTTGACTGTAGAATCTAATGGACAGAGGAGCCTGGCAATCCATAGGGTCATAAAGAGTCAGAAATTACTGAAACAATGTAACACTCACACATGTCATGGAAAATCTACAAGGATCACTGCACAGTATTTGAATCTCTCTCTCATACACACACGTAAGCAAATCAACTGTCTCCTTCAATCCAAGTCTCATAGACATATTTAGCAAAACTATTCCAAGCTTTTAGCATATGGAGTTTTAGATCAGATTTTCTTTAAAATGTGTATTTTATTGACTTTTAAATTGGAATTAGGGAATGTTTAGTGCCAGAAAATACTCATGCCCACAGTTTGCCTGCCTGTTAGGATAGCTAAGGTGGAAGTGAAGGGTTACTCGCTCAGTTGTGACCAACTCTCGGAGACCCCAAGGACTGTAACTCTCCAGGCTCATGGGATTCTCCAGGCAAGAATACTGGAGTCGTAGCCACTTCCTTCTCCAGGGGATCTTCCTGATCCAGGGATAGAACCCCAGTCTCCCACATT
Source organism: Tragulus kanchil (assembly GCA_022376925.1). Classification (NCBI taxonomy): domain Eukaryota; kingdom Metazoa; phylum Chordata; class Mammalia; order Artiodactyla; family Tragulidae; genus Tragulus; species Tragulus kanchil. The sequence goes on from JAIOJX010000004.1 coordinate 149,965,738, forward strand.
GCAGGCAGATTCGTACTGTCGGAGCCACCAGCATGGGCAGCTGAGGTAGGGAGGGGACATGCTCTCACAGGGAACAGTGTTGATTTCCATAGCACTGTCTTCTCTGAGCATGGATGTGCTATTTTGACTTTCACTAGCTCCTGCAAGGAACAAAACCACAAATTTCAGTGGCTTAACAATGCTCCTTATTTCTCATGTAGCTACACTCTGAAATCTTATTTCTGATTGGAGGCTACTCTCTTGGAAGTGATGATTTAAAGGTCCAGTTTCCTTATATTGTTATTGGGGGCTGCTGTCTTCAATATGTAGTTTCCTATATATATATATGTGTATGTGTGTGTGTGTGTGTGTGTATTTTTATGTATATTTTTAATACCAAAAACATTTGTATTGGGGTGTAGCCAATTAACGATTTTGTGATAGTTTCAGGTGAACAGTGAAGGGATTCAGCCATACATATACCTGTACACACTGCAATGTTTGAAATGGATAACCAACAAAAATGTAGTATATAGTCTATGGAACTCTGTTCAATGTTATGTACTATCCTGGATGGGAGGGGCTTTAGGGGAGAATGGATACCTGTACATGTATGTCCAGAATAGATTTGTTTCCCAAGGCTTCACTAGCAGATGACCACACACTGGATGGCTTTTGAGAAACATGAATTTATTCCCTCACAGTTCTGGAGATGAGAAGTCTGAAATCAAGATGCTGGCAAAGCAAGATGCTTTCTCTCTGAAAACTCTAAGGAGACTTGCTCTGCTGCTTCTCAGTTTCAGGTGTTTACTGGCAGTTTTAGGTGTTCTTCTTGCTTTGTGAAGTGCGTACATCACTTCAATTTCTGCCTCCGTCCTCATGTGGTATTCTGCCCGTATAGCTCTGTGTCCAAACTCTCCTCTTATAAGGATCACAGTCCTTATATAAAGACACCAGTTCTACTTGATTAATGGGCTACCCAGGTCCACTAACGCCCCATCTTAACTTGCTTATATCTGGAAAGACCTTTTTATAAACATGGTCATGTTAACAGGTTGAGGATGGACGTATTTTTGTTATTTATTTATTTATTTATTTTGAAGTTTGTTATCCAACTCTGTATAAAAAGCCATTGGGTTTACCGAATTAATATTGAAGAGGGTTGGTCCAGCGGTTAGGATTTCGCACTTTTACTGCCAAAGGTGCAGGTTCAATCCCTGATCAGGGAATTAAATCCCACAAGCCTTGTGTCACGGACAAAAAATAAACATACAGAAGAGGGTAAACAGCATGGGGTAGCAGAGCTTAGAGATTTCTTCATAGATCAGGCCTACAAGTATTGTGAACCTCTGCTGAACCAGAACATACTGACATGGATGCAACCAAGTCTATGGAGACTGGAAACCAAAAGCTCACTGTGTAACTGGGCAGTGAAGGAAACAAGTTTGTGAGCAGAGAGTCAGTATGTATCATACGTAGTTTTTCTTTTAATTAAAGGTCAACTAAAATGAAATATCTGAGAAAAAGAGAATGAGGATAAGAATTAAAAATATATATACCTTTGTGGTTTGTTTTATTTTGTTTTGTGTTCAGAAAATAGGTAGAACTGTTAGAACCCTCTGGGTCACAAGACCAGACTAAATCTCATTTCATTTCTTGAAGAAAAAAAAAATGTATAAAGAAAAGCAATCAACTAACGTGTATGGTCAAAAAATAAACTTGTATTTTTTCTCAGATATTTTCTTAATAAATAAAGTACAAAAGATAGATGCACGTGCTCCAAATTTTCTTCTTGATCCGCCTGAGTTGAACAACTGACTCATTGGAAAAGACCCTGATGCTGGGAAAGACTGAGAGCGGGGCAGAAGGGGCGATAGGTGTTTACTGGCAGTTTTAGGTGTTCTTCTTGCTTTGTGAAGTGCGTACATCACTTCAATTTCTGCCTCCGTCCTCATGTGGTATTCTGCCCGTATAGCTCTGTGTCCAAACTCTCCTCTTATAAGGATCACAGTCCTTATATAAAGACACCAGTTCTACTTGATTAATGGGCTACCCAGGTCCACTAACGCCCCATCTTAACTTGCTTATATCTGGAAAGACCTTTTTATAAACATGGTCATGTTAACAGGTTGAGGATGGACGTATTTTTGTTATTTATTTATTTATTTATTTTGAAGTTTGTTATCCAACTCTGTATAAAAAGCCATTGGGTTTACCGAATTAATATTGAAGAGGGTTGGTCCAGCGGTTAGGATTTCGCACTTTTACTGCCAAAGGTGCAGGTTCAATCCCTGATCAGGGAATTAAATCCCACAAGCCTTGTGTCACGGACAAAAAATAAACATACAGAAGAGGGTAAACAGCATGGGGTAGCAGAGCTTAGAGATTTCTTCATAGATCAGGCCTACAAGTATTGTGAACCTCTGCTGAACCAGAACATACTGACATGGATGCAACCAAGTCTATGGAGACTGGAAACCAAAAGCTCACTGTGTAACTGGGCAGTGAAGGAAACAAGTTTGTGAGCAGAGAGTCAGTATGTATCATACGTAGTTTTTCTTTTAATTAAAGGTCAACTAAAATGAAATATCTGAGAAAAAGAGAATGAGGATAAGAATTAAAAATATATATACCTTTGTGGTTTGTTTTATTTTGTTTTGTGTTCAGAAAATAGGTAGAACTGTTAGAACCCTCTGGGTCACAAGACCAGACTAAATCTCATTTCATTTCTTGAAGAAAAAAAAAATGTATAAAGAAAAGCAATCAACTAACGTGTATGGTCAAAAAATAAACTTGTATTTTTTCTCAGATATTTTCTTAATAAATAAAGTACAAAAGATAGATGCACGTGCTCCAAATTTTCTTCTTGATCCGCCTGAGTTGAACAACTGACTCATTGGAAAAGACCCTGATGCTGATAAAGACTGAGAGCGGGGGCAGAAGGGGGCGATAGGATGGGCTTGTTGAATAGCATCATCGTTCGATGAGCTGAGTCTGGGAAAACTCGGGGAGACAGTGAAGGACAGGGAAGCCTGGTTTGCTGCAGTCCATGCGATCACGAAGAGCTAGGCACAACTTATTGACTGAACAGCAACGAAGTTTCGTGTTTAGATCCTTAACACCCTCCTTTAGGAACAGATGTTATTGGTAACGTATATATTGTTATTTTTACTTTCTTACAAAGTTCAGTGTAACTGCACTAGAGGTAGACGACAATTTTGCTGAGAATAAAAGCCATAAATATTCAGTTTATTTATTAGTCCAGTGTATTGAGTTACAACTTAAATACAGTAAAGTTCACTCCTTTCAAGTATGCATTTGACAAGCTTTGACAGATGTATCGAGTTATGTACATACCACTGCTTTAAGATACAGAACACTTACATCACCACAGAAAGCGTCCCGGGGCCTCTTGGCAATCACTGTCCTACACCCAAGTAACTGTTGGAAAACAGTTACCTTATCTCTCTTCTACAGTTTTTGTCCTTTTCTTAATGCCATATAAATAGAATCCTGCGGTGTGTATACTTTAAGACTTTTAGTTAACACAAATCTTTTGTGAGTCACCCGTATGGTTGCACGTATCTCTCTCTAGTTCATTTTTCTGAAAAGAAATATTTATTGGAGTGGAGTGGGTTTACCATGTTGTGTTAGTTTCCAGTGTACAGCAAAGTAAATCAGCAATATGTATACATAGAGCCCTCTGCTGGATTTTCTCCCCATTGTAAAACGCGAAAGTTACAAAGAGAATGAGGATAAGAATTAAAAATATATATACCTTTGTGGTTTGTTTTATTTTGTTTTGTGTTCAGAAAATAGGTAGAACTGTTAGAACCCTCTGGGTCACAAGACCAGACTAAATCTCATTTCATTTCTAGAAGAAAAAAATGTATAAAGAAAAGCAATCAACTAACGTGTATGGTCAAAAAATAAACTTGTATTTTTTCTCAGATATTTTCTTAATAAATAAAGTACAAAAGATAGATGCACGTGCTCCAAATTTTCTTCTTGATCCGCCTGAGTTGAACAACTGACTCATTGGAAAAGACCCTGATGCTGATAAAGACTGAGAGCGGGGGCAGAAGGGGGCGATAGGATGGGCTTGTTGAATAGCATCATCGTTCGATGAGCTGAGTCTGGGAAAACTCGGGGAGACAGTGAAGGACAGGGAAGCCTGGTTTGCTGCAGTCCATGCGATCACGAAGAGCTAGGCACAACTTATTGACTGAACAGCAACGAAGTTTCGTGTTTAGATCCTTAACACCCTCCTTTAGGAACAGATGTTATTGGTAACGTATATATTGTTATTTTTACTTTCTTACAAAGTTCAGTGTAACTGCACTAGAGGTAGACGACAATTTTGCTGAGAATAAAAGCCATAAATATTCAGTTTATTTATTAGTCCAGTGTATTGAGTTACAACTTAAATACAGTAAAGTTCACTCCTTTCAAGTATGCATTTGACAAGCTTTGACAGATGTATCGAGTTATGTACATACCACTGCTTTAAGATACAGAACACTTACATCACCACAGAAAGCGTCCCGGGGCCTCTTTGCAATCATTGTCCTACACCCAAGTAACTGTTGGAAAACAGTTACCTTATCTCTGCTTCTACAGTTTTTGTCCTTTTCTTAATGCCATATAAATAGAATCCTGCGGTGTGTATACTTTAAGACTTTTAGTTAACACAAATCTTTTGTGAGTCACCCGTATGGTTGCACGTATCTCTCTCTAGTTCATTTTTCTGAAAAGAAATATTTATTGGAGTGGAGTGGGTTTACCATGTTGTGTTAGTTTCCAGTGTACAGCAAAGTAAATCAGCAATATGTATACATAGAGCCCCTCTGCTGGATTTTCTCCCCATTTAGGTCATACCAGAGCACTGGGTAGAGTCCCCTGGCTGAACAGTAGGTTCTCAATAGCCATCTATTTTATCCACAACATCAGTAGCACCCTTGTGTCAGTCCCTGTCTCCCCATTCATCCCAGCTCTCCCTTTCCTGAGCACTTAAATCCACAGAGGCATCACAATGTGTTCATCCATTCAGCAGCTGACAATCACTTCAGTGGTCTTCACTTGTGGATCCCAGACAGAAAAAGAAAGTTCCTATACACATTTACATGCAGATTTTTATATGGACATTTGTTGTTATTTGTTTTGAAAAACAGCTAGAATTAGCATTTTAAGGTCATGTGGTAAATGAATGCCTAAATTTACAAGAAACTGCCAAAATGTTTTGCAAAGTAGCTGTATAATTTTGCATTTTCAAATTGAAATAGCTTTGGTTGCTCTTCATCCTTATCCATCCTTTTGTTATCTGATCCCTTAATTATAGTGGTTTGCATATAGGTATCTTATCTAGGGGCTTCCCAGGTGGCACCATTGGTAAAGAACTCACCTGCCAATGTAGATTCCATCTCTGTCAAGAAGATTCCCTGGAGAAGGGCATGGCAACCCGCTCAAATATTATTGTTTGGAGAATCCTGTGCACAAAGGAGCATGACAGGTTACAATCTGTAGGGCTACAAAGAGCTGAAGCGACTTAGCATATATAATATCTAAGAGTGTTTGCATTTTCCTAATGAGTAATAAAACTGTATGCCATTTATATGTGTTTAGTTTTCACCCATATCGTAGGAAAAGTGTATGCTCTACACCCAAGTAACTGTTGGAAAACAGTTACCTTATCTCTCTTCTACAGTTTTTGTCCTTTTCTTAATGCCATATAAATAGAATCCTGCGGTGTGTATACTTTAAGACTTTTAGTTAACACAAATCTTTTGTGAGTCACCCGTATGGTTGCACGTATCTCTCTCTAGTTCATTTTTCTGAAAAGAAATATTTATTGGAGTGGAGTGGGTTTACCATGTTGTGTTAGTTTCCAGTGTACAGCAAAGTAAATCAGCAATATGTATACATAGAGCCCCTCTGCTGGATTTTCTCCCCATTTAGGTCATACCAGAGCACTGGGTAGAGTCCCCTGGCTGAACAGTAGGTTCTCAATAGCCATCTATTTTATCCACAACATCAGTAGCACCCTTGTGTCAGTCCCTGTCTCCCCATTCATCCCAGCTCTCCCTTTCCTGAGCACTTAAATCCACAGAGGCATCACAATGTGTTCATCCATTCAGCAGCTGACAATCACTTCAGTGGTCTTCACTTGTGGATCCCAGACAGAAAAAGAAAGTTCCTATACACATTTACATGCAGATTTTTATATGGACATTTGTTGTTATTTGTTTTGAAAAACAGCTAGAATTAGCATTTTAAGGTCATGTGGTAAATGAATGCCTAAATTTACAAGAAACTGCCAAAATGTTTTGCAAAGTAGCTGTATAATTTTGCATTTTCAAATTGAAATAGCTTTGGTTGCTCTTCATCCTTATCCATCCTTTTGTTATCTGATCCCTTAATTATAGTGGTTTGCATATAGGTATCTTATCTAGGGGCTTCCCAGGTGGCACCATTGGTAAAGAACTCACCTGCCAATGTAGATTCCATCTCTGTCAAGAAGATTCCCTGGAGAAGGGCATGGCAACCCGCTCAAATATTATTGTTTGGAGAATCCTGTGCACAAAGGAGCATGACAGGTTACAATCTGTAGGGCTACAAAGAGCTGAAGCGACTTAGCATATATAATATCTAAGAGTGTTTGCATTTTCCTAATGAGTAATAAAACTGTATGCCATTTATATGTGTTTAGTTTTCACCCATATCGTAGGAAAAGTGTATGCTCTAATTCTTTAGCTATTTTTTTAAGAGAAGTTGTTTTTCTTATTAATACTTAGTTGTAAAATATTTGTTTTTATTCTGGATTGAGTCTCCTATATCAGATATTTCAAACCAGTATGACTTTTGTTGTCATTTTCTTAACATTGCTTTTGAAAGCATGGGAAGTTTTTATTTACTTATTTATTTAGGCCACTTCTATTGGTCTTTCATTCATTTATTTTCATCCATCTTTGTTCTTTTTTGGCCTCTCATGGCAGTGGCCGCTCTCCTTGCAGTGCACTGGCTTTGGGCACATGCACTCCAGAGCGCTGGCTCGGTAGTTGGACACATCAGTCCAGCAGGGCGGCACATGGGATCTTCCCAGGCCAGGGATCAAACCAGCGCCCCTTGCACTGCAAGGTGGTGTCCTTACCCACTGCACCAACAGGGAAGCCCGAAAGTTTTTATTTTGATGAAGTACAATTGATCATTGTTCCTGTTATATTCCATGGTTTGGTCATTTATCTACAAAAGTAAATGTGTCTAGTAAAATATCACAATGATTTTCTCTTACAGTTCCTTTTATAAATTTCATAGTTTTGGAAGTATGTATGTTTAAAGCTACAGTGTATTTTGAAGGTTATTTTTTTTAGTGTAAGATATACATTGAATTGTTTCATTTTTTGCATATCTATCCATATTTAATGTTGCTTGGAGTTTGCTTAATTTCTTGGACCTTTAATTATCATCTTTCATTAACTGAAAAATCTGCACCATTATATCTTCAACACCCCCTGGTTTGTTTTTTTTTTTTTTTGTGGTGAGGAAAGTAAAAGTTTATTAGAGTGGGGGAAGGGAGAGTTGCTACCAGTATAGTGGGGGAGGCTTAAGGGAGAAAGTGGGAGACACTGTGAGAACAGTGGACCTCAAGGCAGGCAGATCAAGGGAGCTGACCACACCTTTATTTTTATTATGGAATGTTTCATCCTCATTTTTCTTGGACTTCAATTACCTCTGTGTTAGAAATTTGATGCTATGCCTATATTTTGAATATTCTCCTTTTTTTTTTTTTTCATCTTTGGATCATTTCTATTGCACTGTTACCAGCTTCAGCATTTTAAAAAGCCTTTTAAAGGGCTTTTCATCTCTGTTATCATGTTTCTTAGTTCTAGCATTTCCTGTCAAAATCTTTGTCTCTCTGCTGAAGTTTGTCATTCATTTATAATAATAGATGCTGTCTACCATTTCCACTAGACCTTTCAACGTATCAAAGATTATTTATTTTGACCCCACCCCCCACCCCAAATAGTTTCAACATTTGTGTTTTTTCTGAATCTGGTTATGTCATTTCTTACAGGGGTCATTTGTTCTGCGTTCCTGTGTGGCTCATGAATTTTGTCTGAATACCAATCGTTATGAATAGCTGAGTGTCATGCAGACAGTATTTAGAAAGAAGCACTGTCTGTCAGTGATTGCTTTGGGGTTGATTAAATCTACTCCGTAGTTGAAATGGATTTCATGTTTTTCACCTCAGTGAACCATAAGACACTTCTAGCAATAAAGCTTCCACTCTCCGGTCCTTTATGTTGGTGCAGAATCTCGAGCTGAAGACTCAGATGAAATTTGCTTTCCCCTCTCCCTCCAGATCAGTGGATCTTTGCCCTGTCCCTGTGGATAAGAAAAGTTTACTGTTGCTTTTCAGTGGCTTAAGGCTTTCGTTGCATGTAAAAGAACATCTCAAGTTCTCACGTCGGGGACCAGGGTTCCTGACGGTTCTGCAGGGGCAGCCAGTCACCACCTATTTAACTCATTCATTCAGTCATTGCCCCAATATTATGAGCATCTTATAGAGGCCTGTTTAGAAGAACATGCAAGAGTTTCAGTGTTCCTCAGGGTCCAGGATCTCAGTGATTCTAATGCTGCAAACCTATCAGTTCAGAATATGTTTCAGTTGAATAACAACTGAAAATATATGTCCATATCCTAATTCCCAGAATTTATAAAATTCCCATTATATGGAAAATAAATCTTCGCAGATATAAAAAAATATTGAGATAAAGAAGTCGTCCTGGATTTTCTAAGTGGGTCCTAGGTAAAATGGGCAGGTCTTGTGTCTCTACAGGAGAGATGCAGATAGTCGTTGAGATAGATGGCAGGGAAGACAGAGCTACAGTGGAGAAGGGGATTGAAGACAGAGCTTGAGATTGAAGTGAGCCAGCTACATGCCGGGAAGTGCCAATGATTGCTGATCCCTTCCAGAACAGGAGACAGGCACTGACAGAATTCCCCCTCATAATTTCAGTAGGAAACCAAACCTGAAAACCCTCAGTTTCAGAATTCTAGCCTCTAGAACCAAGAGAGGATGCATTCTGGGTGTTTTAAGCCATACTTTGTTACAGCAGTGCCAGGAAACTATTTGTGGTCATGTAACCCTCAGTCGTGTCTGACTCTTTTGTGACTCTCTGGACGGTAGCCCACCAGGCTCCTCTGTCCATGGAATTTCTCAGGCAAGAATACTGGAAGGAGGTTGCTATTTCCTTCTCCCAGGGCTCTTCCTTCCTTAACCAGGAATCAAACCTGCATCTCTGGCATAGGCAGGCAGAGTCTTTACCATTGAGTCACCAGGGAAACCCCAGGTATGGACAAAGAAACTACTATACTTGTTGTATCTAGCCTTTAGAAATTCACAAACATGTGAACTGATTCTTTTCTTACGTGCTGCAGGGGTGGACACTTCGTCCTCTGTACTTTGCTCAGGTGCCCTGACTCTTCTCAGAGGGACTTGTCACTCTTTGAAATTCTGTTTACTTTGTTGACTTGTAACATGAGTTTTTTAAATATATAGATTAAAGGAAAAATGTGATTTAGTAGTTTTATCTGCTATTTTTCTTTGTTTGAATGAGAATGTCCTTCTCTTGCTGCTTTCTCCATCCTATGAACAATTCTTTTTAACTAAATTTCCATGTAAAGATCCTTGAGTTTAAAAGAATACCCATGATAAATTATGGGTATGAATTTTGTCTTCTGTACATGTTAAATTCCAAATACATCAGCCTTGAGGAGGGTAAAGAAAAAGACAATTATGCTCTCAGAATAAACACTGAATTGTAAGCAAGTGTCTGCTATAAATATGGAAGTGCCTTTCACTTGTATACTGGAAACACTATATTTTTGTTTGTTTGTTTTGTTTTAATGGAAACAATATATTCATTACTTTAGAGTCTACAGTATGCGACCTCTAATTACATTGAGATTTCCTTTTATAGATAACCTAAATATGCAATATACCAAAACAGTTATGCCTAGTCGTAGGTAATATTTAGACCGATGAGATATATTTCCCAGCATCCTCATTCTGTAACTGACAAAACCAAATAAGCTTTGGGCCATGTGAATTTCATCCAGCATATAGAGGCTGGAGAATCTGAGAACCCTTACATGTTCGATCTCCAGGAAGACATTCTGGGTGTTTTAAGCCATACTTTGTTACAGCAGTGCCAGGAAACTATTTGTGGTCATGTAACCCTCAGTCATGTCTGACTCTTTGTGACTCTCTGGACGGTAGCCCACCAGGCTCCTCTGTCCATGGAATTTCTCAGGCAAGAATACTGGAAGGAGGTTGCTATTTCCTTCTCCCAGGGCTCTTCCTTCCTTAACCAGGAATCAAACCTGCATCTCTGGCATAGGCAGGCAGAGTCTTTACCATTGAGTCACCAGGGAAACCCCAGGTATGGACAAAGAAACTACTATACTTGTTGTATCTAGCCTTTAGAAATTCACAAACATGTGAACTGATTCTTTTCTTACGTGCTGCAGGGGTGGACACTTCGTCCTCTGTACTTTGCTCAGGTGCCCTGACTCTTCTCAGAGGGACTTGTCACTCTTTGAAATTCTGTTTACTTTGTTGACTTGTAACATGAGTTTTTTAAATATATAGATTAAAGGAAAAATGTGATTTAGTAGTTTTATCTGCTATTTTTCTTTGTTTGAATGAGAATGTCCTTCTCTTGCTGCTTTCTCCATCCTATGAACAATTCTTTTTAACTAAATTTCCATGTAAAGATCCTTGAGTTTAAAAGAATACCCATGATAAATTATGGGTATGAATTTTGTCTTCTGTACATGTTAAATTCCAAATACATCAGCCTTGAGGAGGGTAAAGAAAAAGACAATTATGCTCTCAGAATAAACACTGAATTGTAAGCAAGTGTCTGCTATAAATATGGAAGTGCCTTTCACTTGTATACTGGAAACACTATATTTTTGTTTGTTTGTTTTGTTTTAATGGAAACAATATATTCATTACTTTAGAGTCTACAGTATGCGACCTCTAATTACATTGAGATTTCCTTTTATAGATAACCTAAATATGCAATATACCAAAACAGTTATGCCTAGTCGTAGGTAATATTTAGACCGATGAGATATATTTCCCAGCATCCTCATTCTGTAACTGACAAAACCAAATAAGCTTTGGGCCATGTGAATTTCATCCAGCATATAGAGGCTGGAGAATCTGAGAACTCAGAAGTCACACAGCCAGCGAGCTGCACAAGGAGCCTGTGTGAAGTCAGAGCCAGAGAGTCACAGAACAGCCTCTGAAGAGAGTCCTGCAGCACCGTGCTAAGAATAGATTTTGCTTCCTCTTCGTACAAATACAGAAGATGTGAACAAATTGAACATTTCACACAGACATCTTTAATATTGTTTTAAAATGTTAAGGGAACAAAACTGAAATGAAGCAGATGAAGGTATGGAATATGATTTTTCTGTAGCCTGTTTAGAATTATCTCACTCGTGCTAAACAAATCACTTATGTCTGTATGTGAACTTTTGGCACATGAATATACTTGCATGAATAATCAATAGATGTATCCCAGACTGCCTGCAGATACATTCATTTTGTTTTAAAATAGATTTCCATTTGAGGCCTATTTTCCAGTATCAACTTAGAGAAATTAGATCATTACAAAGAGAAATAAAATATAAAATTAATGATTTGAAGTTAATATGCTCCGAGTGTCCCCCAATGAGGGTAACCAGATTTAATGAATTTATAGTGAAAAAGTATTTCAATATTTATAGCCAGGAGCAACAAATGGCAAACTTTGTTCATTATTAAAATTGTTTAAATATTCCAATAAAAAGAATTGCAGTGAAATTTATATAAAAGCACAAATCAGTCCCATTATTGTGGGGTAAAAGAAATAACCAGAGAATGTTTTAAAATTATCTTTTTTGTATGCAAGTAAGTAAAATGCTTCTGAAAGATAACCTACTATGTGTGCAGAAGCCATTTACTATAAATACTGGGTCAATGAATATTATTGGAGATACAGAATATAGCAGAGCAGGGTGTGCTACACTTAGGTTGATTACATGCAGTACTACACCACAATCATATGCATTTCTTGTAAGGTTTTCCTCACTTTGTTTTCTATTAAAGTTTTTTTTTCTTTCATTGACGTCCATAGACACTGCTTACATCATTACTGTAATTAAAGTCCCTAGATTTCAGAATCACAAATCCATCCAAGGCAGCAGATGGTGTGACATCAACAAAAGGCATCTTCTAGTTCATTCACCTTTGACTAGGGCTGGTTATGAATTATGAGGTTTGGTTTTATTGCCTGAAGACCCTGATTCTGGGAAAAATGAAAGACAGAAGGAGAAGATGACAGAGGATGAGGTGGTTGGATGACGTCACTGACTCAGTGGGCATGAGTTTGAGCAAGCCGCGGGAGATGGTGAGGGACAGGGAAGCACAGCGTGCTGCGGTTCACGGGGTCACAGTCAGATACGACTGAGTGACAGAACTGAACTGATACCTTTAATATTTGGACCCTTTGCATGTGTCACCCAGGCTCCCTGGGATGACCTAGCTCCCTGATATTAAGCACCTCACATTCAAATGCCTTTTATTGATATAACATTTATTAATATCAGGTTACTCATGTAAGCAACTTGAGAAAGGTACTCATTCTTAAATTGTAGAAATAATTTCATTGTTGATATTTCAGTGTGAAATATTCATTTCAATAGAGGAAGAAAATATTGACTTTTAAAATTTCAAGAGTTAAAAGTTTTGAAAATGAAAGCCTTATAAGGGCAGTAGACTGAGTTCTCTGCGATCACATGAACCTCTTTCTCTACTTAAAAAACTGAACTTGTTGTACCTTTTACAAAATATATTCTCATTCTATGTATAATAAATATCAGCAAAGCCCTAGATGCTCCTTCAAGAATTTGACATCAGTGAAACTTGGCTTATTTTCTTATTTTTTATGGCATATAACTCTGTTTTATAATAGAAGTATTCCATTTCAAAACATCTGAGTGAAGCAAAAGCTGCTTTTTTTTCATATTGCATCTGAATATATGAACTATTTTAGAAAAATCCCTACAAACTTTCATCCCGTACTTACTGTCAAGCACTTTCACAAAGATTCTCTAGGTCTCTGGTATAAAGGCATTTCTCAAAAACATTTCTTGTTACTGTAATTTTCTCCTAGTAAGCTTAAGAGAAATGATTGATAATGAAGCATCCAGTTCTACTAGGATGACCTGAAAGACAAATGGATGTCACATGGATACTGTGGAGTATTGGCTGAGAAAGTGAAGCAAGGGTGTGTGGACTTTGAGGGTGAACTTTGAGTAACAGGAAATGTTGGCAGGCTGCTGTAACGTGGCTGTGTTTCAGGGAAATGGATGTACCATCTGCAAGGCTGAGCTGAAATGACAAGCCTTTGAGGCAAAGAGAAAATAAATGTTCAATCCATTTGGCAGATAAATCAGGTCATGGATTGGTTTATTTATCTCCAGTTTCACATAAACAATATAGAGGCAGAAGCAATGAACCATTGCTAAATTCAACAGGAAATTCCATTTGAGGTGATATCTATGCTCAAGCTTCAGATGGTCCTCACTCTCCCATCCCATCTCTTTGCCATATTAGTGGCATGGCTTGCCAACACATCTTGATGGTTTAGATACCAGAATCAATTTGAACAACGCCTATTCTCTAGTGAGAGAATAAACTGAGCCATCACTATTCCAAAACCTACCTAATTGTATTTCTCTACTAGAAGCATGTGTGTAAAGATAATGTGTTTCATGGGTATTTAGCCATTGTAAAATGTAACATTTCTAATATTTCATGGCCATGTTCACCTAGTGATCTCAAATAGACCTCAGTGCCTTCAGCAACTAACCATCCACAGACAACAACCATGCATGTCTTCTGCTTTTGTTCCTTAAGCAAAATTTAACTTTCTGTTGGTTAGTGTAATGAAATACGATGTTCAAGTTCTGCTTGACTTCTTGTATCTATTTTATAGAATTTCATGCTACTCTAGAGAGGAAGCATATTTTCTTTTTCAATTCTGATGAAAGAATATGAACCGTATTTCACCTTCATTCTCTTTGTGAAGGTCATAGTTGAAATATGGTAGAGTATTAAGATCCAAGTCATTTTTCCAGTCACCTGTGATCCAAAGCAATAAATTCAGTTTAACAACTTAATTGAAACTATTCTCAAAGAAAGCAATTCTCTTCGTATACTATCAAATTATAGAGAACTGGAAAGAGTGTATTTATTCCCACTGTGAAATTCTTAAAGAAAAAGACATTTTATCCTTAGTGGTCCTTTTGTTTTGACAAGACATTTTTTAAAGGATTTGCTTCTTGTCTCCTGTTATCATTTAATAATTTGTTTTTATTGCCATATGAAATATTGGGCTTCCCTGGTGGCTCAACAGTAAGAATTTGCCTGCCAGTGGAAGAGATGTGGGTTCAATCCTTGGTTCCAGAAGATCCTATAAAGGGGGGGCATGGCAACCCAGCCCAGTATTCTTGCCTGTAAAATCCCATGGACAGAGGAGTCTGCTGGGCTATAGTCCATGAGGTCACAAAAAAGACGTGGACATGACTTAGTATGTAAGCAATGTGACATATTATTAAGACACTTCAGTCATATCTGACTCTTTGTGACCCTGTGGACTATAGTCTTCCAGGCTCCTCTGTCCATGGAATTCTCTAGGCAAGCATACTGGAGTGGGTGGCTGTGCCCTCCTTCAGGGAATCTTCCTAACTCAGCGATCAAGCTCACCCTTATGTCTCCTGCATTATCAAGCAGGGGTCTTTACCACTTGCGCCACCTGGGAAGGCCAATTATTAGGGAATGCTGCAACATGAAACCCTTAATTTGTTGCTTATGTGCTTTGGCAAATTTGAGTTACAAAATATTTTACTGCAACAGAGTCAATTCACACCCACATACACATATACAATGTTTTGAATTATACAATATTTTGTTTTATATATTTTACATTATATACTATATTTTTTATATATTACATATATATAATACTTTGAGGAAGTTATGACTTAATGTGAAATCAATAAAACAATTTATTGAATATGGTACTATGAGATCTATATATAGGAAAAATGTATATATATTCAACTACTCTATTTTTAATCTAGTAGAAAAATGTTGACTCAAGTATAGTTAATTGCTTCTGCACTGGCACAGACTAAATTCATCATTTGTTCTTATTATCCTCTAATGATGTTTCTTAAACTGATTGACCCTTAGCTTCATCACATAGATCCCCCTTCTGGACTGCAGAACTTATTCTTCAGACACTAGGAACACTGCTGCAGGCTGTCCTTGGCTGTCCATCTTCTCCAGGACTTGCCCTCTGTTGAAAAGAGCTATCAGACCCAGGTTCATTTCTCCACCAGAGGACAGCCCACATGTAGTGAATGCCCAATGTGAGACTATAAAACCTTGTCCCTTCTGCCAAACCCCAGAGCCCTATAAAGAGTGATTCTAGTTTCAGAGCTCACCGGGGCTGATGTATGGCTCATTGTAATGGCATTGAAGTCTTAATTCTCCTTCTGCCACACCCTGTTTTCTTCCCTTTCCACAAGAAATGTTAAAGCTGAAATACTACATATAAGTTTCCTGCACTCAATAATCTATACCTCAAAGGAATCAGACCTGCAATAGTTTGTATCAGGTTTGACCCAAGAAAGCAGGTGTTGCAAGCCGATACTGGTGCTGGATTACATAGCATTGCCACTATCCAGTTGGCAATGCGGACCTCATCACTGGTTGTATGTTAAACATAAGAGCCGCTGGTAGATCAAAGTGTATTAACTTGTAGGTGGTAAATTGGGATTGTATATCTATAGGATGCAATGCACTGGTGAATGTAATAACAAACGTAGTAGAAAGAGTGATTTTGACACAGGGAAACTTGTTTAGTGTGAATAATTATTAATAATTAGGGTGAATTATTAATCATGATTTAATAAAAACGATTGTGATAGAGGTCTTCCTTTCAGCATATCTTATCTTCTGAAGCTGGTAAATTGAGAAAGCTAAGATGAAGCGTAGAACTTAAATATAAAAGTTTCAAATAAGAATAAATTCTCAAACTGGGCAGGTCTTCTCTGTTGTGGTCCAGACTGTGATAGAAAAGAATAGGACCTGCTACAGGGTATGGTGACATCAGGATTGCTGCTCCCGAAAAGTTTGCACTCCCCAGACCCACCTGCTGAGGGGTAGTAGTTGCACTTTTCTTTGAAGATGATCCAGAAGACCCTGGCTTGCAGCAAAAGAAGGACTCTCTCAATATTTGACTCCACATTTCTTCACGTGTCCATGATGTACTAAGGGTGGAGAAGACCTAGACCTTTTTAGGGAGGAAAGGGAGCATATGCAGAAGGAGCTACAGGACCTAACCAAGGTGTGCCAGAGGAGACTGACGAGTGTCTATAGGACTGGATCCTACGGATGCTAGGTCAAGAAGGAGTGGAATGTAAAGTTGGATGTCAGGAAGAGTTTACCAAATTGATTTAGGATCTTAGGGCCTGATAACAACTCCGAAAGATGGAATAAATATGCTGCTACAATGGATTGAAGAAGCTTAAAAGAAGATGATAACCAAAATTAAGTGAAGCCAGAAAAGGATAAAGGGTGAAAGGTTTATCGACTTGGACGAGGTAGAATTTTCATTTTTTTATTCTGTGTAAGGCCAGGAAGTCCACCAGGTGTCTGAAACAATAAGGATGGTCTGGTGATAGGGGCATCAGTACCCCTGGGAGACTATAGGCGGGGCTTCCGGAGGTAGATTCTGCTTAGAAATGACCACCCCAGTAGCAACGGTGAGGTTGAAAAGATGATTAAGAAGCGGATGACAGTTGTCTGAGTAAAAAGTTGTGACCCTATTCCCAGTTACTGGACTTGGGCTAATGTTTTAGAGCTAAAGCCCACTGTGGAAGGGAGTATAATGTCCCCATGCAAAAGACCCAGAAGCGGGCTTCCTGGTAGCTCAGTGGTAAAGAGTTCGCCTGCCCATGCAGGAGACACGAGTCTGATCCCTGATCCAGGAGGACTCACATGCTGCGGAGCAACTGAGCCCGTGAGCCACAAGCATATCTTATCTTCTGAAGCTGGTAAATTGAGAAAGCTAAGATGAAGCGTAGAACTTAAATATAAAAGTTTCAAATAAGAATAAATTCTCAAACTGGGCAGGTCTTCTCTGTTGTGGTCCAGACTGTGATAGAAAAGAATAGGACCTGCTACAGGGTATGGTGACATCAGGATTGCTGCTCCCGAAAAGTTTGCACTCCCCAGACCCACCTGCTGAGGGGTAGTAGTTGCACTTTTCTTTGAAGATGATCCAGAAGACCCTGGCTTGCAGCAAAAGAAGGACTCTCTCAATATTTGACTCCACATTTCTTCACGTGTCCATGATGTACTAAGGGTGGAGAAGACCTAGACCTTTTTAGGGAGGAAAGGGAGCATATGCAGAAGGAGCTACAGGACCTAACCAAGGTGTGCCAGAGGAGACTGACGAGTGTCTATAGGACTGGATCCTACGGATGCTAGGTCAAGAAGGAGTGGAATGTAAAGTTGGATGTCAGGAAGAGTTTACCAAATTGATTTAGGATCTTAGGGCCTGATAACAACTCCGAAAGATGGAATAAATATGCTGCTACAATGGATTGAAGAAGCTTAAAAGAAGATGATAACCAAAATTAAGTGAAGCCAGAAAAGGATAAAGGGTGAAAGGTTTATCGACTTGGACGAGGTAGAATTTTCATTTTTTTATTCTGTGTAAGGCCAGGAAGTCCACCAGGTGTCTGAAACAATAAGGATGGTCTGGTGATAGGGGCATCAGTACCCCTGGGAGACTATAGGCGGGTCTTCCGGAGGTAGATTCTGCTTAGAAATGACCACCCCAGTAGCAACGGTGAGGTTGAAAAGATGATTAAGAAGCGGATGACAGTTGTCTGAGTAAAAAGTTGTGACCCTATTCCCAGTTACTGGACTTGGGCTAATGTTTTAGAGCTAAAGCCCACTGTGGAAGGGAGTATAATGTCCCCATGCAAAAGACCCAGAAGCGGGGCTTCCCTGGTAGCTCAGTGGTAAAGAGTTCGCCTGCCCATGCAGGAGACACGAGTCTGATCCCTGATCCAGGAGGACTCACATGCTGCGGAGCAACTGAGCCCGTGAGCCACAACTTTAAAGCCTGTGCTCTAGGGCCTCAGAGCCGCAACTATGGAGCCCATGTACCGCAACGAATGAGGCCCGTGAGCCCTAGAGGCCAAGTTTTTCAGCGAGAGGAGTCACTGGAACAAGAAGCCTGCTCACCTCAACTAGAGAGTAGCCCCCACTCCCTGCAACTAGAGAAGAGCCTGTGGCAGCCGTGAAAACCCAGAATAGGTCCCCCGCCAAAAAAGACCCAGAAGCACTAGAGCGAGTATGTGTAAATATGTCCCAGTCTTTTCCTCAAGGGACCTATCGTGACTAGCTTGAGTTGTACTCCTCAAAAAGATATCCAGGTCTTTTAAGGATGACTGAGCTTGGATAAAAGTTGATACAGAGTCTTTGAGATGCAGACCCTCTGCGTGAATCCCCTCTCAGAGTGGAGACACGTGGAGGGCAACTCATAAAGACCTGATGCGAGTCTGCCCAGCGTGGTCTATTGGGACCATAAATGGGCCTATTGGTATTATCTTTCACCACCAGTGGATTGTTACAATGGGCTTACTAGGGAGCTGGCAGAATTCTCATGTTGCTGTTTGGCTGGCAGGACAGGACTTTCTTACTAGAAACTGACAAGCTGGGACCTCTGAAACTCTTTCCCACATTCTGAAAAAGATTTTTAAGAAAAATCAAGCACATCCCACTAGACTAGAAGGTATTAGTATCACCCTGTATTGTCTATTTCTCCACTGAAGAATGTTGTATAAACTCTTACATCTGCCTGGAAATCTCTTCTATTTCATCTCACAAAGTAGTACTAATGCTTCAGACTTTAGTTCAGTTCTCACTTCTTTCAAAAGCTCTCCGATGCTGTTTTAATTAGACCTAGTCTCCCTTTTTATGATGTAATATTACATGCCTTTACTTTGTGCTATTTATCTTTCACATATATTATTACTTGAATTTCTAGAATATAAACTACATGATATCTAATTATATCTCAGAATTTAGGATAAACTCAAAAAACATTATCATGAATAAGCTGATTATATCTAGTCTTTCTGTAGTTCAAATACAGGAAATTTTACATCATTTTTCTATATTTATAATACAGGAAAATTTACATCATTTTACAATTTGATTTATAGAAAAAGACATTTATTGAACATCAAGAACTTACAGTATTCACAGTACTTTCTTTGAAGAAAGGATCTATTATAACCTCCATTTCTGAAATAAAAAAGAAAAATGGATTTAAAAACAGCCTAGGAATTAAAAGTAGTTCTGAGAATATTTAGATAACAGGGGAAAAAAATGCTGCGTAGACTCTTACGATTAAAGTATATATATGTATATATGATGGTTTCCCTGGTGGCTCAGCAGTAAAGAATCCACCTGTCAATGCAGGAGACATGGGTTCCATCCCTGAGTCAGGAAGAGCCCCTGGAGAAGGAGATGGGAATCCGCTCCGGTATTCTTGCCTGGCATACCCCATGGACAAAAGAGTCGGGCAGGCTCCAATCTTTGGAGTCGTGAAGAGTTGGACACCTCTTAGCAACTAAACAATAATAGGAACAAAAATGTATATATGCATGTATAACCAGATAAATATAGTACAGTATATCCAATATTCTCATAGCAGTGCATGTACACTTATATGTGAGTATAAAAAGAGGATTATGTAGCTTAGGTTTATCTAGGGTTGTTAACCTAGGGAGGATTTTGAGCAGGAAACACTATCCCAACTAAATTTTAAAGAATGAGAGAGCTTTTACCCAAAAAGTGTAAAAAGAAGAGCAGGAGAAAGTATCATTTATTTAGCACAAGAGAAAGTTTGAATTGCCTTTGTACATTATCTTATTTATTATAAAAAAACAACTCTGTAAATTAAATCCCATACTCCTATTTTATAGAGATAGTCAAGAAGAATTAATATTTATAATTATGCAACAGGTACTATAAGTGCTTGTTTAGTACACAGAATAAATAACACAGGCTGTAGGCTTTATTTCTGTGGTTGTGCGTGTGAAAAAACACAAATTAAAGGGAATATTTAATTTGCTGAAGGTCACAGACCCAAATAATAGTCACTACAAAATTTTAAGCCTGTTTATTTTAGCTGCACAGATGTGAAAAAAATCCCTTCAGAGTCAGAACAAATCACATATGAATTTTTTAAATTCTGACTATTATTGAATATATCATTCTACTTGTACACAAGCTGCTTTCTAAATGGCTTTATAACTGTTTACAGAAATAAACTGTTCTCTTGGTGTTTGGAAAAATGTACGTTATAATGAAAAATGATTAAAAATTATTCAAAACCTTCCTATATTTCACTTCTAACAGGTTTACAATTATGTACAAGATAGAGACTTTTAGGAAGAAAAATAGATGTAAAGGAAAGTGATAAATAGATTCAAGTAAGAACACATATCTTCAAAAAGCATGTAATTATTTTAATGTCTTTGCTTTAAAGTTATGATGTATAAGACTTCTGTAGAAGAATAATGTGCACAATAATTTATCCAGTAAATTGTGTTACTTTTTTATTGGGGTATATTTGTTCTACAATATTGCATTGCCTGGCTTTTACCCCATGGACAAAAGAGTCGGGCAGGCTCCAATCTTTGGAGTCGTGAAGAGTTGGACACCTCTTAGCAACTAAACAATAATAGGAACAAAAATGTATATATGCATGTATAACCAGATAAATATAGTACAGTATATCCAATATTCTCATAGCAGTGCATGTACACTTATATGTGAGTATAAAAAGAGGATTATGTAGCTTAGGTTTATCTAGGGTTGTTAACCTAGGGAGGATTTTGAGCAGGAAACACTATCCCAACTAAATTTTAAAGAATGAGAGAGCTTTTACCCAAAAAGTGTAAAAAGAAGAGCAGGAGAAAGTATCATTTATTTAGCACAAGAGAAAGTTTGAATTGCCTTTGTACATTATCTTATTTATTATAAAAAAACAACTCTGTAAATTAAATCCCATACTCCTATTTTATAGAGATAGTCAAGAAGAATTAATATTTATAATTATGCAACAGGTACTATAAGTGCTTGTTTAGTACACAGAATAAATAACACAGGCTGTAGGCTTTATTTCTGTGGTTGTGCGTGTGAAAAAACACAAATTAAAGGGAATATTTAATTTGCTGAAGGTCACAGACCCAAATAATAGTCACTACAAAATTTTAAGCCTGTTTATTTTAGCTGCACAGATGTGAAAAAAATCCCTTCAGAGTCAGAACAAATCACATATGAATTTTTTAAATTCTGACTATTATTGAATATATCATTCTACTTGTACACAAGCTGCTTTCTAAATGGCTTTATAACTGTTTACAGAAATAAACTGTTCTCTTGGTGTTTGGAAAAATGTACGTTATAATGAAAAATGATTAAAAATTATTCAAAACCTTCCTATATTTCACTTCTAACAGGTTTACAATTATGTACAAGATAGAGACTTTTAGGAAGAAAAATAGATGTAAAGGAAAGTGATAAATAGATTCAAGTAAGAACACATATCTTCAAAAAGCATGTAATTATTTTAATGTCTTTGCTTTAAAGTTATGATGTATAAGACTTCTGTAGAAGAATAATGTGCACAATAATTTATCCAGTAAATTGTGTTACTTTTTTTTATTGGGGTATATTTGTTCTACAATATTGCATTAGCTTCAGGTGTACAGCAAAATTATTGTTATATGTTTTTACAGAGTTTTCTTGTTTACGGGTATACATAATCCCCAAACAGTCATAGGTGTATCCCTGATCCCTCTCCCCTGAGCCCTCCCTCCCTTTTCCGCCTTCTTATCCCTGCACATGGATGCTTAGTCCCCATGTAGGTTCCCTTAGTCTTACAGCTTAATCACCGTGCTAATCTCTGTTGTATATGATAGTGTAGGTTTCCTTGTTGCTCTTTCCATACCTCTCATCCGATCTTCCCTCTCCATAATGACAGTAGATCTGTTCGCTAAGTCTGTTTCTCCATTGCCATTCTACATGTGCATTTATCAGTACCATCTTACTAGATTCCATATATATGTGTTAGTGTACTGTATTTGTCCTTTTCTTTTTGAATTACTTCACTTTGTATAATAAGTTCTCGATTCATCCACCTCATTAAGACTGATTCCTCTGCATTTCTTTTTATGTCTGAGAAGTATTCCATTGTATGTATGTACCATAGTTTCTGTATCCATTCATTCGTCGATATCTAGGTTGCTTCCATGTTCTAGCTATTGTGTACAGTGCTGCAGTGAGCATTGTGGTGCAGATGTCTCTTTCAATTTTGATTTCATCAGGATATATGCCTAATAATAGGATTGCTGGGTCATATGGTGCTTATGTTTTTAGTTTTTTAAGGTATCTCCATACTGTCTTCCATAGTGGTTGTGGGACTTTTAAGGAATTCTGTTACTTTTAAGGAAGATTTTTAATTTTAAGTTACATTAATATCACATTAATATGACGAGTTTATTTTATCAAAGTCCCACCCAGGAAAGAAATGTAAAGCAAATGAAATAACCTAATTTAAAAACTCCAAATCTTGAATCCTGTAATGATTTATTTATGAGTCATCTGGTTATATAAACATGATCATGGGGTCAAATGTGATCTGTATGCATAGAAAGAAAGAATTATTCAGAAAGAAATGATTAAGTTTTACAAGTGAAATCCCATGGCTAGCTATAGGGATTTAGGTAACAGGCTTTTTTCTTGTGAGTGAAGAAAATCCGTAAATATGGATTATAATATCCATACTATAATGCTACGTATATATTTACATATGTATAACTGAGTCACTAGTACAGAAGAAGTTAACAGAATGTTCTAAATCGGCATACTATAATAAAATTTTGAAATAAAAGAATGTTACCTATATAATATGTATAATGCATGTATAGGCCTATATACACTTACACACAGCTATTGCATGATTTTGCCATTACAATAAGAGAACCACAGCATTTTATCTAGGGGATTATGAATGCAAATAGATACAGTGAGTATGACTCATCCTGGATTCATGAGGGATGCCAGGAGAACCCGAGAGAGCACCTCCTTCCTTTTCTGTTATTACCAGCATTAATCAGTTTTTACCATTCCATCTGTTCACGTGTGTTTAGTGGACATGCACAAATGTGTGTACAGGGTCATGTGGGAAATGGGGTGGGCAATGATGTGAAAACATTGCAGTTTCTTTTCCATAAATTTCTAATTTAAGTACCATTTATATATTGGTAAAATTACAAATTTGCCAGTTTTCTTTTCCCTTTTTGACTGATTCCTCTGCATTTCTTTTTATGTCTATTTGTGTACCATAGTTTCTGTATCCATTCATTCGTCGATATCTAGGTTGCTTCCATGTTCTAGCTATTGTGTACAGTGCTGCAGTGAGCATTGTGGTGCAGATGTCTCTTTCAATTTTGATTTCATCAGGATATATGCCTAATAATAGGATTGCTGGGTCATATGGTGCTTATGTTTTTAGTTTTTTAAGGTATCTCCATACTGTCTTCCATAGTGGTTGTGGGACTTTTAAGGAATTCTGTTACTTTTAAGGAAGATTTTTAATTTTAAGTTACATTAATATCACATTAATATGACGAGTTTATTTTATCAAAGTCCCACCCAGGAAAGAAATGTAAAGCAAATGAAATAACCTAATTTAAAAACTCCAAATCTTGAATCCTGTAATGATTTATTTATGAGTCATCTGGTTATATAAACATGATCATGGGGTCAAATGTGATCTGTATGCATAGAAAGAAAGAATTATTCAGAAAGAAATGATTAAGTTTTACAAGTGAAATCCCATGGCTAGCTATAGGGATTTAGGTAACAGGCTTTTTTCTTGTGAGTGAAGAAAATCCGTAAATATGGATTATAATATCCGTACTATAATGCTACGTATATATTTACATATGTATAACTGAGTCACTAGTACAGAAGAAGTTAACAGAATGTTCTAAATCGGCATACTATAATAAAATTTTGAAATAAAAGAATGTTACCTATATAATATGTATAATGCATGTATAGGCCTATATACACTTACACACAGCTATTGCATGATTTTGCCATTACAATAAGAGAACCACAGCATTTTATCTAGGGGATTATGAATGCAAATAGATACAGTGAGTATGACTCATCCTGGATTCATGAGGGATGCCAGGAGAACCCGAGAGAGCACCTCCTTCCTTTTCTGTTATTACCAGCATTAATCAGTTTTTACCATTCCATCTGTTCACGTGTGTTTAGTGGACATGCACAAATGTGTGTACAGGGTCATGTGGGAAATGGGGTGGGCAATGATGTGAAAACATTGCAGTTTCTTTTCCATAAATTTCTAATTTAAGTACCATTTATATATTGGTAAAATTACTTAAATTTTTTATGTGTTGCTATCCAAGGACCAATCAACACTAATTATTTACACTAAATTATTATAAAATAATATATGCTCTTACATTTTATGTTAAAGTAAGATACACACACATATCTAACTGCATTTAATATTTTTTCCTTTTGAAATCACTTCTCACTTTTCATTTATTTACTATCCAATTTGTGCCCATGTAGATAGGAAGCTAGTGATAAAGTAGCCAAGTTACACATTTTCTTTATTCATGACTAAGGCATTCTAATGTTTCTCTTATTCATGTGTCAGATTCTTATGAATACTTCTGAAACAAGTAGAAGCAGTAGAAATTGCAACAAATCCAAAGTTTTTTTCCCATCAAAAAGTTACACCCTTGACTGTAACCAAAAATGAAAATTCTTTAATTTACAATCAATGATGCAAGCCAAGACAGCTAAAATGAAAAGTGAGAATTTGGAACAATTCAAGAAACCATAGACACAAATATGATAATAAGTTGGAAACATTATTTCATAAAATACAGTCACATATGTTGTACACTCTAAAATTCCAGTATGCATCCACATTTATCAGTAGCTCATGGTTGATAAGTTACCGTGAACAGTGTTGGATTCTTGGTCTCCAAAGGAGAAGAATTCACATTGGGATCAGAAAGGCTTGAATTTGGTCACTCAGAGCTTCATGCAGGAAGTTTTCTTAAAGAAAAAAAGGGATAGAGAAAGCTTCAAGCTAAAGGAATTAGAAGGGAGATAGAAGAATACTTCCAGAAGCTAGTCTAGACAAGGCATTTTTTGCTTTTTAGTTGGTTGTTGACTAATAAATAAGAGTTAAGCTAAGCCTTGCAGATTTTGCCATTACATCCAGTTTACGGGATTATGAATTAGATACAGTGAGTATGACTCATCCTGGATTCATGAGGGATGCCAGGAGAACCCGAGAGAGCACCTCCTTCCTTTTCTGTTATTACCAGCATTAATCAGTTTTTACCATTCCATCTGTTCACGTGTGTTTAGTGGACATGCACAAATGTGTGTACAGGGTCATGTGGGAAATGGGGTGGGCAATGATGTGAAAACATTGCAGTTTCTTTTCCATAAATTTCTAATTTAAGTACCATTTATATATTGGTAAAATTACTTAAATTTTTTATGTGTTGCTATCCAAGGACCAATCAACACTAATTATTTACACTAAATTATTATAAAATAATATATGCTCTTACATTTTATGTTAAAGTAAGATACACACACATATCTAACTGCATTTAATATTTTTTCCTTTTGAAATCACTTCTCACTTTTCATTTATTTACTATCCAATTTGTGCCCATGTAGATAGGAAGCTAGTGATAAAGTAGCCAAGTTACACATTTTCTTTATTCATGACTAAGGCATTCTAATGTTTCTCTTATTCATGTGTCAGATTCTTATGAATACTTCTGAAACAAGTAGAAGCAGTAGAAATTGCAACAAATCCAAAGTTTTTTTCCCATCAAAAAGTTACACCCTTGACTGTAACCAAAAATGAAAATTCTTTAATTTACAATCAATGATGCAAGCCAAGACAGCTAAAATGAAAAGTGAGAATTTGGAACAATTCAAGAAACCATAGACACAAATATGATAATAAGTTGGAAACATTATTTCATAAAATACAGTCACATATGTTGTACACTCTAAAATTCCAGTATGCATCCACATTTATCAGTAGCTCATGGTTGATAAGTTACCGTGAACAGTGTTGGATTCTTGGTCTCCAAAGGAGAAGAATTCACATTGGGATCAGAAAGGCTTGAATTTGGTCACTCAGAGCTTCATGCAGGAAGTTTTCTTAAAGAAAAAAAGGGATAGAGAAAGCTTCAAGCTAAAGGAATTAGAAGGGAGATAGAAGAATACTTCCAGAAGCTAGTCTAGACAAGGCATTTTTTGCTTTTTAGTTGGTTGTTGACTATAGATAAAAATAAGAGTTTAAAGCTGTAAAGGCCTTGCTAGACCCACACCCACAACATTAACATAAAATTAGCCAGAGGATGGACTCCAGCCATCAAGACTAGATGAAATATTCCAGTGCGAATTAGTTTGTATCCATTTGGTTTCAGAGTAGATCTTTATCACAGCAAGCATTTAAGGCTAGAAAATGTTTGTTCTCCACTGCTCCTCCTCCTTCATGGAAACCACTGGGCTCCTTATCAATTCTGCCTATTCACCCCTTTCATTTATTACGATTTTGACGGTGTTCCCCATCACTGTCAAGTTGTATAACATGGTGGCCTTATCCATTTATTATTCAACATTTATTGTATCTATAGTGAAAGCAAAAACCGATACAGATCTGTAGAATTTTCAGATACTTGAGCTTTACACAATAACAATCATAAATATAAATTATCTTTGTTTTAATCTAAATAATCTAGCTCTGTTTTCTATGCACAGAAGGTACATATTGGTTTTCACTTAAGGGATAAAAATGTTTTAAAAGAAAAAAAGAATGTCTTGATAGTTTAATAATAGATGCCAGAATTGTTAGAAATTTTCAAAAAAATTTTTGAAAAGCCAAAAGTCTGAGTGGCCCAGAAAATTAACAGTCCACAGATAAATAGCTTTGTCACTTCCTCCACCCTGAGTTCACCCATTGCTCACGGGCATAAAAGGAATACCAAAATTAATAAGGTTTGATTAGTAAAAATGAGAAAATGTACAGTAAGTTGCAGACTGAAGATGTTAAGACTTAACCAAGCCTAAAATTTTAAATTATAGGGAAAAAAATACTTGAGAGGAAAGAGAACTTACTCTGCGTTAATAAAGTAGAAAGAAATATGCTTAAAAATAAAAATGCAATTAAAGCCTTGGCTAACCTCTCCAAATGTGGTGAATTCAGAATATGGTTAAGGGAGCCTAAGGACCTAATTAAAGAAAGAAAGCCCCCTGTTGAGGGAGAAAGTGTTGGGCCACAGCTGATACATGCTCTCAGCAAGGGAGAGGCTGAGTCCCAGCTTTTTTTCACTGTACCATAAGAGGGGCAACTGACTGTGCTTTCAAGCCCGTTTAATGATTTACAAGGATCATATTTAGTAAATCAAGTGATTAAAAAATTCTTACAAAAAAAATTTGAATTTGAAAGCAATTTAAGCTGTTGGGAGTTTATTTAAATGATTATAAATGGGATAAATCATTAATCTAAGACTTCTTCAAAGTAGTTACATATTCATGGATTTAAAAATAGAATACAATTTATAAACTGAACATTAAATTTCAAGGAAGAGGTGGGAGTTTAAATTTGTAAATATAATAAAGTTGATATGAATATCAGGCATAAAATTCAAAATAGTCTTTTCTATAGTAGCTACTAATTCTGCCTATTCACCCCTTTCATTTATTACGATTTTGACGGTGTTCCCCATCACTGTCAAGTTGTATAACATGGTGGCCTTATCCATTTATTATTCAACATTTATTGTATCTATAGTGAAAGCAAAAACCGATACAGATCTGTAGAATTTTCAGATACTTGAGCTTTACACAATAACAATCATAAATATAAATTATCTTTGTTTTAATCTAAATAATCTAGCTCTGTTTTCTATGCACAGAAGGTACATATTGGTTTTCACTTAAGGGATAAAAATGTTTTAAAAGAAAAAAAGAATGTCTTGATAGTTTAATAATAGATGCCAGAATTGTTAGAAATTTTCAAAAAAATTTTTGAAAAGCCAAAAAGTCTGAGTGGCCCAGAAAATTAACAGTCCACAGATAAATAGCTTTGTCACTTCCTCCACCCTGAGTTCACCCATTGCTCACGGGCATAAAAGGAATACCAAAATTAATAAGGTTTGATTAGTAAAAATGAGAAAATGTACAGTAAGTTGCAGACTGAAGATGTTAAGACTTAACCAAGCCTAAAATTTTAAATTATAGGGAAAAAAATACTTGAGAGAAAAGAGAACTTACTCTGCGTTAATAAAGTAGAAAGAAATATGCTTAAAAATAAAAATGCAATTAAAGCCTTGGCTAACCTCTCCAAATGTGGTGAATTCAGAATATGGTTAAGGGAGCCTAAGGACCTAATTAAAGAAAGAAAGCCCCCTGTTGAGGGAGAAAGTGTTGGGCCACAGCTGATACATGCTCTCAGCAAGGGAGAGGCTGAGTCCCAGCTTTTTTTCACTGTACCATAAGAGGGGCAACTGACTGTGCTTTCAAGCCCGTTTAATGATTTACAAGGATCATATTTAGTAAATCAAGTGATTAAAAAATTCTTACAAAAAAAATTTGAATTTGAAAGCAATTTAAGCTGTTGGGAGTTTATTTAAATGATTATAAATGGGATAAATCATTAATCTAAGACTTCTTCAAAGTAGTTACATATTCATGGATTTAAAAATAGAATACAATTTATAAACTGAACATTAAATTTCAAGGAAGAGGTGGGAGTTTAAATTTGTAAATATAATAAAGTTGATATGAATATCAGGCATAAAATTCAAAATAGTCTTTTTCTATAGTAGCTACTAACTTTTAAATAAAAAGCAGATTATTTAAGTCATTCGAATGTTAGTTTAAAAGGAACAATTCTCTCACTGAATTAAGACAATTACAAAAGACTTTTGTTTAGAATAAAAGATTCCTAGCATATCAGGAAGTATTGGACAGATACTAAAGGTAAATATGTGTGACTTTATCTGTAGTGGAACATTCACTCTGTTCTCTCCCTCCCTAGATATTGGCTACCTGGTGTTCTAGGCCTGCGAGCATGCCTCCCATACCCTTATAGGAGGAGCACCATGGTGATAACTTCAGGGTGCTGACACCATCACTCAGCAACTAAAATATGGCTTCCAAGTCAGTGAAAGCATTCTTTCATATCACCATTGGGCAACCATAGTGTGAACAGATATTTTTTTCAAATACATTAATCATTAGATAAGAAGCCTATCTCCCTCAGTGCCAAAATATTGGAAATGGGCTCTCAATTGCAATGAAGAGCCCAATATCGACTACAGTGAGCTGTCAGTTGTACTCAGGCCTGGTATATAAGTAGGCTAATTAATAATGATATAGCTTTAACTTTGAAAAATATGCAAAGCCAGACACATGGATACCAACCTCTCATTGTATTAATTAAGAAATGGTGATGTTCCAATTAATAAATCAAAAAAACAACCCACAGACTGGGAGAAAATATTTGCAAATGATGAGGTTGATAAGGGATTAGTCTCCAAAATTTACAAACAGCTTATGACACTCAATAGCATGAAAACAAACAAGCTACTGAAAAAGTGAGCAGAAGACTTGAATAGACATTTGTCTAAACAGGACATACAGATGGCCAACAGGCACATGAAAAGATGTTCAAAATCACTAGTTATTAGAGAAATGCACATTTAAGCTACAATGAGATACCACCTTACACCAGTCAGGATGACTATCATCAAAGATTCCACAACCAACCAATGCTGGAGAGGGTACGGAAAGAAGGGAACCCTCCTGCACTGTTAGTGGGAATGTAAATTGGTACAGCCACTATGGAGAACTGTGTGGAGGTTCCTTAAAAAAATAAACACAGAGTTACCATAGGACCCTGCAATCCCACCCCTGGGCATATATCCAGAGAAAAACATGGCCCGAAGAGATACGTGCTCCACAATGTTCATTGCAGCACTGTCTGCAATAGCCAAGACATGGGAACAACTTAAATGTCCATTGACAAAGGAATGGATAAAGAATACGTGGTGTATATATATATATATATACACATGCATATATATATATATATTTATTATATACATACAGGAATATTAGTTGGCCATTAAAAATAGTGAAATAAGGCCATTTGCAGCAATATGGATGGACCTAGAGAGTGTCATACTGAATGAAGTAAGTCAGACAGAGAAGGAGAAATATCATATGACAGCCATTTTATGTTGATCCTAAAAAGAAATGATACAAATGAACTTATTTATGAAACAGAAAGGGACTCACAAACTTAGAAAATGAACTCATGGTTGCAGGGGGAGGTGATGGTTGGGGACTTTGGGAAAGTCAAACACACACTGCCATGCTTGAAATGGATAATCAACAGAAATCTATTGTATAGCACAAGGAACTCTGTTTAATGTTATGCACCAGCCTGAATGGGAGGGGGTTTTGGGGGAGAATGGACACATGTATATGTATGACTGAGCTCCTTCACTGTTCACCTGAAACTATCACAGAATTGTTAATTGACTATACCACAATAAAAATGTTTCTGGTGTAAAAAAAAAAAAAAGAAGAAATGGTGATATTCTTTAAGATCAGTTTTCTACATCGCAGTTATACTTTGGAGTACCAAAAATAGACCTTTTTCAATAATGGAAAATCTTAAAAGCTCATTTATATCAACATACTTAAAATCATTCCCCTTATTTCCCATACAACATGTAACATATTTCCTTTCAAAAAAAGATATGAAAGAACTAATGTGTTCTCTCCATCACTATTGAAGTGTCACTAGAAATAGAAGAGCAATACTTGAAACAACCTAAGGATGGATGATCCTGTGAAGCCCTTGACAATCAAAAATAAAATGCTGAAATGGCATTGGTAGGTCTCCACTAAGAGAAAGCTGCCTCAGGGGACTTCCCCTGGTGGTCCAGTGGTAAGGACACTGCCTTGCAGTGCAAGGGGCGCCGGTTCGATCCCTGGCTTGGGAAGATCCCACGTGCCATAGAGTGACTGGACCGATGTGTCCAATTACCAAGCCTGGAGCTCTGGAGCGCCTGCGCCCAGAGCCGGTGCTCTGTGACAACAGATGCCAGTGCAATGGGAGGCCCACACGGGCCAAAGAAAAAAGATGGATAAAACTAGACAAATGAAAGACCAGTGGAAGTGGCCCGCCCACCCCCCTTCCTCCCCAACCCGACCCCCACCCAAAAATAAATAAATAAATAGATCTTTAAAAGGAAAAAAAAAAAAGAGAGACAACTGCCTCAACAGCAACAGATCACACAGCACCGCTTTCATGGCTACTCCTGTGAGTGTGGATGGGGTCCACACTGACCCTGCTGTTTAAAAATGTTTGCACACTTATTCCAGTCACCCTTATCATCATCTCTATCTTTTCAATTTCTTTTCTACACTTTAATTTCTAATATAAGCTTTAATTATGTGTCTGTTGTCCATTGTCCATATCCCCCCAATGTAAGTAAGCGCCACTCAGAGTTTTGTTTTGATCACTGATATCCCGAGCACCTGCAACAGTGCCTGGCCCAAATGAAGTGCCCAGTGTTTGCTGAACAAATGAATAAAAGTCTAGAAATCCAGTTAGCAGACATCTTCAATATTTATGGGCAAATAGTTTTCAAATAGACTATGAAAAATACAATGTAGTGTGGCTGCTAATGATCACAAATCATGATTACTCCCAAATATCTGAATATAAACATTAGTAGAAGATAGACCACTTTAATAAACACTGACATTTATGTAAAACAAAGAAGGGCTATACTCTTCCTGTGGCCACTGGTCTACACATTTCCATCAGTGGAGTGTAGGCCCCGCTCTGTGCCCAGACAGGAATTAGAGAAAAATGGCTTGAGGAACTGGGGGGATCAGTTCTGTTTTTTTTAATTGAACTCATTTTCACATCTCAAAGTGATTTTGGCATGGATTTCCTTCCCACACACCACACTGATAAAACAACACACTTAATTTTGGAGAGGTTTGGAGACTTAGAAATTACTCAGGGGTGTTGGAATATCACAGACTACTCTTCTCTTATTTTTGGTGTTTTCCCCTTCAGCAGTTGAAATCTAAATGGGTTGACAATCACTTTACATTCTTTAGACTTTGTGTTTCAGTAAAGAAGATTATAGGGAGGGTAACTTGTAAGTCATGGGTTTGGACTTTCAATTCCAGCATTAAGATTTTATCTCTGAACTGAATGGTGGGTGCTCTATCTCTTCTTGAAGTTTATCTGCTTCTTAATTTTGATTCTAAGAAGCCATGGAAATAAGGCAGGATAATCTGCTCCTTGCTTTCAGACTGTTGACTTCTCACCATGTGGAACGTTTTCTATTTAGATAGGGAGAACAGGACGCTCCTCTAGTTTAGACCCTGGCAGATTTTTTAAGGAGCCAGGTAGTATGGAACATGTGATCTCCACCACAGCTGTTCAGTTCTGCCCGATAGCACCGAAGTGGCCATGGACAATGTATTTTCTTTTTTTTTTTAATTTTAAAGATTTATTTATTTATTTATTTTGGGCCGGAGTCGGGTTGGGAAGGGAGGGGAGCAGGCGGGCCACTTCTATTGGTCTTTCATTTCTCTATTTTCATCCGTCTTTGTTCTTTGGCTCCTGTGGGCCTCCCATCACGGTGGTGTCTGTTGTTGCAGAGCGCCGGCTCTGGGCACATGCGCGCCAGAGCTCCGGCTCGGTAATTGGACACATCGGTCCAGCCGCTCCGCGGCACGTGGGGTCTTCCCAGGCCAGGGATCGAACCGGCGCCCCTTGCACTGCAAGGCGGTGTCCTTACCCACTGGGTAGAAGATAGACCACTTTAATAAACACTGACATTTATGTAAAACAAAGAAGGGCTATACTCTTCCTGTGGCCACTGGTCTACACATTTCCATCAGTGGAGTGTAGGCCCCGCTCTGTGCCCAGACAGGAATTAGAGAAAAATGGCTTGAGGAACTGGGGGGATCAGTTCTGTTTTTTTTAATTGAACTCATTTTCACATCTCAAAGTGATTTTGGCATGGATTTCCTTCCCACACACCACACTGATAAAACAACACACTTAATTTTGGAGAGGTTTGGAGACTTAGAAATTACTCAGGGGTGTTGGAATATCACAGACTACTCTTCTCTTATTTTTGGTGTTTTCCCCTTCAGCAGTTGAAATCTAAATGGGTTGACAATCACTTTACATTCTTTAGACTTTGTGTTTCAGTAAAGAAGATTATAGGGAGGGTAACTTGTAAGTCATGGGTTTGGACTTTCAATTCCAGCATTAAGATTTTATCTCTGAACTGAATGGTGGGTGCTCTATCTCTTCTTGAAGTTTATCTGCTTCTTAATTTTGATTCTAAGAAGCCATGGAAATAAGGCAGGATAATCTGCTCCTTGCTTTCAGACTGTTGACTTCTCACCATGTGGAACGTTTTCTATTTAGATAGGGAGAACAGGACGCTCCTCTAGTTTAGACCCTGGCAGATTTTTTAAGGAGCCAGGTAGTATGGAACATGTGATCTCCACCACAGCTGTTCAGTTCTGCCCGATAGCACCGAAGTGGCCATGGACAATGTATTTTCTTTTTTTTTTTAATTTTAAAGATTTATTTATTTATTTATTTTGGGCCGGAGTCGGGTTGGGAAGGGAGGGGAGCAGGCGGGCCACTTCTATTGGTCTTTCATTTCTCTATTTTCATCCGTCTTTGTTCTTTGGCTCCTGTGGGCCTCCCATCACGGTGGTGTCTGTTGTTGCAGAGCGCCGGCTCTGGGCACATGCGCGCCAGAGCTCCGGCTCGGTAATTGGACACATCGGTCCAGCCGCTCCGCGGCACGTGGGGTCTTCCCAGGCCAGGGATCGAACCGGCGCCCCTTGCACTGCAAGGCGGTGTCCT
The DNA here is from genome assembly GCA_022376925.1 of Tragulus kanchil. Classification (NCBI taxonomy): domain Eukaryota; kingdom Metazoa; phylum Chordata; class Mammalia; order Artiodactyla; family Tragulidae; genus Tragulus; species Tragulus kanchil. Next base: position 149,999,937 of record JAIOJX010000004.1, read on the forward strand.
TACCCACTGGACCACCAGGGGAAGCCCGACAATGTATTTTCTGATAAAATTTTCCTCATGAAGTTTAGGTGATTGGCTGGATTTGATCCTTTGCAGTCTTTAGTATACAGTAGACAATTTGACGTTTCCTCTCTGTTCAGTACAAGGTTATTTCCATTTCAGTCATTCTGTAGTGTGACTAACCAAGCAAAAAAGCCACTTTGGCTTTCAGATTAGCCCTGCTAAGCCTCTCTTAGTTCTAATAAAATGTAAGACTCTAATTACAACTCTTCTTTTCAAGAATGAAGGATAGAATATACTATTTGTCCCAGGTTGATAAGAGGTGATAAAAGCAGACACATCACTTGTTTGTAACCTTTGGATTATTTGTACTAAAATCTTAGTTCATTAATTTCTTGATACCCAATCTAAAGCTGATAAACTTCTGTCTTTATGAATTTGGCAGTTACTATTTTATTATGCTCAATAAAGATGCTTTTTATGCACTGCTATATATGATTTCAAATTATTTAATAATTAAAAAGAGTAAATATTTAAATTAACAATGATATGAAATTAATATGAAATGATATAAAGCATTCATCTCTTGCTTACTAAGATTTTCTTAAATTTACACTGCTTCACAAATTTCAAGATGTATGTTTTGTAAGCAAATCAGTTTACTTGTGCATCTTCTTGAAGGTGGAATTACTGTAAGTAAACGTAAATCTTGGTGTTGCTGAATCTAAAGCTCATGAAAATCTACTGATGAATTACTTACTTTGACATCCTCCTTAGATTGAGCTGTGTCCCTTTACTGCAGGATCTAACTTCAGAATGAAGTAGGCAAAATTTATAAAATTCTGAAACTTTTCTACCTAGTTCCTTAAAGTCTTAGTCTTTGTAACAATATCACCTGAATCAGGATTTATTTAAATTAATTTGCCACCAAGTGGTGGTGCTCAGTTACTAAGTCATGTCCACCTCTTTGTGACCCTGAAGGGCAATACGCCAGGGTTCCCTGTCCTTCAATATCTCCCAGAGTTTGCTTAATCTCATGTCCATTTAGTCGGTGATGCTATCCAATCATTTCTTCCTTTGTTGGCCCATTTTCCTCCTGCCCACAATCTTTTCCATCATCAGGGTCTTTTCCAGTGAGTCAGCTCTTTGTATCAAGTGGCCAAAGTATTGGAGCTTCAGCTTTAGCATCAGTCCTTTCAATGAATATTCAGGTGCCAAGTTACAGGAATCAATAATTTCCTAGGTAAGATTTAGAAATTTATTAGTATCCTACACTTATCCTCCACTCAGAAAATTCTATACATTTTAGAGTATCCTTAATAGTGTATGCCTCTTCCATTACCAACCCCTGCCAAAAGCAAATAAGCAAACAAACAAAAACAAATAAGAAAACAAAAACATACAAAACTTGAACCCATCCACCTAACAATTTCTGTATTCATTGGGATTTTTAAATTGTAATTGAGTGAATGAAGCCTGATTCAAATTAAGTTAAGCAAAATAGGAATTTGTGGCCTTATTAAATGGAAAATCCCATTTATAAAGCTGATTTTTGTACACAGTCAGGTAACTGGGCTTTGCTGATATCAGTAATACTGTGTGTCATTTCATATGGTCCCTTAATCATGCATAAAGATTTTCAAATACAAGAAGAGCATATTCACTTAGTAGTTCAACATATAACATCTTATGTGATAAGAAGGCCAAAGGTAAAAAGTGGTGTTGGTTCAGCAGCTCAAAAATGACCATTGATCTTTTCCTCCTGACATCAAATAGGGAGCCAAGCTCTATATTTTACATCTATATTTTAGATATAAAGAACTGGAGGGAAAAAAATACCCAGTGACATGACAAATTCTGTTTAAGAGAAACATAAAAGCTTCCCCAGAAGCCTCCAGCAATTACTCATTAACATCTGGTTGGCTAGGACCACATCACATACACTTAAATAATGGTAAAAGACACCAAAAAAGCCCACATTTCTCAGCCTTTTTAAAGGGAAAGAATCTTGAAAAGGGTGTTTAATTAGCCAGCCAATACTGAATGTCAACAGACTCTAAGAAACTGGAAGATAAACCACATGGATATTTACAACTAACAATCACATCATACCAGATTATGTAGGAAGGAACTCCCAGAGTTTGCTTAATCTCATGTCCATTTAGTCGGTGATGCTATCCAATCATTTCTTCCTTTGTTGGCCCATTTTCCTCCTGCCCACAATCTTTTCCATCATCAGGGTCTTTTCCAGTGAGTCAGCTCTTTGTATCAAGTGGCCAAAGTATTGGAGCTTCAGCTTTAGCATCAGTCCTTTCAATGAATATTCAGGTGCCAAGTTACAGGAATCAATAATTTCCTAGGTAAGATTTAGAAATTTATTAGTATCCTACACTTATCCTCCACTCAGAAAATTCTATACATTTTAGAGTATCCTTAATAGTGTATGCCTCTTCCATTACCAACCCCTGCCAAAAGCAAATAAGCAAACAAACAAAAACAAATAAGAAAACAAAAACATACAAAACTTGAACCCATCCACCTAACAATTTCTGTATTCATTGGGATTTTTAAATTGTAATTGAGTGAATGAAGCCTGATTCAAATTAAGTTAAGCAAAATAGGAATTTGTGGCCTTATTAAATGGAAAATCCCATTTATAAAGCTGATTTTTGTACACAGTCAGGTAACTGGGCTTTGCTGATATCAGTAATACTGTGTGTCATTTCATATGGTCCCTTAATCATGCATAAAGATTTTCAAATACAAGAAGAGCATATTCACTTAGTAGTTCAACATATAACATCTTATGTGATAAGAAGGCCAAAGGTAAAAAGTGGTGTTGGTTCAGCAGCTCAAAAATGACCATTGATCTTTTCCTCCTGACATCAAATAGGGAGCCAAGCTCTATATTTTACATCTATATTTTAGATATAAAGAACTGGAGGGAAAAAAATACCCAGTGACATGACAAATTCTGTTTAAGAGAAACATAAAAGCTTCCCCAGAAGCCTCCAGCAATTACTCATTAACATCTGGTTGGCTAGGACCACATCACATACACTTAAATAATGGTAAAAGACACCAAAAAAGCCCACATTTCTCAGCCTTTTTAAAGGGAAAGAATCTTGAAAAGGGTGTTTAATTAGCCAGCCAATACTGAATGTCAACAGACTCTAAGAAACTGGAAGATAAACCACATGGATATTTACAACTAACAATCACATCATACCAGATTATGTAGGAAGGGAAGTCTTTCCTTACAAAGGCTGAAAATGTGAAGGATACTTATTGGTCAAACTTAGTTAATTGATCTCTGGGGGATGTCAGAGGGATGGGGTATGCTTCTACAGGGAATAAATTTAAGATTAGTTCCAACTAAGTCGTATAAAATTGTTTCCATATTGAAAAGTGGAATCCTGTTTCCCAGAGCAAGAGCAGAGGCACAGAATATATTAGTTTTCTGTTCCTATATAACAGATTACCAAAAATTTGATAGTTTCAAACAATGTCATTTGTTATTTTACCTTTTCCATGGATTATGAATGTTGGCACAGTTTAGCTTATTCCTCTGTACAGGATCTCAGACAGTTGCAATCAACATGATGCCTGGGGCAGCATTCTTATGTGAGGCCCACGTGACTTCCACTGTCTTCATAGGACCAGTCCATATTGAAATAAAGGGAGGGTCATAGGATTTGTGCACTAGGCCGTGGGAGTCCTAGAGACCTTCTTACATTTTCACCCATCACAAAGGATCTGCCTGGGGAAATTGACAGATCACTAGAATAATATGAATGAAAAAGATTGACCTAATATACTCAACCAGTTTAACTAAGGGTAACAAAAGAAATTGAAAATTTGAGCTTATATGGTAATCTACTTCAAGTCATCATGTTTAATACTTAGAAAAACTCTAAGAAAATTAGAGCACAATTTTTCCAAAATGATTTATATCTTTTAATGTGAATATAATGGAAAAAGTAAAAGTTAGTTGATTTTTATTGGATTTCTTCTATATAACTGGTATTTCTAATGTTGATCAAACAGATTTTTATATCATAATTGGTAACAGTCTATTTATGCCTAAAGGAAAGTAAAATTGTAACAGTGATATAAATTTCAAAGTGAAAAAACAAACCACAAGGATTAAATATGATGTTTTCTCTTATTGAGAATAAGCTCAGAGATAATCCATGCAGTGGAAAAGACACCAAAAGCCCACATTTCTCAGCCTTTTAAAGGAAAGAATCTTGAAAAGGGTGTTTAAGCCAGCCACTACTGAATGTCAACGGACTCTAAGAAACTGGAAGATAAACCACATGGATATTTACAACTAACAATCACATCATACCAGATTATGTAGGAAGGGAAGTCTTTCCTTACAAAGGCTGAAAATGTGAAGGATACTTATTGGTCAAACTTAGTTAATTGATCTCTGGGGGATGTCAGAGGGATGGGGTATGCTTCTACAGGGAATAAATTTAAGATTAGTTCCAACTAAGTCGTATAAAATTGTTTCCATATTGAAAAGTGGAATCCTGTTTCCCAGAGCAAGAGCAGAGGCACAGAATATATTAGTTTTCTGTTCCTATATAACAGATTACCAAAAATTTGATAGTTTCAAACAATGTCATTTGTTATTTTACCTTTTCCATGGATTATGAATGTTGGCACAGTTTAGCTTATTCCTCTGTACAGGATCTCAGACAGTTGCAATCAACATGATGCCTGGGGCAGCATTCTTATGTGAGGCCCACGTGACTTCCACTGTCTTCATAGGACCAGTCCATATTGAAATAAAGGGAGGGTCATAGGATTTGTGCACTAGGCCGTGGGAGTCCTAGAGACCTTCTTACATTTTCACCCATCACAAAGGATCTGCCTGGGGAAATTGACAGATCACTAGAATAATATGAATGAAAAAGATTGACCTAATATACTCAACCAGTTTAACTAAGGGTAACAAAAGAAATTGAAAATTTGAGCTTATATGGTAATCTACTTCAAGTCATCATGTTTAATACTTAGAAAAACTCTAAGAAAATTAGAGCACAATTTTTCCAAAATGATTTATATCTTTTAATGTGAATATAATGGAAAAAGTAAAAGTTAGTTGATTTTTATTGGATTTCTTCTATATAACTGGTATTTCTAATGTTGATCAAACAGATTTTTATATCATAATTGGTAACAGTCTATTTATGCCTAAAGGAAAGTAAAATTGTAACAGTGATATAAATTTCAAAGTGAAAAAACAAACCACAAGGATTAAATATGATGTTTTCTCTTATTGAGAATAAGCTCAGAGATAATCCATGCAGTGGAAAATATTGAAACCTAAAAAGAAAGATATTATATTATTCCGTTTAACCCTTGTAATGGAAAAAAATGTGCCTTTCTTAATTTTATTTTTTTTAAAAATTACTGTTGAGTATTGAAGTGTATAAAAAACAAAATATGTAATTTCAGTTAGGTTTATTCCTAAGTATTTTATTCTCTATGTTGCAAGGGTGAATGGGATTATTTCCTTAACTTCTCTTTTCTTGATATTTTGTTGTTAGCGTATAGGAATACAAAGGATTTCTGTTTACTAATTTCATACCCTATGACTTTACTATATTCATAGATTAACTCTGGTAATTTTCTGGAGGAATCTTTAACATTTTATATGGATAGTATCATGTCATCTGCAAACTTTGAGAATTTTACTTCTTTTCCAATCTGAATTTGTTTTATTTCTTTCTCTTCTCTGATTATCGTGGCTAGGCCTCCCGAAACTATGTTGGATAATAGTGGAGAGAATAGGCACCCTTGTCTTGTTCCTGATCTTAGAGGGGACCTGTTTACAGAAAACTATAAGACACTGATGAAAAAAAAAAAGACAAAGACGACACACATAGATGAGGAAATATACCCTTGTTCTTGGATTTGAAGAATCGATATTGTGAAAATGACTATGCTATCCAAAACAATCTACAGAGTCAGTGGAATATCTATCAACCTACCAATGATACTCTTCACAGAACTGGAACAAAAATGTTCACAATTTATATGAAAGCACAAAAGACCCTGAACAGCCAAAGCGATCTTGACAAAGAAAAAGGTAATCTACTTCAAGTCATCATGTTTAATACTTAGAAAATTAAAAAGCACAATTTTTCCAAAATGATTTATATCTTTTAATGTGAATATAATGGAAAAAGTAAAAGTTAGTTGATTTTTATTGGATTTCTTCTATATAACTGGTATTTCTAATGTTGATCAAACAGATTTTTATATCATAATTGGTAACAGTCTATTTATGCCTAAAGGAAAGTAAAATTGTAACAGTGATATAAATTTCAAAGTGAAAAAACAAACCACAAGGATTAAATATGATGTTTTCTCTTATTGAGAATAAGCTCAGAGATAATCCATGCAGTGGAAAATATTGAAACCTAAAAAGAAAGATATTATATTATTCCGTTTAACCCTTGTAATGGAAAAAAATGTGCCTTTCTTAATTTTATTTTTTTTAAAAATTACTGTTGAGTATTGAAGTGTATAAAAAACAAAATATGTAATTTCAGTTAGGTTTATTCCTAAGTATTTTATTCTCTATGTTGCAAGGGTGAATGGGATTATTTCCTTAACTTCTCTTTTCTTGATATTTTGTTGTTAGCGTATAGGAATACAAAGGATTTCTGTTTACTAATTTCATACCCTATGACTTTACTATATTCATAGATTAACTCTGGTAATTTTCTGGAGGAATCTTTAACATTTTATATGGATAGTATCATGTCATCTGCAAACTTTGAGAATTTTACTTCTTTTCCAATCTGAATTTGTTTTATTTCTTTCTCTTCTCTGATTATCGTGGCTAGGCCTCCCGAAACTATGTTGGATAATAGTGGAGAGAATAGGCACCCTTGTCTTGTTCCTGATCTTAGAGGGGACCTGTTTACAGAAAACTATAAGACACTGATGAAAAAAAAAAAGACAAAGACGACACACATAGATGAGGAAATATACCCTTGTTCTTGGATTTGAAGAATCGATATTGTGAAAATGACTATGCTATCCAAAACAATCTACAGAGTCAGTGGAATATCTATCAACCTACCAATGATACTCTTCACAGAACTGGAACAAAAATGTTCACAATTTATATGAAAGCACAAAAGACCCTGAACAGCCAAAGCGATCTTGACAAAGAAAAACAGAACTGGAAGAATCAACCTTCCTAACTTAAGACTACACTTCAAAGCTGCAGGCATCAAGACAATATGGTACTAGCACAAAAATAGAAAGATAGGCCAATGGAACAAGATAGAAAGCCCAGAGATAAAGTTACACAACTATGGGCACCTTATCCTTGAAAAAGAATGCAAGAATATGTGATGGAGAAAAGACAGCCTCTTCAGTAAGAGGCTGGGAAAACTGGTCAGCCACCTGTAAAGGAATGAAATTAGAACACTTCTTAACATAAAAATACACAAAATATACTCAAAATGGATTAAAGACTTAAATGAAAAGTCAAAAACTATAAAGGCAGAAAGAAAATATAGGCAGCACACTCCTTGACATAAATGACAGCAAGATCCTCTGTGACCTACCTCCTAGAGTAATGGAAATAAAAGCAAAAATAAACAAATTAGACCTAGTTGTACTTAAAAGTTTTTGCACAGCAAAGGAAACAATAAGCAATATTAAAAGACAGCCCTCTGAATGGGAGAAAATAATTGCAAATGAAACAACTGACAAAGGATTTATTTCCAGAATGTATAAGCAGCCCATACACCTCAATATGAGGAAAATAAAAATCCCAATCAAAAAGTGGGCAGAAGATCTAAACAGAAATTTTCCAAAGAAGTACAAGATTGTCAATAAACACATGAAAAATGTGCAGCATCACTCATTATTAGAGAAATGCAAATGAAACCTACAATGAAGTATCACCTCACACTATTCAGAATGGCCATCATCCAAAAAAAAAAATCTACAAAAAATAAATGCTGGAAAGTGTAGAAAAGGGAACCCTCCTACGCTATTGGTGGGAATGTAAACTGATAACAGTCATTATGGAAAACAGTATGGAGATTGCTTAAAAACCTAGGAATGAATCTACCACATGACCCAGCAACTCCACTACTGGGCATATACTCCAATAAAATTGTAATCAAATACACATTTACCCCAATGTTCATTGCAGTACTGTGTACAATAGCCAGGACATAGGGGCAGCGTAGATGTCCATTCACTGATGAATAGATAAAGATGTTGTATATGTATACAATGAAAAATTACTTGGACATAAAAAGAGCAAATTTGAGTCAGTTCCAGTGAGACGGGTGAACCTAGAGCCTGTTAGACATAGTTAAATAAGTCAGAAAGAGAAATTAATGTATACACATGGAATCTAGAAACATGATATGAATGAAGCTATTTTCAGGGAAGGAAAGGAGACACAGAGATAGAGAATGGACTTGTGGACACAGTGGGAGGGGCAGAGTGGGACAAATGGAGAAAGTAGAGGCAATATATACACACTATCAGGTGTAAGACAGACAGCTGGTGAGAGGTTACCGGTAGCACAAGGGGCCCAGCCTGATGCTCTGTGATGACCTGGAAGGATGGGATGGGGGGCGGGGAGGCGTGTATAACTATGACCAATTTGCTTTGTTGTATGGCAGAAACCAACACAACATTGTAAAATTTTTTTAAACAAAAAAGGTTTTGAAAAACTTAATAATCACCTATCATATTACAGGCAGTGAAAAAATATATGTACACTATAGAAAGACAGAATATTTAAGGAAAGCCTGAGGTCTGCAGGAATTTGGTGAAGGAAATATTACATTTATTCAAAAAGTAGATTTTGTGTGCTATCAATTGTTTAAAATGTCTCTCAGTTGCTATACATAGCTCCAATTAGTGTATGTAATTCTTCTGCAATATGTAATATGTTAAACAGTTAAATATATACATATACACATATATACAGTGAAAAAATGTATGCATACGTCATATATACATCATGGTAAATCTTCTTTTAATAACCTTAGCTAGAATTGCCTAATGCTCTAAAGGAGTCATCTCTGACACTCTAGTAGCAATTTGCATATGATTAGAAACAATGATATTGCATTTAATTCTGAACACTTATTTTTAACTTGTCAAAGACTGCTCTAACAGATAGTGGTCCTGCATATTAGTGAGGATCAGGAGCAATGCTGTCACAGCAAAAGAAGCTAGTTGGCCTTAATATGACCAGTTCATTCTAGAGCAAAGTCACAAAGGATTTTTAACTGTCTGGAGCAAATGAGCAAAAGAAAATTTTATAGAGAGGTTAAAAATATCTAATCAATAACATTCCTGTAAAACAATGTTTTTAAAGGTAGTATGATTCCTTGAAAACAAACAGAAAAATTAACTTCTTCCTATATATATATAAGATTTAGCAGACTTCATAATGAGATCTTAATCCTTTTTGCTGTGTTAGACCATTTACTTAATTTCATTTCAAGTCATATTTCTTTAAGTGATGCAGAATTCGCATATGTCTGCTGATTCAAGCGTGTCATTAGGATTCAGGCTATGTTACAGGGTTTGGAAATGATTTTCAGACATCTGTCTCTGGAATGCCTAAGGAGATTGCTGCTCCAAACAGGCCCTGGCCACTTATCAGAATATGTCCCTGATACTCAACTGAAAAGAATTTTATCATTGTGTGGATAAGGTCAGCTCTATGAAGTATATGATAGCAATGGAACACATGGCTGCAACTCCAGGGAACAGTGTTCCTATTTTGCATTGTATACCTACCAAGAACCACATAGCACATTCTAGAAAAGAAAGACAGATGGGATTTTGATCTATAAAGCTGAAATTTTGATGCATGAAGATTTCATTTAGATCCAGTTAATAGAAGTGGCACCAGTGGTAAAGAATCCTCCTGCCAATGCCAGAGACATGGAAATGCCAGAGACATGAGTTTAATCCCTGGGTTGGGAAGGTCTCATGGGAGGAAGAAATGGCAATTTGCTCCAGTATTCTTGCCTGGAAACATTCTATGGATAGAGGAGCTTGATGGGCTACATTCCATGGGATTGCAAAGAGTTGGACATGACAGACTCACTGAACACACAGTAGGATTCTTATTGGCATGATATACCTGAGAGTGGGAAAGGGAGCCCATAGAGGTAGCAGGATTTAAAATTTATGAAAATTTTCTTTTTGAAAAATTAACTATAATATCACATAGAGGAAATCACATTTGAGTTATAGACACCAAGGGATCTGTGAGTTTGTGTGCTTGAGTTACTGATTGTGAAGAACATGGGGGAAGTTGACACATTTATTTCCCTAAAGTAGATTGATAATTAAACACCCTCAACTTCTTGGTATCTCATATTAAATTTTATATCATTGCTGTAGCAAATTGTCATAAACTTTGCAGCTTATAGCTCTGTAGGTTCAATGTCTGGTGATCTTGAGGGAGTGGTCAGCTTAGGGCCTTATAAGGCCACAATCACTAGGTGAGCTATGCTGGGCACATACCTGGAGACTCTGGGGAAGAAAATTCTTCTAACCTTGTGCCAATTTTTGGCAAATATCAACTCTTTTTGCTATTTTAGGGATTCCTATTTCCTCACTGATTTTCAGACATCTGTCTCTGGAATGCCTAAGGAGATTGCTGCTCCAAACAGGCCCTGGCCACTTATCAGAATATGTCCCTGATACTCAACTGAAAAGAATTTTATCATTGTGTGGATAAGGTCAGCTCTATGAAGTATATGATAGCAATGGAACACATGGCTGCAACTCCAGGGAACAGTGTTCCTATTTTGCATTGTATACCTACCAAGAACCACATAGCACATTCTAGAAAAGAAAGACAGATGGGATTTTGATCTATAAAGCTGAAATTTTGATGCATGAAGATTTCATTTAGATCCAGTTAATAGAAGTGGCACCAGTGGTAAAGAATCCTCCTGCCAATGCCAGAGACATGGAAATGCCAGAGACATGAGTTTAATCCCTGGGTTGGGAAGGTCTCATGGGAGGAAGAAATGGCAATTTGCTCCAGTATTCTTGCCTGGAAACATTCTATGGATAGAGGAGCTTGATGGGCTACATTCCATGGGATTGCAAAGAGTTGGACATGACAGACTCACTGAACACACAGTAGGATTCTTATTGGCATGATATACCTGAGAGTGGGAAAGGGAGCCCATAGAGGTAGCAGGATTTAAAATTTATGAAAATTTTCTTTTTGAAAAATTAACTATAATATCACATAGAGGAAATCACATTTGAGTTATAGACACCAAGGGATCTGTGAGTTTGTGTGCTTGAGTTACTGATTGTGAAGAACATGGGGGAAGTTGACACATTTATTTCCCTAAAGTAGATTGATAATTAAACACCCTCAACTTCTTGGTATCTCATATTAAATTTTATATCATTGCTGTAGCAAATTGTCATAAACTTTGCAGCTTATAGCTCTGTAGGTTCAATGTCTGGTGATCTTGAGGGAGTGGTCAGCTTAGGGCCTTATAAGGCCACAATCACTAGGTGAGCTATGCTGGGCACATACCTGGAGACTCTGGGGAAGAAAATTCTTCTAACCTTGTGCCAATTTTTGGCAAATATCAACTCTTTTTGCTATTTTAGGGCTAAGATTCCTATTTCCTCACTGATTGTCGGCTGGGAGACTCAGCTGTCTAAGTCTGCCTGCATTCCTTCCTGCTCTTGTGGCCTCATTCATCTTCAAAGCTAGCAATGGCACAAGTCCTCCTCTAGCTCCATCTCTCCCTGACTTATTTTGTCAGCAGCAGCAGCTGCTTTAGGGGCTTGTGTGATTATATCAGGTCCATTCAGGTTATCTCCCTGTCTTAGACTCACCTGTACCATATAGAATACTCAGGGGAGTGATGATATCTGTTCATATTCATAGGCTCTTGGGATTAAGACTGAACATTTCTGGCTTACCATTCTATAAACTCTACTTATCACATCTTTTTTCAAGGAACCCAACAACAGCTACTCTATTTCATAGTCTGATAGGTATCTTTTTCCTCCTTGTTCTCCAGTGTAAGACATAATATACCCGCATCTCCTTCTGTCAGTGCCCCATACCAGTTCTCTACTGGTGGAAGTGGTAACAGTTGCATAATTACAACATGCAATGCAACTTTCTGGTATTCTTCTGCCATCAGTCAGTGAAGGGCTCCCCCTTGCTGGTTAGATAGAGAGTGCTGTGTCAATAAAATTGCAATTTATGACTGGCTTCTTAGAGCCATTCCTAGTGTCCACTGTCCTAGAAGGGCTTAACTGCAAACAGCCTCTGAGAAAGAGATTGTATTAGGAACTGCTCTCAAGAGAGACGTCTGTCAGGAATGTAGAGGAGGGAGAAGCTGACTCTCCCTCCTCAGTGGTGAATGAGGTCTCAGTTGATCCTAGAGCAAGTTCTGGAGCTAGAGTATCCTTTTAAATCATGGTGGGACCTGTGTGCCCTCATGTGAGTTGGTCCTGGAAGATAATTCCCTGTAGAAGCTAGCAATAAGGTCTCAGCTGGGAGTTGCCATGGGGTGGTAAGGCAGAACACTATAGAAACTTCCACCACTATAACATTACTACCACTATACACTCTCCTGGTGGGATCTTGAGGAGTGGCCCTACCATCCCAAACTAGGTGAGCTATGCTGGGCACATACCTGGAGACTCTGGGGAAGAAAATTCTTCTAACCTTGTGCCAATTTTTGGCAAATATCAACTCTTTTTGCTATTTTAGGGCTAAGATTCCTATTTCCTCACTGATTGTCGGCTGGGAGACTCAGCTGTCTAAGTCTGCCTGCATTCCTTCCTGCTCTTGTGGCCTCATTCATCTTCAAAGCTAGCAATGGCACAAGTCCTCCTCTAGCTCCATCTCTCCCTGACTTATTTTGTCAGCAGCAGCAGCTGCTTTAGGGGCTTGTGTGATTATATCAGGTCCATTCAGGTTATCTCCCTGTCTTAGACTCACCTGTACCATATAGAATACTCAGGGGAGTGATGATATCTGTTCATATTCATAGGCTCTTGGGATTAAGACTGAACATTTCTGGCTTACCATTCTATAAACTCTACTTATCACATCTTTTTTCAAGGAACCCAACAACAGCTACTCTATTTCATAGTCTGATAGGTATCTTTTTCCTCCTTGTTCTCCAGTGTAAGACATAATATACCCGCATCTCCTTCTGTCAGTGCCCCATACCAGTTCTCTACTGGTGGAAGTGGTAACAGTTGCATAATTACAACATGCAATGCAACTTTCTGGTATTCTTCTGCCATCAGTCAGTGAAGGGCTCCCCCTTGCTGGTTAGATAGAGAGTGCTGTGTCAATAAAATTGCAATTTATGACTGGCTTCTTAGAGCCATTCCTAGTGTCCACTGTCCTAGAAGGGCTTAACTGCAAACAGCCTCTGAGAAAGAGATTGTATTAGGAACTGCTCTCAAGAGAGACGTCTGTCAGGAATGTAGAGGAGGGAGAAGCTGACTCTCCCTCCTCAGTGGTGAATGAGGTCTCAGTTGATCCTAGAGCAAGTTCTGGAGCTAGAGTATCCTTTTAAATCATGGTGGGACCTGTGTGCCCTCATGTGAGTTGGTCCTGGAAGATAACTGCCTGTAGAAGCTAGCAATAAGGTCTCAGCTGGGAGTTGCCATGGGGTGGTAAGGCAGAACACTATAGAAACTTCCACCACTATAACATTACTACCACTAGAGTATCAACTAACATTGCGGTACTCCTAACCCTACCGTATCTACTGATGCTATCATATCTACTAACAATACTATTAACAAATCATAGCTACTAACAATATAGTACTACTACAGTATCTACTAACATTTCAGTACTCTGAACACTGCCATATCTTCTAATGCTATCATATCTACTAACAATACTGTTAACAATTCATATCTACTAACAATATAGTACTACTACAGTATCTACTAAGACTACTGTATCTACTAATATGACTGTAAATGCCTACAATACTGTATCTATTAAGAATACTGTACCTACCAACTCTCCAGCATCTACTAATACTATAATATCTATAAACACTACAGTATCTGACATGGACATGGTATCTGCTGACACTACAATATATACTCACAGTACCATAGCTACTAAGACCACCACCATATCTACTCATCAACACTATCATATCTACCAATGTTTCACTTATTTACCAACACAGTAGTATCCATACATGTGAAAAGGAGAAATCTTCCATACTCAACTGGAAGACTCCTGAATTCTACTCCAAGGTAGACAAAATCGTCTTCATTTTTTTGAATGTTTATAAAAGTACAACACAACGTCACACTTGGTTGTCATCAAAGCAGACAAAAATATCAATACTTACATAATTTTCAAAGGTTATGTCTTTTTAGATAAATATCTAGGAATTTAAATATTCACTCTTTTATCAAAAAAAAGTAAGTGGTAAAATCCTTCTTCTATCTAATCCCACCTAAAAACTAAATAAGTAAGATTTTGCAACAGAGTTGTGTTTATTTCATAGCAAACAGCCTCTGAGAAGAGATTGTATTAGGAACTGCTCTCAAGAGAGACGTCTGTCAGGAATGTAGAGGAGGGAGAAGCTGACTCTCCCTCCTCAGTGGTGAATGAGGTCTCAGTTGATCCTAGAGCAAGTTCTGGAGCTAGAGTATCCTTTTAAATCATGGTGGGACCTGTGTGCCCTCATGTGAGTTGGTCCTGGAAGATAATTCCCTGTAGAAGCTAGCAATAAGGTCTCAGCTGGGAGTTGCCATGGGGTGGTAAGGCAGAACACTATAGAAACTTCCACCACTATAACATTACTACCACTAGAGTATCAACTAACATTGCGGTACTCCTAACCCTACCGTATCTACTGATGCTATCATATCTACTAACAATACTATTAACAAATCATAGCTACTAACAATATAGTACTACTACAGTATCTACTAACATTTCAGTACTCTGAACACTGCCATATCTTCTAATGCTATCATATCTACTAACAATACTGTTAACAATTCATATCTACTAACAATATAGTACTACTACAGTATCTACTAAGACTACTGTATCTACTAATATGACTGTAAATGCCTACAATACTGTATCTATTAAGAATACTGTACCTACCAACTCTCCAGCATCTACTAATACTATAATATCTATAAACACTACAGTATCTGACATGGACATGGTATCTGCTGACACTACAATATATACTCACAGTACCATAGCTACTAAGACCACCACCATATCTACTCATCAACACTATCATATCTACCAATGTTTCACTTATTTACCAACACAGTAGTATCCATACATGTGAAAAGGAGAAATCTTCCATACTCAACTGGAAGACTCCTGAATTCTACTCCAAGGTAGACAAAATCGTCTTCATTTTTTTGAATGTTTATAAAAGTACAACACAACGTCACACTTGGTTGTCATCAAAGCAGACAAAAATATCAATACTTACATAATTTTCAAAGGTTATGTCTTTTTAGATAAATATCTAGGAATTTAAATATTCACTCTTTTATCAAAAAAAAGTAAGTGGTAAAATCCTTCTTCTATCTAATCCCACCTAAAAAAACTAAATAAGTAAGATTTTGCAACAGAGTTGTGTTTATTTCATATTTAGTCTCAGTGCTAGAGACCTAAACTTTAGCCCTTTTTGTTCAGTGTAACTTTGAAGAAGTCATTTAACTTCATCTTTTTCTCTAATTTTTGAAATGAAAATATTGGAATAATTTATCTTTCATGTTCTTTCCAAGCCGGAAACCATAAGCTGGATACTAGATTTTATTCCTTTTCTGAAAGATTCTTCTCTTTTGAGCTTAGATTTCACAGTCTGTTTTCTCCACTTGTCATCTTCACCACTTGAGCAGCCTTGACTTGAAATGTGAGGCCACCCCCATACAAGCTGTTCTGCTGGGCCAAGCTGTCCACTCTCCACCACATCAGTGTGCATGTGTGTGTGCATGTGTGTGTGAGAGAGAGGGATTTACGTATCTTGGTAATAGAAATTCATAGCGCTCCTGCTTTTAAAACATTTCCTGTATATGAGCTAGCACCTCAAGTAGCCATGGGAAAATTCAGAAGCTCCAAAAGTAGCAAGCTTCCGACAATGATAACAAAGAATGCTTCTGCATATTGCATGGGTGGAGTTTTTCTTTTCTGAAGTGATTGGCTGGGATCCTAAGAATCTGACTCATATCTATGACTGGCTAATTTACAGAGTCATATTCTCTTTCTGTTGGGAATGTATTGACTCTCAATGAAAACACTTGCCTTGGGTCTGCACGCCAGCCTTCCAGTGGTGGTGCTGGTCACACACCTCCATGACCGGACTCTTTTCTCTCCTTTCTCAACTAGACTCCCTTTCAATGATTTGTTTCTTTCTCTTGTGACTGAAAAAACACACTGATAAAGAAGCAATACTCTCACCACCTAGCGGTGAATACTGGTAACATGTCAATGTGCTTTTACTCTTATGATACTTTATCATGCACTAAGTTTTTAAAATTCTCTATCATCTAATATCTGAGCTTTTCAAATATTACTTCTTTAATTTGGAATTATTTTGATTGTTTAAAGTACAACACAACGTCACACTTGGTTGTCATCAAAGCAGACAAAAATATCAATACTTACATAATTTTCAAAGGTTATGTCTTTTTAGATAAATATCTAGGAATTTAAATATTCACTCTTTTATCAAAAAAAAGTAAGTGGTAAAATCCTTCTTCTATCTAATCCCACCTAAAAACTAAATAAGTAAGATTTTGCAACAGAGTTGTGTTTATTTCATATTTAGTCTCAGTGCTAGAGACCTAAACTTTAGCCCTTTTGTTCAGTGTAACTTTGAAGAAGTCATTTAACTTCATCTTTTTCTCTAATTTTTGAAATGAAAATATTGGAATAATTTATCTTTCATGTTCTTTCCAAGCCGGAAACCATAAGCTGGATACTAGATTTTATTCCTTTTCTGAAAGATTCTTCTCTTTTGAGCTTAGATTTCACAGTCTGTTTTCTCCACTTGTCATCTTCACCACTTGAGCAGCCTTGACTTGAAATGTGAGGCCACCCCCATACAAGCTGTTCTGCTGGGCCAAGCTGTCCACTCTCCACCACATCAGTGTGCATGTGTGTGTGCATGTGTGTGTGAGAGAGAGGGATTTACGTATCTTGGTAATAGAAATTCATAGCGCTCCTGCTTTTAAAACATTTCCTGTATATGAGCTAGCACCTCAAGTAGCCATGGGAAAATTCAGAAGCTCCAAAAGTAGCAAGCTTCCGACAATGATAACAAAGAATGCTTCTGCATATTGCATGGGTGGAGTTTTTCTTTTCTGAAGTGATTGGCTGGGATCCTAAGAATCTGACTCATATCTATGACTGGCTAATTTACAGAGTCATATTCTCTTTCTGTTGGGAATGTATTGACTCTCAATGAAAACACTTGCCTTGGGTCTGCACGCCAGCCTTCCAGTGGTGGTGCTGGTCACACACCTCCATGACCGGACTCTTTTCTCTCCTTTCTCAACTAGACTCCCTTTCAATGATTTGTTTCTTTCTCTTGTGACTGAAAAAACACACTGATAAAGAAGCAATACTCTCACCACCTAGCGGTGAATACTGGTAACATGTCAATGTGCTTTTACTCTTATGATACTTTATCACGCACTAAGTTTTTAAAATTCTCTATCATCTAATATCTGAGCTTTTTCAAATATTACTTCTTTAATTTGGAATTATTTTGATTGTTTCAAGAAAAATAGTTCTGTGAAAAATTAGATTGAAGAAAGTAATACTAAGATGGCTAGATTATATCTTTGTTTCCCAGAGTACTTAATAGAGAAAGTCACAGTCTATCATTTATTTCAGAGGCAGAATATTATAATTGGCAAGACCACAACATTTGACATCAGATAATATTGGCTTTAAATTCTAGCTTTGCTATTAAAAGATGTTTGACTTCTGATAAATTGTTTAACTTTGCTAAGGAATTTCTACACTGATGAAAAGAACGTATATATTAAAATTTTTATCATAATATTTATGAATCTTATATTTAGAGCCTAAGAATAAAAATATGCTCAGTGTCTATATTTATCGAAGCAACAATCATAAGAAAACCTAATACCAGTCTAGTACTTACTAGGTTCCAAATACTTTTCCAAGCACTTTATGCAATATTAACTTTTATTAATTCTCACATTTTCATAAGGCAGGCACAGTTATAAACTTGTCTCATTTTACAAGCTAGAGACATGAAGAACAGAGGAGGCAAGTAACTTACCCAAGATCACCACAGCTGGTAGGTGATGAAGTCTGGATTTAGATGTAGTCTGTGCCTTTAACCAATAGTCCGCAGAAACTGCTTAATCAATTTTGTCAGCTTTGTTTTCAGGTAAAAAGGATTACCTTGTAAAGGTGGTTTAAGTTCATCCAGCTCGACAAGTAAAGAAGATCAATGCATAGATTTCTTTGTGATTGGCTAATCAATTTTACCATCCACTTTGGGAGAATGTTTAAAATAATATAAATATTTAAGTAATATATAACTTTATCTGAAATTATTGTTATGCTACTATTGTGTACATGTGTGGACAACATATCTGTATTACCATAAGTTCTACATGTTTAGAGTTAGTATTATTAAAGGGTTGAGAGCCAAATTCTAACTTCTGGGTACATATTCAGTGAAGTGGACATCTGTGAGTTTGGGTAATAGTCCAAGATCTATCCACTTCCTTCTGGTAGCAGCAGCTTGACTCTCCTTTAGGGAACAACTTTCCCTTACCCCGAGCATGTGTGCTTTAGGCATGGTCAAGCCTTCCTTCTGGACACAGAAATTGACCTGTGACCCACAGAGTGGGTGACAGCATATCCTCTTCTATGTGCCATGTCCTGCACCACTGACACAGCATGGACTAAGTGGTGGGCCTATGACCTATGCCAGGTAGTGAGACCCAACGCTCAGACACGTTGAAATCCTCCAGAGAGATGCCTTTTTCTTCAATCTAGATTTGCCAAATTGAAAAGATGTGAGTTGTGGACTTTGGGATGCCAATACTTGGAGGAGAAAGCAGAGGTGAAAAATGGAATAAGAAGAGCTGAACCTGATGATCTAGTGTGCATGTAATACATAATTTTTTCTAAATGAATATATGTTGGAGCAAGCTCTGGGAGATAGTAAAGGATAGGGAGGCCTGGTATGCTGCAGTCCAAGGGGTCACAAAGAGTCGGGCCCAACTAAGCAACTGAACAGCAGCAACAAGGGTATAATTAAACAAAAAATAGGAAATTCTGAGCCTTTGGGTTGTCTTACAGCTGAGTAGAGCAAGATCAGGCAAGAAGAGTGGACTCCAATGCATCAGTAACTGATATAAAAATATCTTGTTTTCAGACTTGCAATGGCATGCATAATCTTTTAAGCTTAATTCTTATACAGTACACACTCACAAAAAATATTCCAGTGTTTCTTGGTAATTGATATTTGGAAAAACAAAGTTTTATTTACATATAATCATATAGATACAGACTGATACACATTTTTAAAGTTTAATTCACTTAAGAAAATGCTGAATTTTGAAATGTATATTCTAATACTTTATAGATGTAATTAAAATTATGGCCTCCATCACAATATTGTGACATTTTCATGATGTAGTGTAATGACAGGTATAAAGAAGTGAATAGTAGAAAGCTAATTTTTCTCATTTCCCAATGAAAGACAATAAAAATGAAATTTTAAAAATTCTATATATATTATTACTTTAATATATGTGGCAATTTACTGAAGTTTTAGAGAAAGAGAGCGTGAACTTCTTAAAATAAAATTAAAATTTCACATAATTACTGGTTTCCCCAGTGGCTCAGTGGTAAAGAATATGCCTGCAATGCAAGAGACACAAGAGATGCAGGTTCTATCCCTGGTAAGATCCCTGGAGAAGGAAATGAAAACCCACTCCAATATTCTTGCCTGAAGAATCCCATGGACCGAAGAGCCCTGGTGGGCTACAGTCTTTGGGGTTGCAAAACGTAAGACATGACTAAGCATGCACACACATACACACACACACATGGCTATTTAGCACTGCAACTATTTTTACATTACAGTACTATTTTTAAGTGAAATCTTACTGTGTATACCATTTGTAGGAAAACTAAATTAAAGTAGAACAATTTTTTTCTATTTCAAAGAGAGAAAAAAAAATCACTTTCTCATTAATGGATTGCCTTACCCTACACTCCTGACAACTGAGAGGCTTAAACTTCTTGCCCATATTAAGGTTCTACTCACTCCCGCTTATAAGCAAAGAGAATTTGAGCAGTGGTTCAGTTGATGAGGAGTCCCAGTTTCTGTTCACCCTGGTGCTTTGTCTGCTCTTACCTGACGTTCAAAACCAGACACTCTCCTCTTTCCACCTTGCCTTGGAAACAAACGTTCTTTGTGAACCATCCATCTCACTAATTCCAGTCACTTGCATGGTAAGTCGCTCAGTTATGTCTGACTCTTTGTGACATTCTGGACGATAGCCCTCCAGGCTCCTCTGTCCGTGGGATTCTCCATGTAAGAATACTGGAGTGGGCTGCCATTTCCTCTTCCAGGGGATCTTCCCAACCCAGGGATCAAGCCCATTTCTCTTATCTCTCCTGCACTGGGAGGAGAGTTCTTTACAACTAGTGGTGCCTGAGTTACTAGGCCCTGCCTTATTGCCTGTTAACACTTCTCTGACTTGAAAAGCTACTGAATAACCCTATTCTCTTGACTAGTCCCCTGCTTTTTTTTTTTTTTTTTTTGCTGGTGCATAGAGAATTAAAAGTCCTAAATTATCTCATAATCAGACCTTCTGCTTGCCTCATTGGCACTGACTGCCATCCTAGAATTTGGTTCAGTGCTTTGTAGACACCAATAATAATAATAATAGTGCCAAGTAGTCAGGATCTTAAGTAAAATAAAAGTAGGTGGTTTCTGATCTCAGGAATCTCAATATCTTATAGAAACAAACAATGCTACAAAATTAAAGTTTCTGTACTGTGAGACATGTCCAATGCACATACATTTTTCATGCTAATCTATACATTGATTAACTATATTGACAACCACAGAAAGGTGTAAATGTAGAACAAAGTATTTTAAAGCTTGACAATATAAAACTAATGTAATGGCAGACACGAATTGGAAGAAGGAGAAAAAGAGATGACTTGTATCTGCTAAGCACTGCAACTATTTTTACATTACAGTACTATTTTTAAGTGAAATCTTACTGTGTATACCATTTGTAGGAAAACTAAATTAAAGTAGAACAATTTTTTCTATTTCAAAGAGAGAAAAAAAAATCACTTTCTCATTAATGGATTGCCTTACCCTACACTCCTGACAACTGAGAGGCTTAAACTTCTTGCCCATATTAAGGTTCTACTCACTCCCGCTTATAAGCAAAGAGAATTTGAGCAGTGGTTCAGTTGATGAGGAGTCCCAGTTTCTGTTCACCCTGGTGCTTTGTCTGCTCTTACCTGACGTTCAAAACCAGACACTCTCCTCTTTCCACCTTGCCTTGGAAACAAACGTTCTTTGTGAACCATCCATCTCACTAATTCCAGTCACTTGCATGGTAAGTCGCTCAGTTATGTCTGACTCTTTGTGACATTCTGGACGATAGCCCTCCAGGCTCCTCTGTCCGTGGGATTCTCCGTGTAAGAATACTGGAGTGGGCTGCCATTTCCTCTTCCAGGGGATCTTCCCAACCCAGGGATCAAGCCCATTTCTCTTATCTCTCCTGCACTGGGAGGAGAGTTCTTTACAACTAGTGGTGCCTGAGTTACTAGGCCCTGCCTTATTGCCTGTTAACACTTCTCTGACTTGAAAAGCTACTGAATAACCCTATTCTCTTGACTAGTCCCCTGCTTTTTTTTTTTTTTTTTTTTGCTGGTGCATAGAGAATTAAAAGTCCTAAATTATCTCATAATCAGACCTTCTGCTTGCCTCATTGGCACTGACTGCCATCCTAGAATTTGGTTCAGTGCTTTGTAGACACCAATAATAATAATAATAGTGCCAAGTAGTCAGGATCTTAAGTAAAATAAAAGTAGGTGGTTTCTGATCTCAGGAATCTCAATATCTTATAGAAACAAACAATGCTACAAAATTAAAGTTTCTGTACTGTGAGACATGTCCAATGCACATACATTTTTCATGCTAATCTATACATTGATTAACTGTATTGACAACCACAGAAAGGTGTAAATGTAGAACAAAGTATTTTAAAGCTTGACAATATAAAACTAATGTAATGGCAGACACGAATTGGAAGAAGGAGAAAAAGAGATGACTTGTATCTAAAATAGGGGCAAGCCACAGCAAAAAGTCTAATGTTGATGAATAAAGAAAATAATCAATACATCAAGTAGATCAACAAATGTAACCAAGGGAAGAATTCAGAGTAAACCTGTCAGCTTGATGAATCATGAGAGACAGAAGTATATTATTTACACTTAGGAAGATAAATACTAGAAAAAATATGATAGACATATTTAAAACTGATATCCCTTGGAGACTGGGATGGGGACTAGGTTTGAGCAAAGGAAAGAAGGGTTTTACTTAATCATTCAGCATTCTCCTACACTACTTTATTATCATATTTATGTATACATTTTTAAAAATGTAATATATTTAATTGTGTAAATATTATTGAAATACAAAAAAGCAAAAAATGATTAAATCTTAATCATACAGTGAAATATATTCTCATGTAGTGAATGTACTCACGCAATAAATTAAAAGATTGAGCAATTGTGAAATTAAGTTGTAGAAATACTTTGGGAGAATACATATCTAAATTTGAAGCAACCTGTTGTTCGAAGGAACTATAACCAGTCTCTGTTATACATATTATCATTATTTACATTTTATGATATGAAAAAGAAGCTCAGTGATTTTATAGAAATTGCCCAAAGTTCGCATTCAGTCCTATCTAAATTCGGAATCTATGATCTGAGTCCATACCTCTTGCTTCCAGAATGTGCACTTTCCTACTAACTTACATACCATCCACTGAAAGTCCTAGGGCACTGACCTCACCTATATAGAGTTTTTGGTTAATGCTTCCTTGGTGACCATTTAATTGTTGAATTATTTATTTAGTGTATGATACTCTCAGGATCCATCTTGCATTTAAACTTATTTCACCTTAACAACAGCTATTGAATGTCATCTATGAAGTAAGGCTTTGTTAGTTTTTGAAATAAAATATACACATGTATGTATGTATGTGTGTATATACATATATATATATATATATATATATATATATAATACTGCAACAGTAACACAGGATAGCAGACTATGCAAAGGAGGCAGTAGCACCCACCAATGAAGGAAATTTAGCAGTGTATATTTTCCATTTTCTTGCATGGCTTCTTTCTGGAAATATTAACTAACTTCAAAGTTCAACAGTCCAAAAAAGACTTGAGAGTTATAAAAATAATTTTGGTTCTTAAAGAGGAAAAAATTACTATAATATTGAAGTTCTAATCACACTTGAAATTTATGCCCAAATAATGTCAGAACATTTCCAGTGTTTGAACACATTCTTTAATATGATACATTACCTTGGCAATTGAAAACTGTTCAATAGTTTAAACCTATTGATCACTTTACTGAGAACAAGATGTCCCTGTTTTTGTCTGTTTCAATGATTACCAAGTTTTCACAGTAAACATCTATTTGTGAGTCACTTTTTAATTTGTATTGTTTTGTCAATTCTCGATTTTCAAGAAGATAGTAAAGAGAATATGACAAAACAGTGTTGTAGCTTTTTAGTGGAACACATTCTTCAGTGCAGACCCGATCTGGAGAAGCAACACATACTCTGGATGTAAATGGAATCTCTTTCATTTTCTCTCTGTGTCCTCCTTGGATATTCTTGAAGAACTTTGCAGAAACACTAGGCACAGAGAAACCAGTACAAAACCTCACTATTCCAAGATGGCAGAACTTCTAAATGAAACTCTTAACTATTAGAATAGCAAGGACAGGTCCAAGTAGTCTGAATAGGCTTATTAAAAACACATTAAGAGTCATTGTTTAATATCCTAGCATCACTGACTCAGTGGACATGAGTTTGAGCAAACTCCAGGAGACAGAGAAGTACAGGGAAGCCAGGCACGGTACTTGCAGTTCATGGGGTCACAGAGAGTCAGACAGGACCTAGTGACTGACCAATAACAAGAAGGCGTGTGAAGGTCAAAAGTGTAAAATTCAAGGGACACCTATCTATGGGGAGCTAGACATGCACACTGACAAGGGTTAGCACACCAGGATGATTCAAACATAAACTGGTAGACTAAGATCAAAGAAAGGACATTTCTGCACTTCTTGGCTCTTTTCCAATTTTATACCTCAATCATTACTTTCATTTTTTTCATATTTGGCCATATTTTCCCTTTTCTTGCATGGCTTCTTTCTGGAAATATTAACTAACTTCAAAGTTCAACAGTCCAAAAAAGACTTGAGAGTTATAAAAATAATTTTGGTTCTTAAAGAGGAAAAAATTACTATAATATTGAAGTTCTAATCACACTTGAAATTTATGCCCAAATAATGTCAGAACATTTCCAGTGTTTGAACACATTCTTTAATATGATACATTACCTTGGCAATTGAAAACTGTTCAATAGTTTAAACCTATTGATCACTTTACTGAGAACAAGATGTCCCTGTTTTTGTCTGTTTCAATGATTACCAAGTTTTCACAGTAAACATCTATTTGTGAGTCACTTTTTAATTTGTATTGTTTTGTCAATTCTCGATTTTCAAGAAGATAGTAAAGAGAATATGACAAAACAGTGTTGTAGCTTTTTAGTGGAACACATTCTTCAGTGCAGACCCGATCTGGAGAAGCAACACATACTCTGGATGTAAATGGAATCTCTTTCATTTTCTCTCTGTGTCCTCCTTGGATATTCTTGAAGAACTTTGCAGAAACACTAGGCACAGAGAAACCAGTACAAAACCTCACTATTCCAAGATGGCAGAACTTCTAAATGAAACTCTTAACTATTAGAATAGCAAGGACAGGTCCAAGTAGTCTGAATAGGCTTATTAAAAACACATTAAGAGTCATTGTTTAATATCCTAGCATCACTGACTCAGTGGACATGAGTTTGAGCAAACTCCAGGAGACAGAGAAGTACAGGGAAGCCAGGCACGGTACTTGCAGTTCATGGGGTCACAGAGAGTCAGACAGGACCTAGTGACTGACCAATAACAAGAAGGCGTGTGAAGGTCAAAAGTGTAAAATTCAAGAGACACCTATCTATGGGGAGCTAGACATGCACACTGACAAGGGTTAGCACACCAGGATGATTCAAACATAAACTGGTAGACTAAGATCAAAGAAAGGACATTTCTGCACTTCTTGGCTCTTTTCCAATTTTATACCTCAATCATTACTTCAATTTTTTTCATATTTGGCCATATTTTCCCTTCTTTTGCTATACTATCCTGCATACCTTTGCTTTCATAGTAGCAGTGAACAGACTTTTATTTATATTCATTGTCAAAAAAGGAGAATTTGTTTTTCTCATCAGTGAAGTTATAATTACATTCCCTTGCTTTTGAGCCATTAATTATTTTCCTGATTACTTACTGTAATATTTAGCCACTAGTCTTATCCTTATTCCAGATAATTTAAGTTTGAAGGGGCTATATGCTACTATATGGATGCCTACTATTTGAAGTTAATCTGTGTAATAACCATTACATATAAACAGAATAAGGATTCTTCAGTCTTTACCCAGTTTGCTGTTTGCTTTGTTAAAAGCAGAGCAGTGTATTGGAAAAACATACAGAGAAGCAATGAAATGTAGAGCTGATCTTTACCTACCTAAGATGCATTTATTTATTCCTTGATTTATGAATTTGGGGTTTTTCTAAGTTTGCTACATAGCTTATCTCACTTAAGTATACATCATTACAAGACAGTTTATTCCCTAGAATTATTGACTACAAGCTACAGCTCATATACTTTAAGGACACCTAGGAAGTTTCTGAATTGCCGGGTAAGCTGGAGAGCCCACTCATGGCCTAAGCTTTCAATAATAATTTCCCACACCATGAGCTGAACTCAGCGATGAAGAAATAATTGCTGTAGTCAAGCATTAGGAATGACAATTATGTATCTTTTGCAACTTCTACCTGTATCAGCATACACGTCCTTCCCTTCTGTGCCAGGAACTCTACCTGTTTTTCACTTACACCATGTCTCATATCCCAGTGTGGGCTCTCCGTTTCCTTTACCCCATCACTATATGTGCAGTCAACATCTGGAATAGGTAAATTAATCTAAAGAGTATGGATTAGATGCTTCTGGTCTCCCTGAAAGGGAGATCTAGTGAATGGGAAAACAAAAGTCTAGCATTTTCAGCTACTGTATAGAAAGGCAGTCTAAACCTCAAAAAGACATCTATAACTGGAGATTTCTGACACCCTAATCATAAATCAAAATGGAGGAACAAAATCTAAATTAATAGTCATTGTATTCCCTACTGTTACAGGTTAACTAATAATAATAATATTCCACTTAAGCATTCTATTAATGAAACAGAAAAGTTACAGATTTGATTAAATCTCTTCACATCAGTACACCTAATGGTAATATTCTGTGTCCATAAATGGGAAATATGTGTGAAGCCTGGCTGCACTGTGAATGTAGATGCATGGCTGAAGGATTTTCACTCATTCATTCAATAAACATTTCTTAAGCTTTCAGTTTCAGCTAGAAACTCCCATAGACACTAAGGAAAAGTTAATGCCAATAATGTTTGAAGGGCTACAAATTTTTGAAGTTAATCTGTGTAATAACCATTACATATAAACAGAATAAGGATTCTTCAGTCTTTACCCAGTTGCTGTTTGCTTTGTTAAAAGCAGAGCAGTGTATTGGAAAAACATACAGAGAAGCAATGAAATGTAGAGCTGATCTTTACCTACCTAAGATGCATTTATTTATTCCTTGATTTATGAATTTGGGGTTTTTCTAAGTTTGCTACATAGCTTATCTCACTTAAGTATACATCATTACAAGACAGTTTATTCCCTAGAATTATTGACTACAAGCTACAGCTCATATACTTTAAGGACACCTAGGAAGTTTCTGAATTGCCGGGTAAGCTGGAGAGCCCACTCATGGCCTAAGCTTTCAATAATAATTTCCCACACCATGAGCTGAACTCAGCGATGAAGAAATAATTGCTGTAGTCAAGCATTAGGAATGACAATTATGTATCTTTTGCAACTTCTGCCTGTATCAGCATACACGTCCTTCCCTTCTGTGCCAGGAACTCTACCTGTTTTTCACTTACACCATGTCTCATATCCCAGTGTGGGCTCTCCGTTTCCTTTACCCCATCACTATATGTGCAGTCAACATCTGGAATAGGTAAATTAATCTAAAGAGTATGGATTAGATGCTTCTGGTCTCCCTGAAAGGGAGATCTAGTGAATGGGAAAACAAAAGTCTAGCATTTTCAGCTACTGTATAGAAAGGCAGTCTAAACCTCAAAAAGACATCTATAACTGGAGATTTCTGACACCCTAATCATAAATCAAAATGGAGGAACAAAATCTAAATTAATAGTCATTGTATTCCCTACTGTTACAGGTTAACTAATAATAATAATATTCCACTTAAGCATTCTATTAATGAAACAGAAAAGTTACAGATTTGATTAAATCTCTTCACATCAGTACACCTAATGGTAATATTCTGTGTCCATAAATGGGAAATATGTGTGAAGCCTGGCTGCACTGTGAATGTAGATGCATGGCTGAAGGATTTTCACTCATTCATTCAATAAACATTTCTTAAGCTTTCAGTTTCAGCTAGAAACTCCCATAGACACTAAGGAAACAAAGACTTACAAGTCCTAGTCCCTATAATCAAGGATTTCAATCTAGTTGAGGAAGACCAGAAGAAATTGCAAACTTATCATGTAATGTGGTAATTACTAACATAAGCATGCAAAAGCAACCTATGTCTGAAGAGGTGAGATAAATGTTTTGCTTTACTTTTGCATAAATGCCTAAATAAAAAAGACCTCAACTGTTGTTTTGCTTATTTATATTTTATGGTAAGGAGTTAATCATAAAGTGAGCCATTGTGAGTTAATCATAAAGTGAATATGCTAAGTTGCTTCAGTTGTGTCTGACTCTGTGAAACCCTATGGACCATAACCTGCTAGGCTCCTCTGTCTATGGGATTCTCCAGGCAAGAATACTGGAGTGGGTTGCCATGCCCTCCTCCAGGGGATCTTCCCAACACAGGAATTGAACCCATGTCTCTTATGGCTCTTGCATTGGCAGGCAGGGTCTTTACTGCTAGCACCTCTTGAGGATATGCATCTGATATAGTAACACAATTTTACAGTCAAGATCTGCCATTATAAGGAGAGATGAACTTTGATAAATTAGGTCTGCAGATAATACCAAATCTATTTTATTTCATAATTTTGATATCCTCCACACTCAGTTCTATTTACCATAGCTGAGTGGCAAAATTATAAATTTGAGTTTTATCTTTTTATCCTGTAAGATAGTTACACAGAAATGGAGGTGTCACCATCACCAAGGCAGACAAAAGAAGTTAAAAAAATGAATGGATAATTAAAGCCATTAAAAATTTATGGATCTTCAAGATAATTTAGTACAAATCTTTTATGTTAGAGATGAGGCATTGAGGTCCCGTATGGCCTTGGATCAATGTCACTCAGCTAGTTGGCTACAGAGCAGGAACTATAACCCAGGTGTCTAAACAGCATTGCTCATTAATTTATCCTAAAGAAAATGACAGCTGAGCAGCATTTCAGATGCATAAGCGTTTCTCTCATTCTCTAATGCATTCCTCAGTTCAAGGTCAATAATTGAAGGAAAGTTTTCCCATAGACATAAGAAACAAAACTTACAAGTCCTAGTCCCTATAATCAAGGATTTCAATCTAGTTGAGGAAGACCAGAAGAAATTGCAAACTTATCATGTAATGTGGTAATTACTAACATAAGCATGCAAAAGCAACCTATGTCTGAAGAGGTGAGATAAATGTTTTGCTTTACTTTTGCATAAATGCCTAAATAAAAAAGACCTCAACTGTTGTTTTGCTTATTTATATTTTATGGTAAGGAGTTAATCATAAAGTGAGCCATTGTGAGTTAATCATAAAGTGAATATGCTAAGTTGCTTCAGTTGTGTCTGACTCTGTGAAACCCTATGGACCATAACCTGCTAGGCTCCTCTGTCTATGGGATTCTCCAGGCAAGAATACTGGAGTGGGTTGCCATGCCCTCCTCCAGGGGATCTTCCCAACACAGGAATTGAACCCATGTCTCTTATGGCTCTTGCATTGGCAGGCAGGGTCTTTACTGCTAGCACCTCTTGAGGATATGCATCTGATATAGTAACACAATTTTACAGTCAAGATCTGCCATTATAAGGAGAGATGAACTTTGATAAATTAGGTCTGCAGATAATACCAAATCTATTTTATTTCATAATTTTGATATCCTCCACACTCAGTTCTATTTACCATAGCTGAGTGGCAAAATTATAAATTTGAGTTTTATCTTTTTATCCTGTAAGATAGTTACACAGAAATGGAGGTGTCACCATCACCAAGGCAGACAAAAGAAGTTAAAAAAATGAATGGATAATTAAAGCCATTAAAAATTTATGGATCTTCAAGATAATTTAGTACAAATCTTTTATGTTAGAGATGAGGCATTGAGGTCCCGTATGGCCTTGGATCAATGTCACTCAGCTAGTTGGCTACAGAGCAGGAACTATAACCCAGGTGTCTAAACAGCATTGCTCATTAATTTATCCTAAAGAAAATGACAGCTGAGCAGCATTTCAGATGCATAAGCGTTTCTCTCATTCTCTAATGCATTCCTCAGTTCAAGGTCAATAATTGAAGGAAAGCCTTTCCATCAATGTATTCATTCCTAGAGAAAATAACATCGAAGACTAGGATTGGGGGAAAGAATAGTAAAAACCCAAGGGGTTAGGAATTGCTTGTACGATATTCATAGGACTAACAGGCACAGATTTTAAACTAAGCAAAGACAATAGAAGTGGCCTAAGATTTTAAAGAAAGAACTAGGGGGAAAGAATGTTTAAGGTAATGGATATATTTTCAGAGCTGATACAGTTACTAATTTCTTTAAAATCAGGTCAGTTTAAGAGTGAAAGTTGTTGAATACCTATAAAATTATACAAATACTTGTGTCTACAGGACTCATAGATTTTTCTCCTCTTTACAAATGGAGAAAAGTTAAATTTTCTAATGCACATTAAAGGACTATTTAAAAATACATAAGAATTAATATACTTTAGCATATACAAGAATATGATGAATGGGTTTTTCTTGGTAATAGTCATTTTCTTATTTATGAGCTGTATATGTATCTTTTTCATACTTTTCTTGCCAATTATTAGGGTACTTCACATTTACATCTTACAAAATTGAAAGATTAGTATGCATTTACAACATGCATTGTATCTGAGAATAATGACTGTCTGAGATGGTGAATATTGAAACTCCCACCTTGATGCTTCAGTCAAAGCCATTCCTTAGAATTTAAATTGACGATGGTGATGTTCTTCGTGAAAATTGCAAATACTTTTTGTTTCATCAGCAATTGATTGATGCATAGTTCTTTGCACATTGTTAGTCTCTAGGAAAATCTCCATAAGTAATGTTATATTAAATATGTTTTTATACTACCAATGTTATAATATTGTCTTAGAATTTAGAATATAGTCTTAGAATTTAAACTCATTTTAAAAGGAACTAACGACCAAGAAAATAGATCAAACATAAAGACAAAGTTGGATTTATCCCAGGAACTCAAGGTAAGATTCACATCCGAGGCAGTTCAACCCAATGACTACATTGAAGAAGATGAGAAGCATCATGATCAACTAATAAATGGACAATAATTCTTTCAATTATAGTTAGCAACAGTTTGTGATGCCACTCTTAAAAAATCATATTGTAAATTAGGAATACAAGGAAATATTACACCAAATACACAGTGAAATGATAGCTTTGCTTCCTTCATTAATGTAATCATAAATTTGTGTTCTGGAAGATATTTGGGCTTTAGTCATTTTTTGAAACATATTAAGCTTTCAGAGGCAACAGTTACCAACAAGAACTTATCAATGAATTACATTACAGCTTTTTATACACTTAACAATTTCTTCCATGATGCTGTTTAACCCAGGGATTTGAATGCACTCTGTTGCTTGGTTTTCTTTCCTGCTTCATGAGTCCCTTAAAGACACCACACCTATGCAAAATTCACTAAATTCTACAGAAAATAAGTGTCCCAAGGTTTATTGTTCCATCCTTCCAGCAGCAGTTTATCTTGTACTGTTTTTGTAAATCTGTTTTTCTCAGACACCAGTTTCTCTATTTATTCCCTTTTTCTCCTTCCTTCTATAGATCTCTATCTTAACTTCACTCACATTTTCCATTCAACATTTTTTATTTTTTTTTAATAAATTGAAAATTGTGATAAATGCTGTGAATGACAAAAGTCAAAGCTGAGTGATTGCAATTGCTTAATGGGCTTCCCTGATGGCTAAGATAGTAAGAATCCTCCTGCATTGCAGGAGACCTGCGTTCAATCCCTGGGTTAGGAAGATCCCCCGGAAAAGGGTATGGCAACCCACTCTAGTATTCTTGCTTGGAGAATCCCCATGGATAGAGGAGCCTGGTGGGCTACAGTCCATGGGGTTGCAAAGAGTCAGACATGACTGAGCACAGGCATCTCATCATCATCATATACCTTTTGCAAAAGTTTTCTATCAGCTTATACACAAAATGGATGATGTTCTTACAACTTTACTTTCATTTTAAAATAGCAATTTTTTTCCTGACCAATTTCTGTTGCGATTTTTCTCCATTTGGCCACCATTATTAGTAAGGCTGGATGTAAGTACTTGCACATACACATTTGCACAACACTCTTTTCTCTTTATAAGGTCTTAGATTTGTAATTTTGGATCAAATAATAGAGTAAGTTATTTTTGTAGATACTAACAAAGTGAATTTCAGAGAGACTTCTTTTTACAGACTGAAGTTTTGAAATGTGTATATTTAAACCTCTCTGGTTTCCTTTTAGTATCATTTTAAGAATTTACATAAACATTAGTTATTTACTTAATGTTTTTATTCACTTCTAGTCAATTCTTAAATCTTCTCAGAATTTATTTTGAAATTGTGATCCAAGGAAACCTTGGTGAGGGCCTGCTTGAGGAAAACACTCCTTGTGGCAGTTGTTATAAGTCTATTGCAAGAAGAATTCTATCCTCCAGTGTGACTCATTCAAAAGTTGTACTGAATATTTTGTGTGCGGTATATGATGCTATGCTCGTTAAACCTGAACTAACATAGCCTCTCATGCCACCGTCTTTGTACTGACAGTTTTGTCTCCTGTGTAACCAAATATGCTTATGTATTTTTTTCTAAATTTTATTTTATATTTTGTTGCATTTTGCACAGCTCATACTACTCAAGCTAAAAAACATTGAATTAACTTTGTCAAATATAGTAAGATCTGGAAAAAAGTTTAATGACTCTGTCTCATGGATTGCCTAATTTCTGCCTAGAATACTAAAAACTCTATTTATTCCCTTTTTCTCCTTCCTTCTATAGATCTCTATCTTAACTTCACTCACATTTTCCATTCAACATTCTTTATTTTTTTTTAATAAATTGAAAATTGTGATAAATGCTGTGAATGACAAAAGTCAAAGCTGAGTGATTGCAATTGCTTAATGGGCTTCCCTGATGGCTAAGATAGTAAGAATCCTCCTGCATTGCAGGAGACCTGCTCAATCCCTAGGTTAGGAAGATCCCCCGGAAAAGGGTATGGCAACCCACTCTAGTATTCTTGCTTGGAGAATCCCCATGGATAGAGGAGCCTGGTGGGCTACAGTCCATGGGGTTGCAAAGAGTCAGACATGACTGAGCACAGGCATCTCATCATCATCATATACCTTTTGCAAAAGTTTTCTATCAGCTTATACACAAAATGGATGATGTTCTTACAACTTTACTTTCATTTTAAAATAGCAATTTTTTTCCTGACCAATTTCTGTTGCGATTTTTCTCCATTTGGCCACCATTATCAGTAAGGCTGGATGTAAGTACTTGCACATACACATTTGCACAACACTCTTTTCTCTTTATAAGGTCTTAGATTTGTAATTTTGGATCAAATAATAGAGTAAGTTATTTTTGTAGATACTAACAAAGTGAATTTCAGAGAGACTTCTTTTTACAGACTGAAGTTTTGAAATGTGTATATTTAAACCTCTCTGGTTTCCTTTTAGTATCATTTTAAGAATTTACATAAACATTAGTTATTTACTTAATGTTTTTATTCACTTCTAGTCAATTCTTAAATCTTCTCAGAATTTATTTTGAAATTGTGATCCAAGGAAACCTTGGTGAGGGCCTGCTTGAGGAAAACACTCCTTGTGGCAGTTGTTATAAGTCTATTGCAAGAAGAATTCTATCCTCCAGTGTGACTCATTCAAAAGTTGTACTGAATATTTTGTGTGCGGTATATGATGCTATGCTCGTTAAACCTGAACTAACATAGCCTCTCATGCCACCGTCTTTGTACTGACAGTTTTGTCTCCTGTGTAACCAAATATGCTTATGTATTTTTTTCTAAATTTTATTTTATATTTTGTTGCATTTTGCACAGCTCATACTACTCAAGCTAAAAAACATTGAATTAACTTTGTCAAATATAGTAAGATCTGGAAAAAAGTTTAATGACTCTGTCTCATGGATTGCCTAATTTCTGCCTAGAATACTAAACAAAGAGACATGTGTTGGCAGGAACTGACAGCTTACCTAACAGGCAATTCTCCTCTTGTATAATAACCTGACTCTGAATTTGTCTATAAATTAAACAGCAATCAGAAAAGAGAGATGGGTTTCACTTCTCTTCCCTGGGTGCTCAGAGAGTAAAGAATCTGCCTGTAATGCAGGAGACCGGAGTTTGATACCTGGATTTGGAAGATCCCCTGGAGAAGGGAATGGCAACCCACGGCAGTATTCTTGCCTGGAGGATTCCATGGACAGAGAAGCCTGGTGGGCTACATTCCATGGGGTCACGAAGAGTCAGACATGACAGGGCGACAAACACACACACACACAAACACATGTATTTAAAATGTAATTAAGGTCTGATCAATTTGATATAAGATATTGTTTGCTCTCTAATTGTAAACAAAACCCAAAGCAGAATGGGTAAACTCTTTTTTATTTCTTTTTTGTTTGATTAAATAAATTGAGTCTTTTACATCGGTCTAAAGACAATGAATAATGTATGACAAAAACTTGCTGATGTTGTTTATTCCTAATACATCTTCTGGAGATGCAGCTGAGACATCTCGAATGGCAGGGCCTTCCTACTGACCATGAGGCATAAGCAGAACAGAAAGATAACACACTTAGGATGATGTAGTAAAGGATGAAAAAGAATTAGATCCTGTTGACACTGTTAAGCTGCTGAATCAACCCAGTATAAGCTACTGCAAAATCAATTCTTAAATCTTCTCAGAATTTATTTTGAAATTGTGATCCAAGGAAACCTTGGTGAGGGCCTGCTTGAGGAAAACACTCCTTGTGGCAGTTGTTATAAGTCTATTGCAAGAAGAATTCTATCCTCCAGTGTGACTCATTCAAAAGTTGTACTGAATATTTTGTGTGCGGTATATGATGCTATGCTCGTTAAACCTGAACTAACATAGCCTCTCATGCCACCGTCTTTGTACTGACAGTTTTGTCTCCTGTGTAACCAAATATGCTTATGTATTTTTTTCTAAATTTTATTTTATATTTTGTTGCATTTTGCACAGCTCATACTACTCAAGCTAAAAAACATTGAATTAACTTTGTCAAATATAGTAAGATCTGGAAAAAAGTTTAATGACTCTGTCTCATGGATTGCCTAATTTCTGCCTAGAATACTAAACAAAGAGACATGTGTTGGCAGGAACTGACAGCTTACCTAACAGGCAATTCTCCTCTTGTATAATAACCTGACTCTGAATTTGTCTATAAATTAAACAGCAATCAGAAAAGAGAGATGGGTTTCACTTCTCTTCCCTGGGTGCTCAGAGAGTAAAGAATCTGCCTGTAATGCAGGAGACCGGAGTTTGATACCTGGATTTGGAAGATCCCCTGGAGAAGGGAATGGCAACCCACGGCAGTATTCTTGCCTGGAGGATTCCATGGACAGAGAAGCCTGGTGGGCTACATTCCATGGGGTCACGAAGAGTCAGACATGACAGGGCGACAAACACACACACACACAAACACATGTATTTAAAATGTAATTAAGGTCTGATCAATTTGATATAAGATATTGTTTGCTCTCTAATTGTAAACAAAACCCAAAGCAGAATGGGTAAACTCTTTTTTATTTCTTTTTTGTTTGATTAAATAAATTGAGTCTTTTACATCGGTCTAAAGACAATGAATAATGTATGACAAAAACTTGCTGATGTTGTTTATTCCTAATACATCTTCTGGAGATGCAGCTGAGACAACTCGAATGGCAGGGCCTTCCTACTGACCATGAGGCATAAGCAGAACAGAAAGATAACACACTTAGGATGATGTAGTAAAGGATGAAAAAGAATTAGATCCTGTTGACACTGTTAAGCTGCTGAATCAACCCAGTATAAGCTACTGCAAAATTTGTGTTAAATGAGCTAATTAAATGTCACTAATGCTTAATGTCATATCTTTAGCTAAAATCATTATTGATTTATACAGCGTGTAACATGAAAGGATTTTAGCAGCCACTCAAGTTCAGGAAGTGGTTTCAGAAAATAGTGACTATAAGCCTATAAGTAGGAAATTACCTGCACTAGGAGATATGCAAAGAAAGAATGAGCTGTTTCAGACTCTGGAAAGCTATCTATAGAAGAGAACTAATGCCCAGCACTGTTGAACTTACATGTGACATACTTTACACCCAGCTTAACTCAAATGCTCCAGACAATTTGAAAACAACAGCACCTGAAACTAATGAATCTAAAGGAAGTATGTCATCATTAAGTTTAAAAAAATTGTTAGAATTTGTCCACATAAGCATTTTCTTTGATGGAGAAATAATTTAATCAAGTGGTTTTCTGTTTTAAAATTAACTAAGATTTTAACAGTTTATGATATTTAGTTTGATTTCAGTTTATACTGTAACAAATCTACTTATAATGATTCAAAGATGAAGCTTCAAACATATTCACGACTTATCCTGAAAATTTAAATATTCAGCTACTTTTCTGATATTTTACTTAATATGTACTTATAGTAAGTCTATTTTCATTTCATAATGAAAGTCAACCAACCGTTGAGAGGTGTTTTAAAGAGAAATTTCTTGAAGTTTTTCTATTGCAGGCAGATTCTTTCTACACATTATCAGTTAATAAATTAATAGTATTTTGTTTCTTTTCACATTATTTAATTAAACTTTATATTGATCGAAGAATGTTGTTGTTCAGTTGCTAAATAGTGTCTGACTCTGTGACCCTATGAACTATAGGATGCCAGGCTCCTCTGTCATCCACTGTCTCCCAGAGTTGCTCAAATTCATGTCCACTTAGTCAGTGACTGAAAGATAGAATTCACTATATTAAAATATGCAGGGTAAAGTCACCAAATCTAATAAATGTGTATTGCATAATATATGTGCACAGTCATAATAATTAATGAGAAGTTATGCTAAAAATATTTTATTTAAAATAGTACCAAATAAATAGATAAAATATGCAAATAGATAAAAATATTTTATCATAACTATTACAAGAAATTAGTTCAACAAAATAAGATAAAACTATGAAATTTACCTGATACATAAAAATGAGTTTTGACTAGGTAAATAGATGTTCGTGATTGTAAATCAGAAATTGAATAATATAATATATTGTATGCCCAAATTAATGGTAACTAATGAAATAATAAGCAAAATCCATTATTTTAATTTTTTAAAAATATTCAAGTTTCAACTAAAGAGGAAAGACATTATGAAAATGAAATATTGTAGCAATAGCACTGCCCTAGAAAATATTAATACTTATTTGTTTAAAAACATATTAAAATTAACATGTGGCTAGAATCAGACATGACTGAGCAACCGAGAATATAGCATAGATGAAACAAGAAAATCTTTGAACTCAGGTAGTTTAAAAGCACCTATAGAATTTAAAGTTTATTTTCCACATAAGCATTTTCTTTGATGGAGAAATAATTTAATCAAGTGGTTTTCTGTTTTAAAATTAACTAAGATTTTAACAGTTTATGATATTTAGTTTGATTTCAGTTTATACTGTAACAAATCTACTTATAATGATTCAAAGATGAAGCTTCAAACATATTCACGACTTATCCTGAAAATTTAAATATTCAGCTACTTTTCTGATATTTTACTTAATATGTACTTATAGTAAGTCTATTTTCATTTCATAATGAAAGTCAACCAACCATTGAGAGGTGTTTTAAAGAGAAATTTCTTGAAGTTTTTCTATTGCAGGCAGATTCTTTCTACACATTATCAGTTAATAAATTAATAGTATTTTGTTTCTTTTCACATTATTTAATTAAACTTTATATTGATCGAAGAATGTTGTTGTTCAGTTGCTAAATAGTGTCTGACTCTGTGACCCTATGAACTATAGGATGCCAGGCTCCTCTGTCATCCACTGTCTCCCAGAGTTGCTCAAATTCATGTCCACTGAGTCAGTGACTGAAAGATAGAATTCACTATATTAAAATATGCAGGGTAAAGTCACCAAATCTAATAAATGTGTATTGCATAATATATGTGCACAGTCATAATAATTAATGAGAAGTTATGCTAAAAATATTTTATTTAAAATAGTACCAAATAAATAGATAAAATATGCAAATAGATAAAAATATTTTATCATAACTATTACAAGAAATTAGTTCAACAAAATAAGATAAAACTATGAAATTTACCTGATACATAAAAATGAGTTTTGACTAGGTAAATAGATGTTCGTGATTGTAAATCAGAAATTGAATAATATAATATATTGTATGCCCAAATTAATGGTAACTAATGAAATAATAAGCAAAATCCATTATTTTAATTTTTTAAAAATATTCAAGTTTCAACTAAAGAGGAAAGACATTATGAAAATGAAATATTGTAGCAATAGCACTGCCCTAGAAAATATTAATACTTATTTGTTTAAAAACATATTAAAATTAACATGTGGCTAGAATCAGACATGACTGAGCAACCGAGAATATAGCATAGATGAAACAAGAAAATCAATGTATAGAATTACAGCTCAGGTAGAAATCATGTTTCTATTTAGTAAATTAAGAGAAACTTAATAATGTCACTGGGATTAGATTAATTAATCAAACAATTTTATAGGAACAATTGATTGGAAGTTTAGACCAGCATCTATTTTGATTATTCCCACATTTACATCAAAATTAATCTAAGAAAGAAATATTTACCTGATTTGGGGATGTATAATGATGCATTAAATTTAAGTCTAACTGAAGACTTTTGACTATCTAAATAAAAATTTAACATCCAGCATCAGTTGATCATTTTGATATGTACTGTATGATACTTAAGTATTTTAAAACGTGAAGCTTAATTATCAGATCTTTATTCTCTTTAGATTTTTTTCCCCTAAATAGTAGCAATTTGCATCAAGAGAACAACTAAAGATATTATAAGGGTGAGAAATAAATCCTTGTAAGCCATTTGTTTAACATAATTGGAAGAAAAACAAAGGAACCAAAGGCAAAAAGGAAACAAGGAAAAACAAGCCATGTTAGAAATTTTTAAATATCACAAAAGTAAAACTGGTTGAAAGTGATGGATTGCCATGAAAATGCTTTGCCTTACAATTCAGCAGAGGAAAGGCATTATCTAGCAAGCTTAATCTTATATTTTTAAATTAGAACACTAATCTGAGTTATATGTATTAAAAATTCAATTTCCCTTTTCATTATTTAACTTCTATTTAAGTATCTTTTTTTGCTTTTCTTTTTTTTTTTAATTTTCTCTTCCAGTTTTATTGAAATATAATTGACAGTACTCTGTTAGCTTAAAGTGTAAAGCATGATGTTTTTTTCTCTTTCTGGCAAAGCAAGAGATTTTGTTGCAAAAGGTGCCCTGGAGGAGAGCAGTAGGGTAGGAAACCCAGGGGAACTGCTCTGCCTCCTGGCTTGCAGTCCGGGCTTTACGGTAATGGCATTAGTTTCTGGGTTATCTTTAGCCAATCATTCTGATTCACATTCCTTCTTGGTAGCACACGTGCTGCTCAGCCAAGATGGATGCCAGCAAGAAAGGTTTTGGGAGTTGGTTGGACACGTAGTGTCTCTTTTTACCTTTCCTGAACTCTTCTGGTTGTGGTGGCTAAGTTGTTCCATGTTCCTTACCAGGACTTCCTGTCATAAAATAACTCACTGAACTGGTTATTATGGTGCCTAGACAGAGTGGGCTGTTTCAGTGTTTGATTGACTTAACCTACATCATGAAGTGATTGCTACAATAAATTTAGTCAACATCCACCATCTCATATAGATAACAGAATAAAAGAAAGAAAAAAATCATTTTCCTTGAGATTAGAATTCTCAGGATCTATTCTCTTAACAACTTTCATGTATAACATACAGAGGTGTTAATTATATTAGTTATGTTTTACATTGCATCCCTAGAACTTATTATCTTGTAAGCAGAGATGTGTATCTTTTTTTTTTTTTTTTATGGCCACTTCTATTGGTCTTTATTTCCATTTTTGTTCTTTGGCCTACGTGGGCCTCCCATCGAAGCGGTCTCTCTTGTTGCAGAGCACTGGCTCTGGGCGCATCACTCCAGAGCGCTGGCTCAGTAGTTGGACAGATCAGTCCAGCCCCTCCGTGGCATATGGGATCTTCCCAGGCCAGGAATCCAACCGGTGCCCCTTGCACTGCAAGGCAGTGTCCTTACCCACTGGACCACCAGAGAAGTCCAGATTTGTATCTTTTGATTACCTTCATCCAATTGCCCCTCATCTACCCCCCATTCCTCTCAGGTACTCACAAGTTTGATCTCTTTCCTCTATTGTGTTTATTTGTGTTTTATATTGTGAAGTGTAATTGAACTAAACGTTTAGTTTTCTGTTACACAACATGGTATTTAGATATTTCTATACATTTCAAAATGATCATTATAAGTCTAGTTACAGTGTTTAAAGGCCGTTTTGTTAAGCCCTGGAAATATAATTGACAGTACTCTGTTAGCTTAAAGTGTAAAGCATGATGTTTTTTGCTCTTTCTGGCAAAGCAAGAGATTTTGTTGCAAAAGGTGCCCTGGAGGAGAGCAGTAGGGTAGGAAACCCAGGGGAACTGCTCTGCCTCCTGGCTTGCAGTCCGGGCTTTACGGTAATGGCATTAGTTTCTGGGTTGTCTTTAGCCAATCATTCTGATTCACATTCCTTCTTGGTAGCACACGTGCTGCTCAGCCAAGATGGATGCCAGCAAGAAAGGTTTTGGGAGTTGGTTG
The DNA here is from genome assembly GCA_022376925.1 of Tragulus kanchil. NCBI lineage: Eukaryota > Metazoa > Chordata > Mammalia > Artiodactyla > Tragulidae > Tragulus > Tragulus kanchil. Next base: position 150,040,603 of record JAIOJX010000004.1, read on the forward strand.
GACACGTAGTGTCTCTTTTTACCTTTCCTGAACTCTTCTGGTTGTGGTGGCTAAGTTGTTCCATGTTCCTTACCAGGACTTCCTGTCATAAAATAACTCACTGAACTGGTTATTATGGTGCCTAGACAGAGTGGGCTGTTTCAGTGTTTGATTGACTTAACCTACATCATGAAGTGATTGCTACAATAAATTTAGTCAACATCCACCATCTCATATAGATAACAGAATAAAAGAAAGAAAAAAATCATTTTCCTTGAGATTAGAATTCTCAGGATCTATTCTCTTAACAACTTTCATGTATAACATACAGAGGTGTTAATTATATTAGTTATGTTTTACATTGCATCCCTAGAACTTATTATCTTGTAAGCAGAGATGTGTATCTTTTTTTTTTTTTTTTATGGCCACTTCTATTGGTCTTTATTTCCATTTTTGTTCTTTGGCCTACGTGGGCCTCCCATCGAAGCGGTCTCTCTTGTTGCAGAGCACTGGCTCTGGGCGCATCACTCCAGAGCGCTGGCTCAGTAGTTGGACAGATCAGTCCAGCCCCTCCGTGGCATATGGGATCTTCCCAGGCCAGGAATCCAACCGGTGCCCCTTGCACTGCAAGGCAGTGTCCTTACCCACTGGACCACCAGAGAAGTCCAGATTTGTATCTTTTGATTACCTTCATCCAATTGCCCCTCATCTACCCCCCATTCCTCTCAGGTACTCACAAGTTTGATCTCTTTCCTCTATTGTGTTTATTTGTGTTTTATATTGTGAAGTGTAATTGAACTAAAGCACTGTGTTAGTTTTCTGTTACACAACATGGTATTTAGATATTTCTATACATTTCAAAATGATCATTATAAGTCTAGTTACAGTGTAACCATAAAAGGCCGTTTGTGGCTACATTCCCTGCAATGTACATTTCATTGTCGTGATTCATTTGTTTTGTAACTGGAAGCTCATAAGTCTTCATCTCTTTTAACTTTTTCTTTCCTCCCATCCTCGCCCTCCTCCTCTGGCAATGCTTGTTTGTTCTCTGTATCTATCACTCTGCTTCTATTTTGTTATATTTATTTGTTTTGATTTTAGATTCCATATAAAATGAAGTCATAAAGCATTTTTCTTTAAATTATCTCATTTAGCATAATACTCTTTAGGTCCATGTTGTATCAAATGGCAACATTTCACTCATTTTTATGGCTGGGTAATATTCCATTATATATTATACTGCTACAGACATGTATATAATATGTATTTAATATATACATATATATGTGTGTGTAACATATGTATCTTGGATACTATGAATAATACTGCAATGAACACAGGGGTAGGAAGAGGCTGCCTTTTCCCTGCTGTATATCCTTGCTTTCTTTTTCATAGAGTAATTGACAATATGAATGTGGATTTATTTCTCTATTCTTTTCCAGTGATTTGTGTATCTGTTTGTTTGTGCCAATACCGTGCTCTTTTAATTACTATAGCTTTGTAGCCTAGCTTGGAAACAGAGAGCATGCCACCTCTAGTTTTGTTCTTATTTCTCAACATTGTTTTGGCTGTTAGGGGTATTTCATATTTCCATACACATTTTAGAATTGTTTCTCATTGCATGAAAAATGCCATTGGTATTTTGGGGGAGGGACGGGTTAGGGAGGGAGGGAGCGGTGGGCTACTTCTATTGGTCTTTCATTTGTCCATTTTCATCCATCTTTGTTCTTTGGCCCGTGTGGGCCTCCCATCGCAGTGGCCTCTGTTGTTGCACAGCACCGGCTCTGGGCACATGAGCTCCAGAGCTCTGGCTCGGTAATTGGACACATCGGTCCAGCTGCTCTGCAGCACGTGGGATCTTCTCAGGCCAGGGATCCAGCCCGTGCCCCTTGCACTGCAAGGCTGTGTCCTTATCCACTGGACCACCAGGGAAGCCCCCCCATTAGTATTTTGATAGGAATTGCATTGAAACTGTAGATTGCCTTGGGGAGTATAGTCATTTTAATAATATTAATTCTTTCAATTCATGAGTGCAGTATATCTCTCCATTTGTTTCAAATTTTATAAAAATTATTGCTTTATTTATCTTAATTTGGCTGCAATGGGTCTTAGTTATGGCATGTGGGATCTAGTTCCCTGACCAGGGATCAAACCCTGACCCCCTGCATTAGAAGCACAGAGTCTTAACCATTGGACCACCAAGGAAGTCCCTCAGATTTTTTTTATCAGTGTTTTATAGCTTGCTGCACAATGTCATATACAATTTTATAAGCAAGACCTCTATGTATTTGTAACAGTAGAATTTTTGTATAAGAATTCTTCATTTAAATGGGAAGAAAATAGGCAATACATTTCCTTTGGTCAGTCTAGAACTACTATAAACTCAATAGTAATAGTTATTATATATGTATATCACATACACACATGTAGATTCCTATCAGTGGGTCTGTTCTCTTATGCATAAGACATATACATATTGAGAGTTCTTGCTACACAGGGGTAGGAAGAGGCTGCCTTTTCCCTGCTGTATATCCTTGCTTTCTTTTTCATAGAGTAATTGACAATATGAATGTGGATTTATTTCTCTATTCTTTTCCAGTGATTTGTGTATCTGTTTGTTTGTGCCAATACCGTGCTCTTTTAATTACTATAGCTTTGTAGCCTAGCTTGGAAACAGAGAGCATGCCACCTCTAGTTTTGTTCTTATTTCTCAACATTGTTTTGGCTGTTAGGGGTATTTCATATTTCCATACACATTTTAGAATTGTTTCTCATTGCATGAAAAATGCCATTGGTATTTTGGGGGGGGGGGAGGGGACGGGTTAGGGAGGGAGGGGAGCCGGTGGGCCACTTCTATTGGTCTTTCATTTCTCCATTTTCATCCGTCTTTGTTCTTTGGCTCCTGTGGGCCTCCCATCGCGGTGGCCTCTGTCGTTGCAGAGCGCCGGCTTTGGGCGCATGCGCTCCAGAGTTCCGGCTCGGTAGTTGGACACATTGGTCCAGCTGCTCTGCAGCACGTGGGATCTTCTCAGGCCAGGGATCGAACCGGCGCCCCTTGCACTGCAAGGCTGTGTCCTTACTCACTGGACCACCAGGGAAGCCCCTCCATTAGTATTTTGATAGGAATTGCATTGAAACTGTAGATTGCCTTGGGGAGTATAGTCATTTTAATAATATTAATTCTTTCAATTCATGAGTGCAGTATATCTCTCCATTTGTTTCAAATTTTATAAAAATTATTGCTTTATTTATCTTAATTTGGCTGCAATGGGTCTTAGTTATGGCATGTGGGATCTAGTTCCCTGACCAGGGATCAAACCCTGACCCCCTGCATTAGAAGCACAGAGTCTTAACCATTGGACCACCAAGGAAGTCCCTCAGATTTTTTTTATCAGTGTTTTATAGCTTGCTGCACAATGTCATATACAATTTTATAAGCAAGACCTCTATGTATTTGTAACAGTAGAATTTTTGTATAAGAATTCTTCATTTAAATGGGAAGAAAATAGGCAATACATTTCCTTTGGTCAGTCTAGAACTACTATAAACTCAATAGTAATAGTTATTATATATGTATATCACATACACACATGTAGATTCCTATCAGTGGGTCTGTTCTCTTATGCATAAGACATATACATATTGAGAGTTCTTGGTGGAGATCATTCTTACATTCAATTATGTATTCATTTTACAAACAATTTCTTCAAAGATGCGTATGAATCAGGTACTGTACTTGGACAGAAAGGATAAATGGAATTAGAAACAATACCTATGTCTGTATATCTAGTGACAAGGTAATTGGGAAGTGTTGAATAGACCCACTTCATGAATAAGCAAAGTTTGAGTAATGGATAAAAGTAAAATGCTTCTGATTATGTATCAAAGAGACAAATGTCTCATAGCTGACATAAGAGACCTGTTCACACTGTCCTGAGGTATCAGTCCTACAGCTTTATAAGATGTTTAATTTCAGATTCTCCACCAGCGGCAATGCTGCTGCTATCATAGCTTCCTCTGCTTTGAATCATTTGTTAGGATTATATTTGAAGTCCATGCTAAGTAAATTGTGTTTTGTTTCAGAGGCACTGGAACATCTTAAATGTCCTCTGATCTTAGGAAGTAAAATGATCATAAAATATAGTACCTAGGAACATTGTTCTGAGGGAGATTTAAAGAGTGGAGTTAAAGAGATTGAAACCCCAAGCACAGTCAACAGGATATTTCTGTATTATAGATGCTGAGTAATAAGAGCACATCCCTTGTGGCATATAAAAGCCTAACAGAAAAGAATAAAATGTCTCCAAAGTTTTGAATCTTCATTACTTGGAGAATGAGACTCATAATTTAAAATTATGTAAATGTAAGAGAAGAGCTGTGTTTGGCTTCTGTTGATGTTCCTTTTTGTTTTTAAGAGAAGAAAATGATGATTTCAAGGTTGGATGTCAAGTGATAAAGAACACCCGGTAATTCTGATGAGAATTAATATTGTTAGCTATTTACGAGGTTCAAGGCATTCATCTAACTACTCTCTTGCTGCTTGCCACAAACCAATTTTTCAAATGAGGCAAGTGGAGCCTAAAGATGGAAAGTATTCCCCAATTATAGGAGAATACAATTTTATAAGCAAGACCTCTATGTATTTGTAACAGTAGAATTTTTGTATAAGAATTCTTCATTTAAATGGGAAGAAAATAGGAAAAGTCATCAGAACTACTATAAACTCAATAGTAATAGTTATTATATATGTATATCACATACACACATGTAGATTCCTATCAGTGGGTCTGTTCTCTTATGCATAAGACATATACATATTGAGAGTTCTTGGTGGAGATCATTCTTACATTCAATTATGTATTCATTTTACAAACAATTTCTTCAAAGATGCGTATGAATCAGGTACTGTACTTGGACAGAAAGGATAAATGGAATTAGAAACAATACCTATGTCTGTATATCTAGTGACAAGGTAATTGGGAAGTGTTGAATAGACCCACTTCATGAATAAGCAAAGTTTGAGTAATGGATAAAAGTAAAATGCTTCTGATTATGTATCAAAGAGACAAATGTCTCATAGCTGACATAAGAGACCTGTTCACACTGTCCTGAGGTATCAGTCCTACAGCTTTATAAGATGTTTAATTTCAGATTCTCCACCAGCGGCAATGCTGCTGCTATCATAGCTTCCTCTGCTTTGAATCATTTGTTAGGATTATATTTGAAGTCCATGCTAAGTAAATTGTGTTTTGTTTCAGAGGCACTGGAACATCTTAAATGTCCTCTGATCTTAGGAAGTAAAATGATCATAAAATATAGTACCTAGGAACATTGTTCTGAGGGAGATTTAAAGAGTGGAGTTAAAGAGATTGAAACCCCAAGCACAGTCAACAGGATATTTCTGTATTATAGATGCTGAGTAATAAGAGCACATCCCTTGTGGCATATAAAAGCCTAACAGAAAAGAATAAAATGTCTCCAAAGTTTTGAATCTTCATTACTTGGAGAATGAGACTCATAATTTAAAATTATGTAAATGTAAGAGAAGAGCTGTGTTTGGCTTCTGTTGATGTTCCTTTTTGTTTTTAAGAGAAGAAAATGATGATTTCAAGGTTGGATGTCAAGTGATAAAGAACACCCGGTAATTCTGATGAGAATTAATATTGTTAGCTATTTACGAGGTTCAAGGCATTCATCTAACTACTCTCTTGCTGCTTGCCACAAACCAATTTTTCAAATGAGGCAAGTGGAGCCTAAAGATGGAAAGTACCTAGTACTAGTTACCTGATCACTGATAGCACCAGGATTTAAATATAGACATGCTGCTTTGAAAAGACTGTGCTCTTACCCAATTCACCACCCAAAAGTAAATATCTTAAGTCAGGACTAAGGGAAGAGTGAGAGCTGATTGAATGCATAGACTTTGGAAAAGGAAAATATAGTTGTATATCAGAAAATAAAGAGCAGTCATTCTTAACAGTGGCCAACTGAGCAGCTTTACAATCAGACCCATCAGTCCAAACACTGAGGATCCTTGATCAGTATGTTTTGAGTAGAAATTGATGTCTGGTTAAAAGAAGATCCACAGCAATTCTGATTCACAGGTAGGGTGAGGATCACAAATGTAAGGAGAGAAATACTGAGAATCAGTTGCTACAGCTCCTCTTAAATGATGAGTTAATGTATCAGAGGTTTGTTATGTATGAAGAAATGAGAAGTTTAAAATACAGCTCAGTCATTTAGCTGTCCTATTGGCAAATTCGCTAGCCCAGAAATGTAAATCTTAAGAAACATTCACATGTACTAGGAATACTGTTTGTCATGAATTCTGTATATCATCTCTACATCTCAAATTTATCAAAGTAACTAAGCCCATGAACACAATTTCTGACATTCAGATGGAATCCTGAAGTCTAACTTTAAAGTCTATTTTTTTTCCAATAAATTTTTCTTTTTTAATTATTACTTTTAAAATTTTGGCCGCTTTTATTTTTTTTTTAATTTATTCATTTTTATCCATCTTTATTTTATGGCCTCCCATCGCAGTGGCCTCCCTCATTGCAGACCACTGGCTCCAGGCGCATGGTCTCCAGAGCGCTGGCTTATAATTGGACACACTGGTCCAGCCACTCCGCGGCATGTGGGATCTTCCCAGGCCAGGGATCAAACAGACGCCCCTTGCACTGCAAGGCAGACTCTTTACCCCCTGGACCACCAGGGAAGCCCCCAATAGAGGTTTCATTGAGACTATGTTTTCATAATGGTCTTTCTTTGAAAGTATGTTTTCAGAGCCCTGAGGTCTAGAGAGTTTTCTTAGGGCCACTTTGGTGAAGGGAAGCAGAACTGATGAGAGGCTTCCATCTACTATATTTTTATATTTTCAGTTACAACACCTTTGTCTTATATAGTAGGATTCTGTCTGTGTGTGTGTAAACTGGCAGGCTCCTCTGTCCATGGGATTCTTCAGGCAAGAATACCAGAATGGGTTGCCATTTCTTCCTCCAGGGGATTTTCCTGACCCAAGGATCAAACCTGAGTCTCTTCCGTCTCCTGCACTGGCAGGCAGATTCTTAACCATTGCCTGTAAAGGGCATAAAAGTAACTGATTAACCCAGGAAGATAAAATAGGAATAATAACAAGTGGGTAGGGGGTTCAGAAGAAGTTAGCCCTTTATGTACAGGTAGGATATATTTTAACCAAATTACACAAATCATGAAAAACTGAAAATTTCACAAATGTTGTCAACTATAAGAATATTTGACAAATTTCTCAATAAAGCAGTTATATTCACATACTTCCTTTTATTATAAGGAGATCACATTTCTTATATTAACTGATTTTTTGTAGCATACTTATATTTTAAGAGTAGATGTTGGCTAAGCTATCATCATGTATAACATTCTTTGGGGAGACTTTAGTACAAGGCATTCCCAAATGTCACTCATATCAAAATGGGTTCCCCTGCTATGTTGCATTTGTAAGGTGGCCCTGTGACCCATAGTGTCAACCAAGATGCGCTTGAAAGTAACAGTATTCATGAAACTCGACAGTACCAGGCATACAGAGATGCATGATCATCCTACCTGTTTAGCTACTATAAGGTTGCAAAACATCAATCTGAACACTTTTATATGAATTAGTGCTTCCAATTCACCAAAGTTCACTACTCCTTAATCTTTATTTTTATTATTCACCTGATCCTTATTTTATGCAAATAAAAATGAATATAAACATATCCCTATTTTAAGTAAAGACAGCATAGGTATACATACACGTATGTACACATGAACACAATATATTTACGATCATACATGTATGATTTTAAAATCTATTCACACCTTGGTTCTCCCACACAATGGATAATCTCCTCTCTGCTTCTCATTTACAAAGATTCACATTCATTCTCCCCCATTTTTCCAATTCACAATCTTTCCTTGCTCCCAGAGGAGTGAAATTCCCCCTGCCATGATCAATGTAGTTAATGTTATGATTTCCATTATTTTCTTTTACTGGGTAAAATCAAAACCAATAGCATTCCTATAACTGATTAACCATGATAACAATGTTATCAGTAGGTGTCTTAATCTTGACAAAAATTTCTCCCATCCACCCTATGTTGTATTTTTGAAGTAAAGCTTTGTGGAATAGCTTTGTTGAATATATTCATCATAAAATAAATGAAGTATTGTTAGCAAAATAGCCAGTTTAGAGTTTCAGTAGTAGACAGAACTGTTAAGGTTGCTTATACAACCAAAGCTCTTGTTTTGGAGTACTTGAACATAAGCACAAAGCCACAAAAAACAAGAGAGTGAGAATGGGAATAATAAATTATGGAAATCAGAACTAATGGTGCTTTCAGAGGTTTGATAGATTATTCTTTTAAAACAGGAGAGAAGAGCTGGCTTTTTGTTACTGCAATGCCTAGACGAATTACCCGCAACCTTATGTAAACTGAAAGCTTGTATTGACCTGTTGAAATGGGAAAGCTTGTAACCATAGCAACAGAGGACAAGTAAAATTAGGTTTTTGCTGCAGTTATAAATAAGGTGGAGAAACCCAGGACTTTTCCTCCCTCAATCTGTGACAAAGACAACACAGAAAATAAAAACCACCATTTTTTTTCTGTCTATGGCTTTCCCAGTCATAAAATACAAGTCATAATTTGGATGAAAATCTCCACAAAGGTCAGTTGTGACCTACAAGGTGAAGGCAGAGAAGGTAGGGCGTATGCACTGGGAAAAATGAAATAGAACCAGAAAGACAGAGAACGTCACAGGCAATGCCACTGATTAAAAAATTCTTTCTCAGAATCATGCCACACACACCTGCAGTATTGTATGTTTCAAGGTATCTAAACACACTTGAGCCAAAGTACAAGAGAAAGCCAGCAAGCCACTTTAAATTATTATGCTGCATATCTCTCTTATTTATAATAGAAGGATGTTAAGCACAGTATATTTCTAACTATATATATATATATATCTTTAGTGTGTTCTAAAATAAACGAATGATGATATGTAAGGCTTTGAAATGTGATTCTTTACAGGCTTAATGGCCACTAGGGTTAATTCTGTTAATCCTTTTATATCAGAATTTTTATCAAGTATTTTCCAAAACTTTAGCCTCTTTCCCCCAACACTTGGTGGCACTACTACTTCATAAGGCAAGGCCCTGCAAATGGTTCCCAAATCATTTGTTTTAAGGTTTTGGAAAATACCTTACCTACCAAGTAGAATCCTTCAGCTGGAATGCTTTGACTATGCAAGTTGCATGTCTGTGTGGTATGTCATTTTAGTCGTGTCTGACTCTTTGTGACCCTATGGACTGTAGCCCACTAGCCTTCTCTGTCCATGAGATTCTCCAGACAAGAATACAGCAGTGGGCTGCCATGCCCTCCTCCACGGAATCTTCCCAACCTAGGGATTGAACCTGTGCTTCCTATGCCTACTGCATTGGTAGGCGGGTTCTTGACTATAGCCCCACCTATGAAGCTTCAGGCATTGATACATTTTCTCGCCCTCCCCCAACAAATTGGAAAAAAAATTGTTACAAGCACAATTTGTATTGACCTGTTGAAAGGGGAAAGCTTGTAACCATAGCAACAGAGGACAAGTAAAATTAGGTTTTTGCTGCAGTTATAAATAAGGTGGAGAAACCCAGGACTTTTCCTCCCTCAATCTGTGACAAAGACAACACAGAAAATAAAAACCACCATTTTTTTTCTGTCTATGGCTTTCCCAGTCATAAAATACAAGTCATAATTTGGATGAAAATCTCCACAAAGGTCAATTGTGACCTACAAGGTGAAGGCAGAGAAGGTAGGGCGTATGGACTGGGAAAAATGAAATAGAACCAGAAAGACAGAGAACGTCACAGGCAATGCCACTGATTAAAAAATTCTTTCTCAGAATCATGCCACACACACCTGCAGTATTGTATGTTTCAAGGTATCTAAACACACTTGAGCCAAAGTACAAGAGAAAGCCAGCAAGCCACTTTAAATTATTATGCTGCATATCTCTCTTATTTATAATAGAAGGATGTTAAGCACAGTATATTTCTAACTATATATATATATCTTTAGTGTGTTCTAAAATAAACGAATGATGATATGTAAGGCTTTGAAATGTGATTCTTTACAGGCTTAATGGCCACTAGGGTTAATTCTGTTAATCCTTTTATATCAGAATTTTTATCAAGTATTTTCCAAAACTTTAGCCTCTTTCCCCCAACACTTGGTGGCACTACTACTTCATAAGGCAAGGCCCTGCAAATGGTTCCCAAATCATTTGTTTTAAGGTTTTGGAAAATACCTTACCTACCAAGTAGAATCCTTCAGCTGGAATGCTTTGACTATGCAAGTTGCATGTCTGTGTGGTATGTCATTTTAGTCGTGTCTGACTCTTTGTGACCCTATGGACTGTAGCCCACTAGCCTTCTCTGTCCATGAGATTCTCCAGACAAGAATACAGCAGTGGGCTGCCATGCCCTCCTCCACGGAATCTTCCCAACCTAGGGATTGAACCTGTGCTTCCTATGCCTACTGCATTGGTAGGCGGGTTCTTGACTATAGCCCCACCTATGAAGCTTCAGGCATTGATACATTTTCTCTCCCTCCCACAACAAATTGGAAAAAAAAAAATTGTTACAAGCACAATTTTTGTCACACCAGGTGAATAGGGACGTAAAATAGAAAAAAAGCACTTTCACTGAGTATTTACTAGGTTGATGCTATAGAGTCTACACTGTCTCAGGGAACTTATTGAAATGAGAGATGTGTTCTTTGAACACTAAGATGATGGGCATTGGTTGATCTAAGATGCAGCCACTAACCACACGCGGCTACCAAGCTTGAAGGTTAATCAATGCAGTGGAGAGACAGACACCTTCAGAAAAGTTTTCCATTAAATCAACTTAAATTTCAATAATCACAAATGGTCAGAGGCAACTATGCTAAAGCACACAGCATGAACCTTGCTAGAGATGAACCTGGGCTGTTAGGTCAAGAGAGGTGACTAAAGAGGACAGAGAAGGAAGCAAAGTATGATAAGAAAAATGATGAAACCACCTACTCCACAATCAATGTGGGAAAATTAAATAAACCAGTCTCGAATATAATAAATTATCCTCTCCGTTACCACTTGGGAAGGGAGTGTTTTCTTTGCAATAATGTCTATCCCAAAGGGGTCTGCTTCTAAACATTTCTCCTTTTTATGTATGTTTCCTTCTTTATAATAGTTAAGGGAACAGAAACACGTTCAGTGGTAGTTACTTTGAATTGTGCTGCCCTAAGGATGGCTGCATGGAGCTTCTCATCACTCAACCCTGTTGCCAGTGACCTGGGCTAAAGGTTAGAATAAGGCTTTCCAAATGTGTTCTTTCTTGTCCCATTGAATGCATTCAACAGTGAAACACAACAGTAGCAGGGCTGATTCAAAGATTATTCTTATCCCCAGTCACGAGGGTATATTTGGAAAGACAATCAGAGATGATCAATTGCTATTGTGTCCTGGACTACCCTTGATTCTAGCCCTAATTTCTCCCTTACTTCCTTATGTGACTTACTCAAATTTTGTTAAATTTGATTCTATTTCCCTTAGCTGAAGTAGGGGTCTCAGAGGAAAAAGACTCGGTTTTGTTCTGGGGTTTTTTGCCACCTTTTGCCCCTAATCCTATACATCTATGGATCCTTTTTCTGTCTTCTAGAAAAAAACTGAGAGGGACACATGTATACCTATTGCAGATTCAGGTCTATATGTGGCGGTAAACAACAAAACGCTGTAAAAAATAAATGAATAAATACATAAAGTAATTAAAAATAAATAAATCACCAGCCTTTTCTTCCCAAGGGGAAAAAAATGAAAGAATTGAGATACTACAAATGGGAACTCCTCTGTTATAAAAGCAATGTGCAGATAGCCACCTTCTAATAGTGACAGTGTAATTACTTTACTGACAGTTACAGATGTGCAGGAATTACTGCCTGAATCTTGTAAAAAATCTGTTATGAGTTCTAAATTTGAACAACTGTATTTCTATGATAAGAAATACTATGTCATATCAGGAGTGATTTCACAGGTACCTACTGGTTTTTAAAAATTGTCCTCTGCACCTCCATTACATGCATTTAAAACATTATCTTTCTGAAAGATGTTTTCTCACTCATCTGCTTCCTGTTGCCTTCAGCTGGTCAAAGTCTCCACTCTGTTCCTACGGACCATATGCCAAGACTACTCCCCCGCTCCCATCACATGAAAATTTTGTTTTTTCCTCTTCTAATCTTGCCTATAAATAATCACTTCTGTTTTTAACGCATTTCTAGTTTGAAATAGTTACAGAATAGTCTCAGTGACTGTTTTACATCTTCAGAATCACTTCTTACATTTTCACTAATATTGTCATTGATCATTTTGTCATTATGATATCCCCAATTGTATATTCTTAAGAATCACTGAACCATATTAGAACATATACATATTTAGAAATCTACTATTTAAGCACTTCTTAAACTAGGATCTGTGAAGGGAAACCCAGGAAAATTTTTTGTTTTTATGAAAATATTTATCTGCCAGAACCTTTTTCTTTTTTTTTTTTTTTTACCAAAAACATGCAACTCCTTGAATGGTAAGAATTAAGAAAGTGTTACATAAGTATAAAGGATGAAAAGAAAAATGCGAAGGCATCTATCATGAAGGTAGAAACTATGAAAAGCAACCATGAGCCCAAATGCTCAGGAACAAGGGGACAATGAGAAAAACTTAGAAACTTAAAGGAATGGCCTCTGGGAGCTGAAACTCAGACCTCAGGAGGAACTGAACTGGTGTCGCTGGGTGGGAGACAAGATGTGGCTGATTCTGCAACTGTTGGCAAAATTGCTTAGTGTGTTCAGCTGCTGCTACAGAAATAGCGGCTGCCTCCAGGGTGGGGAGATGTAGTAGTGATGCTCACAGGAAGTCCAAGCAGACAGGAAGCCCATGTAAGGCAGACAGGAAGGAACCAGTCTCTTCCTCCTCCAGCCTCACAAGCTTCCTCCAGTACCTTTTATTGGCAGAGCCAAATAGAAAGACAGTTGACAGAGCAGAAATGCAGTGGCCTAAGTCCCAGTTCCAAAACCAGCAAGCAGGGTATAAGGAAAAGGGTTGAAGTGAAGAGACACTGATTAATAATTACCACAGACTATGTATTCATTTTTACAGGGGGACTTATAATCTTACTAGCTTCTCAAAGGGATATAAAACTTCCAAATAACTAAGAATATATTAATAAACAGAGAAGATAAAAGAACCTCATGATAGCAAATCTGACGTTCTTTCCATTATTTTACACAGAACGTTTCATTCCTTAATTAATTATGTGTTTGCTAGGAAGAAAAAATCTCAATGCAAATCTCAAAACATCGTTCATGCTCAGAACACATTAGGTATTCGTATGTGGTAACCAAAAAACAAAATGCATACACACGCATCCCAAAAATCTTCCTCACAACCTACTTGATATCTATGTTTACAAGCTCTACAAATTTCCCAAAAGTCAAATAATTAAGTACAAGGCCTATAACTTGTTTTTTTTCAAGCATTATTACTGTATCCATAAACCAAAGATACATTGAACATATGATCTATTCAACATAGTTTGACCTATTGAGATGAATTTTAAAGTAGTTATTATGTGATATTCTTTTTTTTTTAACTGATAATGATTGAAACGCTCTTCGGGATTTGTTGCTGTTGCTCAAGCATTCACAGCAGCTTGGGTTTGTTGGAAACTCAAACGAAAATCAGAGGAAAAGAAAACATGTCAAGAAAAGAGTCAGGGTTAGGACTGTTCAGTTGTTTGCATCATGATGACCAACACATTCTAATAATACTCTGTAATGTATGGCATCCTTGAACTTGAAATTTAAATGGGTCCAATAAGTTATGTGACATTCAGATAGAAACAATATGATATTAGGGAATGTTGAGCAGACCTTTTTATCAATAGAAGTAGAGATGCTATGTTATTTTGGAATGATTTCATAATTTTAGGAGCAAAAGAAATGGCGAGAGTTTGGGGGAAAAGGGTATCATCAAGGAGAGAGCTGGAAAGAGAAAGTCTATCTGGACATAAGAAAATGGGTACCTCATAATAAGAGGTCTCTAATCCCAAAGGAGAATCTGTAGATGATCCCCAAAGAGGATCAGAATTGCTGTCATATGGACAAAAATAATTCAGGGGGGATTAAAGCAAAGAACCACAGCTTTGCTTATACTCAGATTTCAAGGACATGGGATATGGGTTTCAGCAGAGCAAGATTAACCTATCAATCAATGGTGAAATTGGGATTTCTAGTGCTCAATCGTGTCAAACTCTTTGTGACCCCATGAACTGTAGCCCACCAGGCTCCTCTGTCCATGAGATTCTCTGAGCAAGCAGGTTGCCTTTTCCTCCTCCAGGGGATTTTCCTGACCCAAAGGTCAAACCCTGTTTGTCTTCTGTTTCTCCAGCATTAGCAGAGGGGTTCTTTACCACTGAGCCAACTGGGAAGCCCTAAGACACAGTTGAGCTTTATTCACATATTCGACTGAGTTTGTGAGGTGACACTGACCAGAACTGGAGGAGGAAGCGACTGATGGTCATATGGATGTCCTTGGAAAAATAATGCATAAACTGAGAGACATGAATTTAAAATAGAGCATTTCATTAACTGAAGAGAGAGGTGAAATAAACCAGTGATTAGAACTAAAGTATTACTTATTGGACTGCATTAAGTAAACTTCTCTGATAACATTTCTCTTACCACACAGACAAAGTAATTGTCATGGACCTCTTTTCATCTATTATGTCTGAACCTTGAATTTTCTCATAGTGTAGATTAAAATGCCTATTTTGTTTGTCATGACAGTCTCATTGACAAGATTACGAAATGCCCCAGGGCAGGACATATGCTTCCTTCATCTTGGAATCCTCATTACCTGGCACCCAGCCTTGCATGCAGCAGGCATCCATACAGTTGAGTGAATTTGTTGAATTTCAATCTGTTTATAAAACAGAATCATTTGAATCAAACAAGTGAAAACATGTCCAATTTTATTTGTACAATTCATCAAATGTTGACAAAAACTTTTTTCCTTTTATCAATAGAAGTAGAGATGCTATGTTATTTTGGAATGATTTCATAATTTTAGGAGCAAAAGAAATGGCGAGAGTTTGGGGGAAAAGGGTATCATCAAGGAGAGAGCTGGAAAGAGAAAGTCTATCTGGACATAAGAAAATGGGTACCTCATAATAAGAGGTCTCTAATCCCAAAGGAGAATCTGTAGATGATCCCCAAAGAGGATCAGAATTGCTGTCATATGGACAAAAATAATTCAGGGGGGATTAAAGCAAAGAACCACAGCTTTGCTTATACTCAGATTTCAAGGACATGGGATATGGGTTTCAGCAGAGCAAGATTAACCTATCAATCAATGGTGAAATTGGGATTTCTAGTGCTCAATCGTGTCAAACTCTTTGTGACCCCATGAACTGTAGCCCACCAGGCTCCTCTGTCCATGAGATTCTCTGAGCAAGCAGGTTGCCTTTTCCTCCTCCAGGGGATTTTCCTGACCCAAAGGTCAAACCCTGTTTGTCTTCTGTTTCTCCAGCATTAGCAGAGGGGTTCTTTACCACTGAGCCAACTGGGAAGCCCTAAGACACAGTTGAGCTTTATTCACATATTCGACTGAGTTTGTGAGGTGACACTGACCAGAACTGGAGGAGGAAGCGACTGATGGTCATATGGATGTCCTTGGAAAAATAATGCATAAACTGAGAGACATGAATTTAAAATAGAGCATTTCATTAACTGAAGAGAGAGGTGAAATAAACCAGTGATTAGAACTAAAGTATTACTTATTGGACTGCATTAAGTAAACTTCTCTGATAACATTTCTCTTACCACACAGACAAAGTAATTGTCATGGACCTCTTTTCATCTATTATGTCTGAACCTTGAATTTTCTCATAGTGTAGATTAAAATGCCTATTTTGTTTGTCATGACAGTCTCATTGACAAGATTACGAAATGCCCCAGGGCAGGACATATGCTTCCTTCATCTTGGAATCCTCATTACCTGGCACCCAGCCTTGCATGCAGCAGGCATCCATACAGTTGAGTGAATTTGTTGAATTTCAATCTGTTTATAAAACAGAATCATTTGAATCAAACAAGTGAAAATGTCCACTTGTTCTCAGTGATTTCTGGTCACTCTTAGACAACAGATACAATTCATCAAATGTTGTGACTCAAGGTTTGAAAAGTCTTGAAAGGTCATCTATTTTACTAGCCTTTGAAATCCTAACTTTTATTTCCTCACACACACATAAGTGTGTGTGCACTATATGTAACACATATGTTCTTACACACATTTTTACAAGTTTAAGTTTGCATTTTGAGTTATTTTCATCCTCAAGTTTCAGTTTTATTTATTTAACACAGAAGACCTGTACTAAAATTCACATTTAAGAAGTCATAAGTGAAAAGGAGCATTGGTATACATCTGGCTTTCAGTAAATATCATAAATGCCTAATTTCTTTGAGAGAAACATAATGTTAGTACCGGGTACTTTTTGGATTTACAGTTGTACAGAGTATAAAAGGGCTTCCCTTGTAACTCAGCTAGTAAAGAATCTTCCTTCAATGAAGGAGACCTCAGTTCCACCCCTGGGTTGGGAAGATCCTGTGGCAAAGAGAAAAGCTACTCACTCCAGTATTCTTACCTAGAGAAAGCGGGGCATGACTGAGTGACTCTCACTTTCACCCATTTGTAAGGGTTTCTTAGGTGGTTCAGTAGTAAAGAATCTCCTTGCTAATCCAGGTTCAATTCCTGGGTTGGGAAGATCCTGTAGAGAAGGAAATGGCAAGCCACTCTAGTATTCTTGCCTGAGAAATCCCATGGACAGAAGAGTCTGGAGGGCTACAGTCCACGGGGTTGCAAAACAGTCAGACTCAACTTAGAAACTAAACAAGAACCCATTTGTAAACGCTGTTGACCACATTATTACTGAGGATTCAATAAATGGACTGACAGAATAAGGTATTTATAAACCGATACTTAAAAGTAAAATGCCAGGGTTTTCCTGATGGTCCAGTGGGTGGAGTCTGCCTTGCAGAGCAAGGGGCACTGATTCCACCCCTGGCCCAGGAAGATCCCACGTGCCGTGGAGTGGCTGGATCAATGTCTCCAATTACCGAACCAGAGCGCTGGAGCGCATGCGCCCAGAGCCAGTGCTCTGCAGCTAGGGAGGCTGCTGTGGTGGGTGGCCCACACAGATCGAAGAGTGAATATGGATGAGAATAAACAAATGAAAAACCAATGAAAGAGGCCAGAATTTTTAAAAAAAAGAAGTTAAAATACCAAATGTACTGAGAGCAAAAATAAATATAAATGTAAATAATAGGACCCAGTTTGTCATTTATTTGATATTAACTTTTTACAAAAGAAAAGTTAGAAATTTAAATTACAAATTGATTATGTTTTAAAAATACTTCCCTCATTATCCAGTATGGAACTTCCTGATTGTCCAATGGTTAAGACTGGCATTGCAATGCAAGGGCCAGGGGTTTGATCTCAGCTCAGGAAACTAAGATCCTTTATGCCTCAGAGCAACGAAGTGCTTGTGTAGCAACTAGAGAGTCCACTTACTGCAAAAAATAATAATAAATAATCTCATATGGCACAACCAGTATTTGAGGTAGCCAAATACATAAACAAATATATATATATGTATAAACAAATATATAGGTATAAACAAATATATATATAATATATATGTAATAAATAAAAAATATATATAGAATACAGATGGCTAATTAACAAATATATATAGAATATAGATGGCTAATTAATACATAAGAGATGTTCCATATCACTTGTTATTACAGAAATACAAGTCAAAACTGCAATGAGATATCATCTCACATCAGACAGAATAGCCATAATCAATATGTCCACAAACAACAAGTGCTGGAGAGGGTGTGGTGATAAGGGAACCTTCCTATACTGCTGGTAGGAATGTATATTGATCCAGCCACTATGGAAGACTGTATAGAGATTCCTTAAAAAACTTGGAAAAAAAACACCATATAACCCAGCAATAACAGTTCTAAGCATATACCCTGAAGAAACTCAAACTGAGGAAAACACACACATCCCAATGTTCATTGCAGCATTGTTTATATTAGCCAAGACATGGAAACAACCTAGATGTTCACGGCAAGATGAATGGATAAAGAAGCTGTGCTACACATATGCAATGGAATACTACTGAGCCATAAAAAGGAGTTCTAATGAGTCAGTTCTAAAGAAGTGAATGAGCTTAGAGCCTATTATACAGAGTGAAGTAAGTCAGAAAAAGAAAAATAAATGCTGCATATTATTGCATATATATGGAATCTAAAAGGATAGTACTGAAAAATCTGATCACAGAGCAGCAATGGAGATGCAGACATAGAGAACAGACTCAAGGACAAGGGTGGGAGAGAAGAGCAAGACAGTGAGATAAATGGAAAGAGTAGTAGGAATGCAGACACACTAACATATGTAAATAGATAGTCAATGGGAGCTTGCTGTATGACTCAGGGAACTCAAACTGGGGCTCTGTAGCAACCTAGAGAGGTGAGATTGGATGGGAGGAGGGGAGAAGATTCGAGAGGAAGGGGACACATGTGCACCTATAGTTAACTCATGCCAATGTATGACAGAAGTCAAACCAATATTGTAAAGCAACCATCAATCAATTAGAAGTCAACTAGTATGACACTCTATTTGAGAAGGGTGAGGATCATTATATTAGGGTCATTAAATGTATGGTGTTAAAAATTTCTGAGTGGAAGAGTGTTTTACGAAAAATAAAAGTTGAGATCCATGAAGCTGGGACTGGATGAGGATTAAATGAGTTCACACATAAAAATTCAAGAAACAAGAGGACTTCTGTGGTGGTCCGGTGGTTAAGAATGTGCCTTCCAATGAAGGGAATGTGCGTTAAAAAAAAAAAAAAAAAAGTTGAAATGAAGGTGAGAGATTACATCATAGGAGAAATTGGGACCACTGAGCTTTAAATGACCTTTTGATAGTGCAATGGAAGAGAAACTAGACCTTGTAGGTAGCAGTGACCACCTGGCAACCCAACTATTTTCTCTTGTTGCTAGGTCATTTGATCATTGAGACTTCCATTTTTTATCATAACATTGGAAGGAAACACCTGAAGAACTTCTTGGAGACCTTCAAGTGCCTTAGCTTAGAAGAACCATGCATCCGCTTCTCACTTTTCTTTAAACGAAGTTAATCATGTAGTCATGCCTAAATGGAAGGCCACTGGAAATATATTTTCTTATATCATCAAGATTTTTCACGGCAAGATAAAAAAGAAGCTGTGCTACACATATGCAATGGAATACTACTGAGCCATAAAAAGGAGTTCTAATGAGTCAGTTCTAAAGAAGTGAATGAGCTTAGAGCCTATTATACAGAGTGAAGTAAGTCAGAAAAAGAAAAATAAATGCTGCATATTATTGCATATATATGGAATCTAAAAGGATAGTACTGAAAAATCTGATCACAGAGCAGCAATGGAGATGCAGACATAGAGAACAGACTCAAGGACAAGGGTGGGAGAGAAGAGCAAGACAGTGAGATAAATGGAAAGAGTAGTAGGAATGCAGACACACTAACATATGTAAATAGATAGTCAATGGGAGCTTGCTGTATGACTCTGGCAACTCAAACTGGGGCTCTGTAGCAACCTAGAGAGGTGAGATTGGATGGGAGGAGGGGAGAAGATTCGAGAGGAAGGGGACACATGTGCACCTATAGTTAACTCATGCCAATGTATGACAGAAGTCAAACCAATATTGTAAAGCAACCATCAATCAATTAGAAGTCAACTAGTATGACACTCTATTTGAGAAGGGTGAGGATCATTATATTAGGGTCATTAAATGTATGGTGTTAAAAATTTCTGAGTGGAAGAGTGTTTTACGAAAAATAAAAGTTGAGATCCATGAAGCTGGGACTGGATGAGGATTAAATGAGTTCACACATAAAAATTCAAGAAACAAGAGGACTTCTGTGGTGGTCCGGTGGTTAAGAATGTGCCTTCCAATGAAGGGAATGTGCGTTAAAAAAAAAAAAAAAAAAGTTGAAATGAAGGTGAGAGATTACATCATAGGAGAAATTGGGACCACTGAGCTTTAAATGACCTTTTGATAGTGCAATGGAAGAGAAACTAGACCTTGTAGGTAGCAGTGACCACCTGGCAACCCAACTATTTTCTCTTGTTGCTAGGTCATTTGATCATTGAGACTTCCATTTTTTATCATAACATTGGAAGGAAACACCTGAAGAACTTCTTGGAGACCTTCAAGTGCCTTAGCTTAGAAGAACCATGCATCCGCTTCTCACTTTTCTTTAAACGAAGTTAATCATGTAGTCATGCCTAAATGGAAGGCCACTGGAAATATATTTTCTTATATCATCAAAAAGGAAGTATATTTGTGAGATATATGTGAATACCAGAAATGTCTGCATGTGTGCTAAGTTGGTTCAGTCCTGTCTGACTGTTTGTGGCCTTATGGGCCATTGCCTACCAGGCTCCACTGTCCATGTGATTCTTCAGGCAAGAATACTAGAATAGGTTTCCACACCCTTCTGCTGGAGATCTTCCTGACCCAGGGTTGGAACCCACATCTCTTACATCTACTGCACTGGCAGGCAAGTTCTTTACCACTGCAATCTAAAAATATTTACCCATATTTTCTTTTTCTTTTCTTTTTTAACTTCTCAGTTCTTTTTTCTTTTTCTTTTTTTTTTTTTTGGCTTCTAAGTCATTGTTTATTTTTCATCCATCTTTGGCCTGTGTGGGCCTCCCATCACAGTGGCCTCTCTCATTGCAGAGCACCAGCCCTGGGCGCACGTGCTTCAGAGTGCTGACTCCTAACTGGACACACCAGTGCAGCCATTCTGTGGCACATGAGATCTGCCCCCACCAGGGATCAAACGGTTGCCCCTTGCACTGCAAGGCTGACTCCTTACCCACTGGATCACCACGGCAGACCCTACCCATATTTTCTTAAGTCATCCATATGTGCAACTTATAGATCATTTGTCCAGAAGCATCCTTGCCAGAATGAAGTAATTTACAACCACTGCTACAGAATTGTTTATATTCTTTTTCCTCTAATTGAGGTTGAAACTATCAGATCTCACTTTCTTAGTACTTAAATTGCTAAGGCCAACCTCCCTACTTGTCCATTATCACCCCCAATGTGATCCTCTTTTGGTATTGTACGTGATAGTGGTTTAGGCAGTAAGTCATCTCCAACTGTTGTGACCCTGTGGATATAGCCTGCCAGCCTCTTTTATCCATGGAATTTTTCAGAGAAGAATATTGGAGTGGGTTGCCAATCCCTTCTCCATTGGTAGTGTATACTCCTGGAAGAAAGCCAATCTTCCACTTCTTTGGGGATCAATGGACTTGCAGCTCAGAATCTGAACTCAGATGGCTTCATTCTGTATCCTGGCACCAATACTCACTAAACATACAACCTAGGGAAGGTTATTCAGCATTTTAGTTCTACAACTTCCTCATTTGTAAAATAGAGACAATAATAAGCTTCTTCTCCCTTGTTGGGGGATTATGATAAATCATTAAACCCAATTACATCTTGTTGGGTGATTATGATAATTAAATAATAAATTATTAGTAGTAAAGGTCCTTATTTTGACCCCTTCTTATCTCCACCATTTTTGCATGCCTTGTAAGATCTGCTTAAAGGAAGCCCAGCTTCTATCCTAGCCTATCTGATAATATTATCCACTCAGCTCACTTTACGCTTGATATACTGGCTTTTCATCAGCTTCATATCCATGATCAGTTCTTTCCCAACTCAGAACCTCTGCTTAAATCTCCTAGTTTCTTTTCCCTCAGATCTCAGTTTAGACGTCACTTGTTTACAGGAAACCAGCAAATCATTGCATATGGCCTGTGTGGGCCTCCCATCACAGTGGCCTCTCTCATTGCAGAGCACCACCCTTGCCACCTTGCCCCTGCAATTCTGTGGCACATGAGATCTGCCCCACCAGGGATCAAACGGTTGCCCTTGCACTGCAAGGCTGACTCCTTACCCACTGGATCACCACGGCAGACCCTACCCATATTTTCTTAAGTCATCCATATGTGCAACTTATAGATCATTTGTCCAGAAGCATCCTTGCCAGAATGAAGTAATTTACAACCACTGCTACAGAATTGTTTATATTCTTTTTCCTCTAATTGAGGTTGAAACTATCAGATCTCACTTTCTTAGTACTTAAATTGCTAAGGCCAACCTCCCTACTTGTCCATTATCACCCCCAATGTGATCCTCTTTTGGTATTGTACGTGATAGTGGTTTAGGCAGTAAGTCATCTCCAACTGTTGTGACCCTGTGGATATAGCCTGCCAGCCTCTTTTATCCATGGAATTTTTCAGAGAAGAATATTGGAGTGGGTTGCCAATCCCTTCTCCATTGGTAGTGTATACTCCTGGAAGAAAGCCAATCTTCCACTTCTTTGGGGATCAATGGACTTGCAGCTCAGAATCTGAACTCAGATGGCTTCATTCTGTATCCTGGCACCAATACTCACTAAACATACAACCTAGGGAAGGTTATTCAGCATTTTAGTTCTACAACTTCCTCATTTGTAAAATAGAGACAATAATAAGCTTCTTCTCCCTTGTTGGGGGATTATGATAAATCATTAAACCCAATTACATCTTGTTGGGTGATTATGATAATTAAATAATAAATTATTAGTAGTAAAGGTCCTTATTTTGACCCCTTCTTATCTCCACCATTTTTGCATGCCTTGTAAGATCTGCTTAAAGGAAGCCCAGCTTCTATCCTAGCCTATCTGATAATATTATCCACTCAGCTCACTTTACGCTTGATATACTGGCTTTTCATCAGCTTCATATCCATGATCAGTTCTTTCCCAACTCAGAACCTCTGCTTAAATCTCCTAGTTTCTTTTCCCTCAGATCTCAGTTTAGACGTCACTTGTTTACAGGAAACCAGGCAAATGAATTGTCATATGTTGCTAAACATCCATGCAATGACTCAGTTGAAATGATCATTGACCTATATAGGAAATAGATTACTTGGTTAAAATTGTTTTATTTGGGGGATATTCATCAATGCTATGACTTAAGACTCAGTATACCAATTGCACTTCCTGCCCAAAGCTACATTAAACCTCTATTGGGCATTTCTTTGGTAATACAATAATTTGAAATCCATTACCAACATGAGCACTGGTTGAATTCAAGTATAAGGCAATTCTATGAAATTACATAATAATAATCTGGATTATATAGGTGACTGCCTTTTAATACATAGAACTTGTAAACCATTGGAACTGTATCTCAAAATATGCTGATATTTTAAATTGTTTTCATGGTAAAAGAATGGAAGAAAAATATGTGGCCAAAATGTTTCTGCCAAATCATTGCAGATAAGATCTGCCTTAACATTTGGATCTTATTAATCAAGGCAAAGGAATCTTCTTTTATAGGCAGTAACTCAAAAGCTATTATTTGGGAAATAAATGAAATACTACATCTTTTCCACAGGGTTTCAAATCTGAGAAAGTGTTTACAAGGTGAGACAATACCCTTGCCAGTATAAAGCATACTTTCAACATGCCATATAGAAAGAAAAGAAGAGAAAAAGAGTGAGACACCCAGAGTCAGAAATGATGCATTATTTGAATTTTTTTTCATTTTTAAATTTCTGATGGTTAATCTTAAAAGGTAATGGCATATAATGTGAGGAACACATGCTACAGAAGAAGCTGGTGCTTTAAAAACTTTTAATTTGGAGGTAAAGGCATAGAGTAGGACAAAGTGATTCAGTCATTTTCATAGAACAACTCAAAACATGCTAATAGTATGTATTGCTTGAGAAGGGAAACGGGTGGAGGAGCAGCTGATGATGTAATAGAAACACCAGACAAGCTGTCCTTCTAGTGTTTCTAGCAAGGGAAACAGAGTCAATTTATTTAGAATATTTCAGAGAAACTGTCCAGAAAAGAACAGGAGGATATGAACTTGACAGAGTTTTATTACTACCTGAATTGCATAGAAATGTTACAAGATTGCTTAGAAAAAAAATGCAACTAATAAAATGATCATTAAGGTGTCCAAGAAATTCTAAATTAACGTGCTATTATCAGAGTTTCCCCTTCACTGATCACAGCCTTGTCATGATAAAAGGGCTTGTGTAATTCAATGAAGCTATGGGCCATGCCGTGCAGGGCCCCCTAAGATAGACAGGTCATAGTGGAGAATTCTGACAAGACGTGGTCCTCTGGAGGAAGGAATGACAAACCACTCCAGTACTCATACTATAAGAACCTTATGAAGAGGATGAAAATTCAAAAAGATAAGATACCAGATGATGATTCCCCAGATCAGAAAGTGCCCAGTGCACTGCTGGGGAAGAGAAGAGGCAATTGCTAATAGCTCCAGAAAGAATGAAACAGCTGAGCCAAAGTATAAAGGATACTCAGCTGTGGAGGTGTCTGGTCGTGAAGGTAAAGTTTGATGCTGTAAGAACAATACTGCCTAGGAACCTGGAAAGTTAGGTCCATGAATTCAGATTGGATGTGTTCAAGCAGGGGATGGCAAGAGTGAAGATCAACATCTTAGGAATCAGTGAACTAAAATGGATAGGAATGGACAATTTTAATTCAGATGATCTCTGGATTTACTACTATGGGCCAGAATCTCTTAGAAGAAACGCAGTAGTAGTGAAGGACAGGGAAGCCGGCCATGGTGCAGTCCGTGGGGTCACAAAGAGTGTGACGTGACTTAGTGACTGAGCAATAGCAACAGAGGTTACCCACTAACCTCTCGTCATCCTTTGCTTAGCTCCTATAGAAGCAATTTTTGGAGGTAAAGGCATAGAGTAGGACAAAGTGATTCAGTCATTTTCATAGAACAACTCAAAACATGCTAATAGTATGTATTGCTTGAGAAGGGAAACGGGTGGAGGAGCAGCTGATGATGTAATAGAAACACCAGACAAGCTGTCCTTCTAGTGTTTCTAGCAAGGGAAACAGAGTCAATTTATTTAGAATATTTCAGAGAAACTGTCCAGAAAAGAACAGGAGGATATGAACTTGACAGAGTTTTATTACTACCTGAATTGCATAGAAATGTTACAAGATTGCTTAGAAAAAAAATGCAACTAATAAAATGATCATTAAGGTGTCCAAGAAATTCTAAATTAACGTGCTATTATCAGAGTTTCCCCTTCACTGATCACAGCCTTGTCATGATAAAAGGGCTTGTGTAATTCAATGAAGCTATGGGCCATGCCGTGCAGGGCCCCCTAAGATAGACAGGTCATAGTGGAGAATTCTGACAAGACGTGGTCCTCTGGAGGAAGGAATGACAAACCACTCCAGTACTCATACTATAAGAACCTTATGAAGAGGATGAAAATTCAAAAAGATAAGATACCAGATGATGATTCCCCAGATCAGAAAGTGCCCAGTGCACTGCTGGGGAAGAGAAGAGGGCAATTGCTAATAGCTCCAGAAAGAATGAAACAGCTGAGCCAAAGTATAAAGGATACTCAGCTGTGGAGGTGTCTGGTCGTGAAGGTAAAGTTTGATGCTGTAAGAACAATACTGCCTAGGAACCTGGAAAGTTAGGTCCATGAATTCAGATTGGATGTGTTCAAGCAGGGGATGGCAAGAGTGAAGATCAACATCTTAGGAATCAGTGAACTAAAATGGATAGGAATGGACAATTTTAATTCAGATGATCTCTGGATTTACTACTATGGGCCAGAATCTCTTAGAAGAAACGCAGTAGTAGTGAAGGACAGGGAAGCCGGCCATGGTGCAGTCCGTGGGGTCACAAAGAGTGTGACGTGACTTAGTGACTGAGCAATAGCAACAGAGGTTACCCACTAACCTCTCGTCATCCTTTGCTTAGCTCCTATAGCAGTCTATGTCTTATAATTTCATGAGTGTGACATCCATTGATTACCAAAGGGATAGCATTGCATATTAAATTTCATTAAAGTCAAATATTTCAGATAACTAGCATAATGTCACAAAAGGGCTATGGAAAGTTCTTGGAACTGCTGGAGGAAAAAGAAACAGCACTTCAGCAGGAGATACTGTTTATGATCTTCAGTGAAATAGGGCCACACAGATGAGCTAGACATCAGAACAAAGACATTTTGCGACTCTTTCATAATGAACAATGATAACCAGCTGCTCTCTATAGTTTATTCAATTCTAATAAGGTCAGTCAATTTTTCATTACCTCTGACATTTAGTTCAGCCTCTGCGTGTGGCAGCCTGGTGCACGGAGGCACGTTGAGTTTCATTTTGTTTATTCTGTGATTTGGTATCATTAAACATTTGTGCGTGAGATGCTACTCAGATGATAGTTATGGAATATTGCAATTAATTGTAAATGGATTTGGAAAAGGAAACTGCTTCACTACCATAGCTTCCTAAAATGGCGTCTATAATAAATAACAATTTTCTCTGAATTGTAACTAATTACGAGAGTATCTAGTGTGTAGCAAGAAGCTAAAATGTTCAAATGGAAAAACACTAGCAAGATGTTAATTCTTTAACAAAATTGGGATTGTTTTTCTTGTGTTTTACTGAATAATCCATTGAACAGTTAATTTTTAAAAACAAATGATGTTGAAAAGTGTGAGCCTGTACTATACCCACTCAAATCCAAGTTTCTTTGGTTAGCCAAAGTATAAAGGATACTCAGCTGTGGAGGTGTCTGGTCGTGAAGGTAAAGTTTGATGCTGTAAGAACAATACTGCCTAGGAACCTGGAAAGTTAGGTCCATGAATTCAGATTGGATGTGTTCAAGCAGGGGATGGCAAGAGTGAAGATCAACATCTTAGGAATCAGTGAACTAAAATGGATAGGAATGGACAATTTTAATTCAGATGATCTCTGGATTTACTACTATGGGCCAGAATCTCTTAGAAGAAACGCAGTAGTAGTGAAGGACAGGGAAGCCGGCCATGGTGCAGTCCGTGGGGTCACAAAGAGTGTGACGTGACTTAGTGACTGAGCAATAGCAACAGAGGTTACCCACTAACCTCTCGTCATCCTTTGCTTAGCTCCTATAGCAGTCTATGTCTTATAATTTCATGAGTGTGACATCCATTGATTACCAAAGGGATAGCATTGCATATTAAATTTCATTAAAGTCAAATATTTCAGATAACTAGCATAATGTCACAAAAGGGCTATGGAAAGTTCTTGGAACTGCTGGAGGAAAAAGAAACAGCACTTCAGCAGGAGATACTGTTTATGATCTTCAGTGAAATAGGGCCACACAGATGAGCTAGACATCAGAACAAAGACATTTTGCGACTCTTTCATAATGAACAATGATAACCAGCTGCTCTCTATAGTTTATTCAATTCTAATAAGGTCAGTCAATTTTTCATTACCTCTGACATTTAGTTCAGCCTCTGCGTGTGGCAGCCTGGTGCACGGAGGCACGTTGAGTTTCATTTTGTTTATTCTGTGATTTGGTATCATTAAACATTTGTGCGTGAGATGCTACTCAGATGATAGTTATGGAATATTGCAATTAATTGTAAATGGATTTGGAAAAGGAAACTGCTTCACTACCATAGCTTCCTAAAATGGCGTCTATAATAAATAACAATTTTCTCTGAATTGTAACTAATTACGAGAGTATCTAGTGTGTAGCAAGAAGCTAAAATGTTCAAATGGAAAAACACTAGCAAGATGTTAATTCTTTAACAAAATTGGGATTGTTTTTCTTGTGTTTTACTGAATAATCCATTGAACAGTTAATTTTTAAAAACAAATGATGTTGAAAAGTGTGAGCCTGTACTATACCCACTCAAATCCAAGTTTCTTTGGTTACCACGGAAACCATTTCATGGACAATCGCATAAATAAACTGTAGACAGTGGGAAGAAACACTATAAACATAGGAAAGGGCTCATTTGATTTTTCATTTCTAGGAGAAAACTCTCCCTATAATTGTACATGCACTAAAAAGAAATACAGATGTGAGAGTGATATCTTGTACATGATAGATATAAGTGCATTAGTAAGACTATGTTTATTCAGAATTTGAGAATTAACAATAATACATGCGTGTTGTCTGCTAAGTCTCTTCAGTTGTGTCTGACTGCGACCCTAAAGACTGTAGTCTCCCAGGATCCCGTGTCCGTGAGATTCTCTAGGTAAAAGTACTGGAGTGGATTGGCATGACCTCCTCCAGGGGATCTTCCTGACCCAGGGATTGAACCCCCATTTCCCTAAGCTCCTGGGTTGTAGACAGATTCTTTACCCCCGAGCCACCATAAAGTCACTACAATTGCAAAAGTTTTCAAAAATAGAGAAAAACACCAAGACTATCTTCAGTGGCATTATAATGAAATTTTAATCACAGACATTCCTCCAAACAAATAGTGATCATTTTTCTCTTGCAAAGCTTTGTAATATTACCTGACAAACAAAGATCAGGAGTATTATTAGGCTGAATCCTCAAAATTTTTACTTGAGTTGACTGTAAGTAGGGATCCCATGCTTTATTAGATGCATAATTATCTCTGAGTTCTGAAAATTATCAAACATCAAAATACCAACTCAAACAAAGCAAAGAAAAAAATAAAATCAACCCCCCTGCTTTTTAGGCATAATCATACCAATTCTATGAATTGATGTTTTAGTCCTCTTTTCAATGATTTCTTGGCATTATTAGGTATGGACCTTAGCCTATTTAATAGATCAGTAGACTGGGTTCTTTTGATTGACTGGCTTGCCACACTTTGCTCTCACTTTCTTTATGAATATGCTCCTCCATCTTCCTTTGCCTTGTGCTCCCACACTCCAGAGCATCAGGCAGGCCTTGTCAATCACAACTCCCCTGGGGTGGAGGAATGTGTCTCAATTCAGTCTGATTCTCTACTGGAGAAGGACAGTAAGAAGTTGGTTGCAACCCAATTCCCACTGCAAAATATCCTGATATTGTTTTATTATCTGTCCTAGACAGCGTTTAATTTTTTTCAGAATTCTTTTAGTTTGTTCAGCTCCTCACCATTCTTTT
Organism: Tragulus kanchil; assembly: GCA_022376925.1. Classification (NCBI taxonomy): domain Eukaryota; kingdom Metazoa; phylum Chordata; class Mammalia; order Artiodactyla; family Tragulidae; genus Tragulus; species Tragulus kanchil. The sequence continues at coordinate 150,069,725 of JAIOJX010000004.1, forward strand.
GATGAAACCATAAACATAGGAAAGGGCTCATTTGATTTTTCATTTCTAGGAGAAAACTCTCCCTATAATTGTACATGCACTAAAAAGAAATACAGATGTGAGAGTGATATCTTGTACATGATAGATATAAGTGCATTAGTAAGACTATGTTTATTCAGAATTTGAGAATTAACAATAATACATGCGTGTTGTCTGCTAAGTCTCTTCAGTTGTGTCTGACTGCGACCCTAAAGACTGTAGTCTCCCAGGATCCCGTGTCCGTGAGATTCTCTAGGTAAAAGTACTGGAGTGGATTGGCATGACCTCCTCCAGGGGATCTTCCTGACCCAGGGATTGAACCCCCATTTCCCTAAGCTCCTGGGTTGTAGACAGATTCTTTACCCCCGAGCCACCATAAAGTCACTACAATTGCAAAAGTTTTCAAAAATAGAGAAAACACCAAGACTATCTTCAGTGGCATTATAATGAAATTTTAATCACAGACATTCCTCCAAACAAATAGTGATCATTTTTCTCTTGCAAAGCTTTGTAATATTACCTGACAAACAAAGATCAGGAGTATTATTAGGCTGAATCCTCAAAATTTTTACTTGAGTTGACTGTAAGTAGGGATCCCATGCTTTATTAGATGCATAATTATCTCTGAGTTCTGAAAATTATCAAACATCAAAATACCAACTCAAACAAAGCAAAGAAAAAAATAAAATCAACCCCCCTGCTTTTTAGGCATAATCATACCAATTCTATGAATTGATGTTTTAGTCCTCTTTTCAATGATTTCTTGGCATTATTAGGTATGGACCTTAGCCTATTTAATAGATCAGTAGACTGGGTTCTTTTGATTGACTGGCTTGCCACACTTTGCTCTCACTTTCTTTATGAATATGCTCCTCCATCTTCCTTTGCCTTGTGCTCCCACACTCCAGAGCATCAGGCAGGCCTTGTCAATCACAACTCCCCTGGGGTGGAGGAATGTGTCTCAATTCAGTCTGATTCTCTACTGGAGAAGGACAGTAAGAAGTTGGTTGCAACCCAATTCCCACTGCAAAATATCCTGATATTGTTTTATTATCTGTCCTAGACAGCGTTTAATTTTTTTCAGAATTCTTTTAGTTTGTTCAGCTCCTCACCATTCTTTTAATATATCCACCTTTTTCTTTGAATTCAGTAGAATCAGTTTCATTTGAGTTGAGCCAAAAACTATAAAAGATAACCCAATACTCTGTCTCTGAGCACTGAAGCATATATATGTGTGTATATATATATACATATATATGTATATATATATATATGTATATATATATACATATATATAGTTATAATAACAATGATCTTAATTTGTCAATAATAATCAATGGAAAAATATTATATACTGACTAAACTGTCTTAAATGCCTTTATTCTAAATCAATGAATTATTTATACTTACCATCATATGAAGAAATAAGTAGAATCCTTCATTGAATAGGCTAAGTCCTAGTTCTAGAAGTCTTGCTTTAAGATAAAAAGTATATACATCCAGTGTCTGTATTTGCTTTATTATATTAAATGTTTAAAATATCATTCACCCTCAACAGTGAATGGAATGATTGACACAGTTGAAGCTTCAATGTGAGTCCTAGGTAGATTTCAATGAGTAGAAAGAAAACAGTGCCTATATCAAAACATTTTATAGATCTAGGAAATGAAAATACAAATTTTTTAATGAAGTAGTAGTTATATGATGTATTCAGAGAAAATTTAAAATAAGATGATGCTTACTTCCCTTAAACCTTTCTATAATTTTAACAAAGTAGTTGGCATTTCATAAATATCACCTATGCTCTTACTCAGTCATCAATTATTTATCAAGTGCCATTATGGGAAAGGAATTTCTTTGGTACTGAAGTTAGAACAATAAACAAAAAGAACAAAAATCCTTGCCCTCATGAAGATTATATTCTACTTAAAAGACAAATACTTAACAGCCTTGCAGGAAAGTAGTTGTTTGAACATGATAAACACTAAAGGAGAAAAAGCAGGAAAGTAGGTTTATGAATATGCTCCTCCATCTTCCTTTGCCTTGTGCTCCCACACTCCAGAGCATCAGGCAGGCCTTGTCAATCACAACTCCCCTGGGGTGGAGGAATGTGTCTCAATTCAGTCTGATTCTCTACTGGAGAAGGACAGTAAGAAGTTGGTTGCAACCCAATTCCCACTGCAAAATATCCTGATATTGTTTTATTATCTGTCCTAGACAGCGTTTAATTTTTTTCAGAATTCTTTTAGTTTGTTCAGCTCCTCACCATTCTTTTAATATATCCACCTTTTTCTTTGAATTCAGTAGAATCAGTTTCATTTGAGTTGAGCCAAAAACTATAAAAGATAACCCAATACTCTGTCTCTGAGCACTGAAGCATATATATGTGTGTATATATATATACATATATATGTATATATATATAGTATATATATATACATATATATAGTTATAATAACAATGATCTTAATTTGTCAATAATAATCAATGGAAAAATATTATATACTGACTAAACTGTCTTAAATGCCTTTATTCTAAATCAATGAATTATTTATACTTACCATCATATGAAGAAATAAGTAGAATCCTTCATTGAATAGGCTAAGTCCTAGTTCTAGAAGTCTTGCTTTAAGATAAAAAGTATATACATCCAGTGTCTGTATTTGCTTTATTATATTAAATGTTTAAAATATCATTCACCCTCAACAGTGAATGGAATGATTGACACAGTTGAAGCTTCAATGTGAGTCCTAGGTAGATTTCAATGAGTAGAAAGAAAACAGTGCCTATATCAAAAACATTTTATAGATCTAGGAAATGAAAATACAAATTTTTTAATGAAGTAGTAGTTATATGATGTATTCAGAGAAAATTTAAAATAAGATGATGCTTACTTCCCTTAAACCTTTCTATAATTTTAACAAAGTAGTTGGCATTTCATAAATATCACCTATGCTCTTACTCAGTCATCAATTATTTATCAAGTGCCATTATGGGAAAGGAATTTCTTTGGTACTGAAGTTAGAACAATAAACAAAAAGAACAAAAATCCTTGCCCTCATGAAGATTATATTCTACTTAAAAGACAAATACTTAACAGCATTGCAGGGAAAGTAGTTGTTTGAACATGATAAACACTAAAGGAGAAAAAGCAAGAAAGGACAACATGTCACAGAGAGGGCAAGGAAGACCGCAGAGAAAAGGAATTTTTACCAAAGATCTGGGCAAGGGAGGGACAGTCATGTGGATATTTGACCGAAGAATAAAAGCCATACATTTTGCCACAGCCTGTTTTGTTCGATTTTTTTCCCCTAGGATTGATCATCACAGCTATTTAAAAGAACACTTGGGATATTAATTTTTAGCAAATATAACAAGTGCAAAGGCCCTGAGGTCAGGAAGAGCTTAATGTATTTGAGGGGAAAAATGGGTTCAGGTGAGAATTTAGAGAGGGTGGCATTTTAGTGAAGCAGAAGAGAGGGTACAGTGAGGTTAAGTTTGAAAGGAAGTTCCAGTTAATAAGGGGCTTTGGGAGGTCTTGTTGGTGTGCTGTATTCTAGGTAAGAAATCAAAAATTTTGAAAGCAGTGAAGTATTACAATCAAATCAATATTTTCAAAAGGTTCCTCTAAGTATTTCAAGAGTCGGGAAAGAAGCGGCCCAACCAGTTAGAGACTCACCTGTTTCAGTCAGGTTTGGTGGAACTCATGTTGGCAACATAAAGATGAGTAGATACAAACCCCTTTTCTGAGAAACAGCTAATCTTTATTCAGCTAAAGTGTGACTGAGAGAAGTTTAAGCATGACATCTAAAAGTCCCCAACCCAATGCCAGACTATTATTTACCAAGAGAGTGCACACTTTCCTTGATCCTCCTTTATCAACATCTGTATTCATCTTTTGTGCTTATCCTTATTTCACCATAATACAGGGGCACTGAACGTGGAACTGATCTATCTGGCTCATTTTCTTTTGTTAATAGATTTACTTTTTAGGACAGTTTTAGCTCCATAAAACATTGAAGCACAGTACAGAAAGTCCCCTATTTCCTCCTGTACACTTCTTGCGTTAGTGTAAGGCATCTTGTATTTGCCTGGTACACTTGTTGCACTGAAGAACCATATGGAATCATTATTATCAACTAAAAGCCAAAAGTTACATTAGAACACACTCTTTGTGTTGTACATTCTATGAGTTTTAACATATGTAATTTGACATGTATCCACCATTACAGTATAACACAGAAATATTATATTATACTGTGTTCCACCTAGCCACTCTCTGTCCCTCCTCTTCCAAGATCCCTAGCAACCACTGATTTTTTTTTGCAGTTTTCATAATTTTGTGTTTTCCATAAGGACATGGTTGAAATCATATAGAATTTTGCTTTTTCATCTTCTTTCTCTTACCAGCATACACTTAAGTTCCCTGTGTCTTTTCAAAGTATGTATTGCATTTACATTTATCATGAAAAACTATCATACTGTATGGATATACTGGGCTTCCCTGGTGACTCAGACAGTAGAGGATTTACCTATAATGCAGGGAACTTGCGATTGATCCCTGGATCAGGAAGATCCCCTGGAGAAGGGAGTGGTCACCCACTCCTATATTGCCTGGAGACTTCCATGGATAGAGGATTCAATACTAAAGTTTGTTTACCCTTTCATCTATTGAAGGACATCTTAGTTGCTTCCAAGTTGCGGTAATTGTTGGTAAAGTTGCTGTACACATTTGTGTGCTGCTTTTATGTGAACATAAATTTTCAGCTTGTATAAATATTTAATACCAAGTAATAAATTGCTAAATAATGTGTTGAGGTTATATTTACTTTTGCAGTAAAGTACCAGATTATCTTCCAGAGTTAACATTCCTACCAGCACTGTACACACACACACACATAATATATATATATATATATATATATATATATATATACACATATATATGTAAACATGTCATATTTATATATGTAAACATGTTATATATATATATACATATATATATATATATACACACACAGACACATAGATAATGGTTTAGTCACTAAGTCATGTCTGACTCTTGCAACCCCATGGAATGTAACCCACCTGGTTCCTCTGTCCATGTGATTCTCCAGGCCAGAATACTGGAGTGGGTTTCCATTTCCTTCTCCATAGACAGGTAGATAGATATGAGAGACAGATAATGAGAAGAGGAATTCATCTAAAAACTGTCAGAATCGATGATGAGAAAGTTCATAGATGTTGCACACCAATCAATAGATTTGGTGTAAACATCATGTTACATTAAGTCATATTAATAAGGATTTGGACAGAAGCTGCATAATTGTACTGAGGAGAATAAAATAATGTTTGAATACACAAATAAGCATGAATAAGAGCTTTATATAGGGAGAATAAAATAATATTTGAATACACAAGCAAACATGAAGAGTTTTATATAGGACAACTAAATATTTTAGAGATTTCTCCAAATATATCTGAAATATAAATTTTAATAAAAATTCTCCAAAGCTGACTTAGAATCAAATAGAAGAATATATCAAAGAAAGCATACCCTGATGAACACTGTAAATCAGTTGCTCCATATGGGGCAATATTGCCTTCCTTGAAGGGAAAACATCTTAATCACATCTCTTTTCTTTCAATATTTGAATGTTTTCAACCCCTTCTTTCACACCATCTAAATACAATCTCACTTTCTACTCATCTTTGAAACATCTTATTGGCATTAAAACTATTTTGCTCCAAATATCTTTTGGTTGTTGTTCAGTACCTAAGTCATCTCTACCGCTTTGAGACACCAGGGACTGCAGCATGCCAGGCTTCCCTGTGCTTCACCATCTCCCGAAACTTGCTCAAACTCATGGTCATTGAGTCAGAGATGCCATCCAACCATCTCATCCTCTGTCGCCCCCTTCTCCATCTGCCCTCAGTCTTTCCCAGCATCAGGGTCTTTTTCAATGGGTCATCTCTTTGCATCATATGGCCAAAGGATTGGAGCTTCAGCTTCAGCATCAGTCAGTCCTTTCAATGAATACTCTGGGTTGATTTCCTTTAGAATTGACTGTTTTGATCACCTTGCTCTTCACAGGACTTTCCAGAGCTTTCTCCAGTACCACAGTACAAAAGCATCAATTCTTCAGCACTCAGCCTTCTTTATGGTCCACCTCTCACACCCACACATGACTACTGGAAAAAGCATAGCTTAGACTATAAGGACCTTTGTCAACAACAATAAGGACCTTTGCCTTTGCTTTTTAATTCACTGTTTAGGTTGGTCTAACTTTCCTTCCATGAAGCAAGTGTCTTGTAATTTCATGGTTGCAGTCATCATCCGCAGTGGTTTTTGGAGCCCAAGAAAATAAGTCACTATCACTGCTTCCAGTCTTTCCCCTTTTATTTGCCATGATGTCATGGGACATGTCATGATCTTAGTTTTTTGAATGTTCAGTTTCAAGCCAGCTGTTTTCATTCTTCATTTTTGCCTTCAGGATGAAGGAAATATTTTTTACTGAAGTTAAAATTATTTAGCTCTCTTCAAAGTTGTTTTTGATAAGTAACACTCCTAATATGAGACTTTTGGTTAATTACACTTATGGATGAGTCTCTTCCCTAGAAGAAGAGATGAAAAAGTCACTAGTTAGGGATCATTTTGAAACTTCCTTGTGCCAGGTGTACAGAGGGGATGTATTTCTTCTACATTTGCTTCTTTTTGCCTCCTTCTCTATTTTACAAGGATACTATTTTTAAAAATTAATGCACATTTAAGTTACTTAAAAGTGTTTTGCCTCCATTACTTAATTTTTAAATTTAATCTTATGAAAATTTACTCTTCACAGTAGTCCATTATCTCAGTTAATCTCTATAATAATGCAAGATTTTCATACTTCTATTGTACATATGAGATTTCCTGCTCTTAAAAGTTTAAGGTGCACAGAGGTCCTCACACCATAAAGATCAAAGTCCAAATCTGAGATCAGATCTGCGACCAATACTGTCATCTTTCAGGAAAACAGTTCATTAAGAGATGTGATGAAATTCACAGAAAAGCATTTGGACATGGGCCATATTCTCACGAACTTCTTCAATGCTGCTCCTATGTATAGCCTTTTTTTGACAATCAACAACAGAAAATTCATTTGTAGAAATCATCTATCAAGTAGTTATATATTAGGATTACTTGCCTTCCAGGGATCCTTTCATACAATTCCAACAAGAAGAAAATGTCACACTGCCAAAGCCTTGGCTGGCCTGGGCAAATCCAAGGGCAGCTGCTTATATTTTCTTACTTCACATATGTGTCTAATAATCCCTATTCGGCTTTGATGTAGTCACTGGCAAGTTAACGTTTCTCCAAATCCAGCATTTCACCCAAGCATAAAGTTTCAGGCTTTGTATCATTAAGAACTAACCCATTTTCTCCACTTAAATGCCCATATCTCTCTTGGCACAATTATGAATGACTCAGCACATCCCTAATATTGGTGTTTATCTTTTGTTTGGGTAACTCATGTGCCTTCTACCCTAAAATTTGTTCCATTTGCTCCTGAACATTAAAAGATACTTGTAAATTTATTCTTATAACACTTTATCCTGTTATATTTATTCTTGGTGGTTGTTCCTCAGTCACCAAGTCAAGTCTGGCTCTTTGCAACCCCATGAACTGCAGCACATCAGGCTACTATGTCCCTTACTATCTCCCAGAGCTTGTTCAAATTCATATCCACTGAGCTGGTGTTACTGTGTAATTATCTCATCCTTTGCCACCCATTTCTTCTTTTGTATTCAGTCTTCAGCAGCATCACAGTCATTTTCAATGAGTCAGTTCTTACATCAAGTGGCCAGAGTATTGGAGCTTCAGCTACCTCATCAATCCTTCCAGTAAATATTCAGGTTTGAATTCCTTTAGACTTAACTGGTTTGATCTCCTTGCAATCCAAGGGGCTTTCAAGAATCTTCTCCAGCGCCACAATTCTAAAACATCAATTACATCTATTCTAATAAGTTATATTTCATGACGATTGTTTTTATCCAAACTGCCCTCTATAAATTTCATATCATCTAGAAATGGGATATTATCTCAATAATTTATGCACTCAGAAAAATTTTATTGAAATCCTAGAAATTTCCAAATACTATAAAGCACAATATATAAAGATTAAATGAATCTTAGTCTTAAATTCATCATAGGAAAGAACAAAACATTAAAATTATAATAATTACAATGGTAATAATTAAAACAATAATCATCACTTCTCATACCTACTATATCTCAAATATGTGGTAGAGACAAAACTTTCAGCCTTAATTCTAATGAATGGACATCAACAACAGAAAATTCATTTGTAGAAATCATCTATCAAGTAGTTATATATTAGGATTACTTGCCTTCCAGGGATCCTTTCATACAATTCCAACAAGAAGAAAATGTCACACTGCCAAAGCCTTGGCTGGCCTGGGCAAATCCAAGGGCAGCTGCTTATATTTTCTTACTTCACATATGTGTCTAATAATCCCTATTCGGCTTTGATGTAGTCACTGGCAAGTTAACGTTTCTCCAAATCCAGCATTTCACCCAAGCATAAAGTTTCAGGCTTTGTATCATTAAGAACTAACCCATTTTCTCCACTTAAATGCCCATATCTCTCTTGGCACAATTATGAATGACTCAGCACATCCCTAATATTGGTGTTTATCTTTTGTTTGGGTAACTCATGTGCCTTCTACCCTAAAATTTGTTCCATTTGCTCCTGAACATTAAAAGATACTTGTAAATTTATTCTTATAACACTTTATCCTGTTATATTTATTCTTGGTGGTTGTTCCTCAGTCACCAAGTCAAGTCTGGCTCTTTGCAACCCCATGAACTGCAGCACATCAGGCTACTATGTCCCTTACTATCTCCCAGAGCTTGTTCAAATTCATATCCACTGAGCTGGTGTTACTGTGTAATTATCTCATCCTTTGCCACCCATTTCTTCTTTTGTATTCAGTCTTCAGCAGCATCACAGTCATTTTCAATGAGTCAGTTCTTACATCAAGTGGCCAGAGTATTGGAGCTTCAGCTACCTCATCAATCCTTCCAGTAAATATTCAGGTTTGAATTCCTTTAGACTTAACTGGTTTGATCTCCTTGCAATCCAAGGGGCTTTCAAGAATCTTCTCCAGCGCCACAATTCTAAAACATCAATTACATCTATTCTAATAAGTTATATTTCATGACGATTGTTTTTATCCAAACTGCCCTCTATAAATTTCATATCATCTAGAAATGGGATATTATCTCAATAATTTATGCACTCAGAAAAATTTTATTGAAAGCCTAGAAATTTCCAAATACTATAAGGCACTATAGATAAAAATTAAATGAATCTTAGTCTTAAATTCATCATAGGGAAGAACAAAACATTAAAATTATAATAATTACAATGGTAATAATTAAAACAATAATCATCACTTCTCATACCTACTATATCTCAAATATGTGGTAGAGACAAAACTTTCAGCCTTAATTTTCTGGAATGCAAAGGTGGTTCCTTAAATCCTCTAGGGTTTGTTGTTATGTTGTTGTTTAATTGCTCAGTTGTGTTGAATTCTTTGCAACCCCATGGAATGTAACCCACGATGATCCTCTGTCTATGGGATTTCCCAGGCAAGAATGCTTTAGTGGATTACCATTTCCTTCTCCAGGGTATCTTCCCAAACCAGTTATTGAACCCACATCTCCAGCATCTCCGATTGCAGGTGCATTCTTTACCACAGTGCCACCAGGGAAGCCCAGAGTTCGTTTATCTCTCAGTAAACATTGAGAAAGTGAAAGCTGTCAGTAGCACACCCGGGAAGGGGTCGGAGGGAGGGTCATTGAGAGAAGAAGGCTTTTATGGGAAGGTTCTCATAGGTGAAGAGTGTACTTTAGATTTATTTTTTCTGAGTTATTTCTGCACATGCAATTTAATCTGTCTCAATTATTTTTTGTTGCATTGTACTTTTCCAAGATAAAATACAATCTTACACATACAAAAATTACTCTAAAATATTGATTAAAATAAAGTTTTCAAAATGCCATTGAATATCTTTAATGTTGACATTTGAAGTTATTTCCTTTCATTACAGTTATCAAATACTATTCCAACTATACATTTTAGTCTTTATTTCTCTGCTTTGCATACATATGTATACAGTCTTCCCTGGTGGCTCAGAAGGTAAAGTATTTGCAAACAGCAATGTGGGAGATATGGATTCAGTCCCTGGGGTGGAAAGATACCCTGGAGAATGAAATGACAACCACTCCAGTATTCTTGCCTTGAGAATTCCATGGACAGAGGAGCCTGCTGGGCTCAACCCATGGGGTCGCAAAGCGTTGGACATGACTTAATGACTAACACATACACACGCACACGTGTGTGTGTGTGTGTGTGTGTGTGTGTGTGTGTGTACATGTATGATATGTGTAAGAAGTCTTGTCAAATCATTTGCTTTCAGCTTTGACACTCCCTTGGTCTCATAAAATAAAATTTGAGCTCTCAATGATGATTATTTTATTTTACTCCCATAAAAATATTTCTCTACTAATGCTTATAATTTAAGCTCTAGACATTTTGTTTGTTTGTTTTTGATTCAATGCTGCAGTCTCATTCTGAGGAGAGCGTCTGGCACAAGGCAGGTTCCTACCTAGTGGTTGTTGGAAAAAATGAAGTAATGATTGGCTACATTAAATTTATTTCAGGGCCGGAAAAATATTGTAGCTGATCTAATGGTACTGAAATAACCTTCCAGTTTATTCTGAAAATTATAGTCACTTTTGTTCCAGATGGCTCTGATCTTGAAAAATCAAAGAGGTAAACTCAGACTTGAATTGTGGATTATATAAAAGCATAGTGGGCAACATAAGGCCTAGTGAGCAGGACTGTAGACCACCCATGGAAACCCAGAAAAGCTTTCTTGTCACTACATGTAAGCCAGTCCTAGTAGCAACAATGTACCCCATTCCTCCCTGATTTATCCATGTAGGCACATTAAATTTACACTCAGCCTGTAAACATTTAAAGCAAAGCTTTTTATCGGGATGAAGTGATAAAGAAAGTGGTGGAAACCCCTAATGAAGGCCGGCTTCGTTAATGACAGGGAAAGAGCGGTGACACAAAGGATAAAGACAGAAACAAAGATAAGAGAGTATAGAGCGGGGATCAGGGGGCTAGACACCTCCAAGAGGTGCTAGCAACAATTGTCTCCCACATAGTCTTCTTATTGGAAAATTTTACATGAATACATGCCTTGGGGCAAGTAGTGTATGGGCACACAAATCAGATAAACAATTCCTTCTAGGCATGGATAAACATAACCGTTTGCTAATTTCAAGCAGAGACGCCTGTTCAACTTAATTACTCTTGTTATTTGTCTTAAGGACTACAGAAGTCCTATCTCGTGACCCACACCCAGGAAAGCAAGCCATCTAAGGATCCCAGATCCGCAGATCCTTTCTGACTGCATTCCACTGGATGATGAGTTCAGGAGAGTGTGACTTGTGTCCTGACTTTTCTCCATGAATTCTGGTTTCAATTATAATGCTTCTGCTAAACCCATCTCCCACAAACCCCCTCACCTGCAATCAACTTTTTTCCCGAGCTTTTAGCAGGTCACTGATGTCAACTAAAAATCAGTCACAACCAGAAAGTAAAGAGTTATTTTAATTAGTGGGAATATTTAGGACTCTGAGCCTGGGAGACAGCATTTGAAATAGTTGCTCTGATAAGACTGCTCAAAGGAGACAGGAGAGGGAGTCAGACTACTCATGAGTTTACAACAAAGAAAGCGGACAATTTGAACTTCAAAGACCAGGTATCAAGTTAAGGAATTTAGCATTCTAGGTATGGGAAGATGCAACCCTCTGGGCTCACTGAATTCATTCCTTTCATATGCATCTCAGTAGTCTGGGGCCAAATCTTGCTTCCTTGTTCACCTTATGAAATGGCAGAGGTGGCAGTGGGTGGTTTCTTGCATTTCCCCCTGGGGCTCCTCAGCAGTCTTGCTGGGGATGGTTTCTTGCAGTTTTGAGCACCCTCTTCGTAACGAACAATGTACCCCATGGAAACCCAGAAAAGCTTTCTTGTCACTACATGTAAGCCAGTCCTAGTAGCAACAATGTACCCCATTCCTCCCTGATTTATCCATGTAGGCACATTAAATTTACACTCAGCCTGTAAACATTTAAAGCAAAGCTTTTTATCGGGATGAAGTGATAAAGAAAGTGGTGGAAACCCCTAATGAAGGCCGGCTTCGTTAATGACAGGGAAAGAGCGGTGACACAAAGGATAAAGACAGAAACAAAGATAAGAGAGTATAGAGCGGGGATCAGGGGGCTAGACACCTCCAAGAGGTGCTAGCAACAATTGTCTCCCACATAGTCTTCTTATTGGAAAATTTTACATGAATACATGCCTTGGGGCAAGTAGTGTATGGGCACACAAATCAGATAAACAATTCCTTCTAGGCATGGATAAACATAACCGTTTGCTAATTTCAAGCAGAGACGCCTGTTCAACTTAATTACTCTTGTTATTTGTCTTAAGGACTACAGAAGTCCTATCTCGTGACCCACACCCAGGAAAGCAAGCCATCTAAGGATCCCAGATCCGCAGATCCTTTCTGACTGCATTCCACTGGATGATGAGTTCAGGAGAGTGTGACTTGTGTCCTGACTTTTCTCCATGAATTCTGGTTTCAATTATAATGCTTCTGCTAAACCCATCTCCCACAAACCCCCTCACCTGCAATCAACTTTTTCCTGAGCTTTTTAGCAGGTCACTGATGTCAACTAAAAATCAGTCACAACCAGAAAGTAAAGAGTTATTTTAATTAGTGGGAATATTTAGGACTCTGAGCCTGGGAGACAGCATTTGAAATAGTTGCTCTGATAAGACTGCTCAAAGGAGACAGGAGAGGGAGTCAGACTACTCATGAGTTTACAACAAAGAAAGCGGACAATTTGAACTTCAAAGACCAGGTATCAAGTTAAGGAATTTAGCATTCTAGGTATGGGAAGATGCAACCCTCTGGGCTCACTGAATTCATTCCTTTCATATGCATCTCAGTAGTCTGGGGCCAAATCTTGCTTCCTTGTTCACCTTATGAAATGGCAGAGGTGGCAGTGGGTGGTTTCTTGCATTTCCCCCTGGGGCTCCTCAGCAGTCTTGCTGGGGATGGTAGTATCTTCAGGATTGCAGTTTTGAGCACCCTCTTCATGTTTGGAGGCCAGAATCACTGACGACTGTGACATTTCTTACTTATTGATATGGCAGGAGATATTTTCATTTCACACTGGGATGTCTAGTTATATTACTTATGTCTGACCCTAGATCACAAAACAGAGTTTCTCTTGCCTCTTGCTTCATTTGCTTTTTAAGGAAAGTCAGCGTCAGTTGTCTTAAATCATCATCTGAAAAGGAATACATGCATTCAAACGCTCTAATTTGTAACATGGGCTCAACTTGGTATTGCATTGTGAGATTGAAGTGAAAGTCACTCAGTCATGTCCGACTCTTTGCAACCCATGGACAAGCCATGGAATTCTTCAGGCAAGACTCCTGGAGTGGGCAGCCTTTCCCTTCTCCAAGGGATATTCGCAAACCAAGGACTGAACCCGAGGCTCCCGCATTGCAGGCAGATTCTTCACTATCTAAGCCACCAGGGAAGCCCATATACATACGTACATATGTGTGTATCTTACATATATATTACATGTCTAGCAGAGAAATAAAGACAAAAATGTATACTTGGGATAGTATTTGAACCCAGATCTCCTGCATAATAGGCAGATTCTTTACCATCTGAACCACCAGGGAAGCCTGAGTGTACTGGATGGATAGCCTATCCATTTTTCAGGGGAACTTCCCAACTCAGGAATCAAACTGGGTTCTCTGCACTGCAGGTGGATTCTTTACCAGCTGTGCTACAAGGGAATCCCCACATTATAAGAAGAAGAGGTTTATGTTCTCACTGATCTGTTTGTTGCTGTAAAAGTTCCTCAAAAGTGAGTTCTCTCATTGTAGTAAAATCAACTCTGGTGACATTGGACACTAACACATGTTGCTGACAATACAGGAGAGGGAGTCAGACTACTCATGAGTTTACAACAAAGAAAGCGGACAATTTGAACTTCAAAGACCAGGTATCAAGTTAAGGAATTTAGCATTCTAGGTATGGGAAGATGCAACCCTCTGGGCTCACTGAATTCATTCCTTTCATATGCATCTCAGTAGTCTGGGGCCAAATCTTGCTTCCTTGTTCACCTTATGAAATGGCAGAGGTGGCAGTGGGTGGTTTCTTGCATTTCCCCCTGGGGCTCCTCAGCAGTCTTGCTGGGGATGGTAGTATCTTCAGGATTGCAGTTTTGAGCACCCTCTTCATGTTTGGAGGCCAGAATCACTGACGACTGTGACATTTCTTACTTATTGATATGGCAGGAGATATTTTCATTTCACACTGGGATGTCTAGTTATATTACTTATGTCTGACCCTAGATCACAAAACAGAGTTTCTCTTGCCTCTTGCTTCATTTGCTTTTTAAGGAAAGTCAGCGTCAGTTGTCTTAAATCATCATCTGAAAAAGGAATACATGCATTCAAACGCTCTAATTTGTAACATGGGCTCAACTTGGTATTGCATTGTGAGATTGAAGTGAAAGTCACTCAGTCATGTCCGACTCTTTGCAACCCATGGACAAGCCATGGAATTCTTCAGGCAAGACTCCTGGAGTGGGCAGCCTTTCCCTTCTCCAAGGGATATTCGCAAACCAAGGACTGAACCCGAGGCTCCCGCATTGCAGGCAGATTCTTCACTATCTAAGCCACCAGGGAAGCCCATATACATACGTACATATGTGTGTATCTTACATATATATTACATGTCTAGCAGAGAAATAAAGACAAAAATGTATACTTGGGATAGTATTTGAACCCAGATCTCCTGCATAATAGGCAGATTCTTTACCATCTGAACCACCAGGGAAGCCTGAGTGTACTGGATGGATAGCCTATCCATTTTTCAGGGGAACTTCCCAACTCAGGAATCAAACTGGGTTCTCTGCACTGCAGGTGGATTCTTTACCAGCTGTGCTACAAGGGAATCCCCACATTATAAGAAGAAGAGGTTTATGTTCTCACTGATCTGTTTGTTGCTGTAAAAGTTCCTCAAAAGTGAGTTCTCTCATTGTAGTAAAATCAACTCTGGTGACATTGGACACTAACACATGTTGCTGACAATACTGTGGACAAATAAGAAAATTATTTTCCTAAGAGAGTACTTGGGCTTCCCCAGTGGCTCAGTAGTAAAGAATCTACCTGCAATGTAAGAGATACTAGTTTGACTCCTGGGCCAGAAAGATTCCCTAGAGGAGGGCTTGACAACCCACTCCACTATTCTCGAAAGGAAGATCTCATGGACAGAGAAATTTAGTGGGCTACAGTCCATAGGGTCACAAAGTGTTGGACACAACTGAAAGGACTTAGCCTGCAAGAGTATATTTCTAAGATAGTATATTTGAATAAAGAAATCTCTCTATATTCACTTGTAAATATCCTAATTTGGAAAATCTCTGAATGCATGGATAACGAATGGTGGCATGAATACATTCAGGTCCTTTCTGTAACAAAGAATATAGTTAACCTCAGAAAGTACGATGCATTAAGTTCTCAAACAATCTCTGCAAGCCTTCCATGTTTTGGTTCAGAATAACCAATATTTAAACCTTCTTTTAAAATCTGGAAATGCTTTTCCTTCAGAAAGAAGATGATGGACAATGTGAGCTAAAGGCTTTCTTTCTTTCAAGCAGCATGTTATAGTATTGGTTTGGATCATCCATTTGCAGAGCAGGAATAGAGATGAAGTCATAGAACATGAAGTTGTGGGCATGGAGAGGGGCAGGAGAGGATGGGATAAATTGGAAGGGTACCACTGACACATATATATATTGTTGTGTGTAAAACAGATAGCTAGAGGGAAGCAGCTATAGGGTGCAGGGAGCTCAGCTCAGTGCTATCACATGGCCTAGATTAGTGGGGAGACGAGGGATGACCACAAGGGAGGGGATGTGTGTAATTATGACTGATTCACATTGCTGTATGGCAGAAACCAACACAACATTGTAAAGCAACTATACACCAATTTTTAAAATCCTTTAAAATATATATATTTTTTGGCGGCAGTTACAACAACCTTTAAAACTCTTTTTCCTCCCAAGTAATTTTTATAACACCAGATCATTTTAAAATACAGTGCTCCTAAGACTCTTTTATAGATACATATCATGAGATTACTTTCTCTTGGTTTGGAGTCCAACTTTTTATATTATAGATGGGAGCATTGACTATGAATTAGTTCATCTCAGTCCTTGAAGATTTCTGAAGACTCCTCTACCATCTCAGTGAACTTTTCACTCCTAAATTGTCACCATAAACTCAGTAGTAAAGAATCTACCTGCAATGTAAGAGATACTAGTTTGACTCCTGGGCCAGAAAGATTCCCTAGAGGAGGGCTTGACAACCCACTCCACTATTCTCGAAAGGAAGATCTCATGGACAGAGAAATTTAGTGGGCTACAGTCCATAGGGTCACAAAGTGTTGGACACAACTGAAAGGACTTAGCCTGCAAGAGTATATTTCTAAGATAGTATATTTGAATAAAGAAATCTCTCTATATTCACTTGTAAATATCCTAATTTGGAAAATCTCTGAATGCATGGATAACGAATGGTGGCATGAATACATTCAGGTCCTTTCTGTAACAAAGAATATAGTTAACCTCAGAAAGTACGATGCATTAAGTTCTCAAACAATCTCTGCAAGCCTTCCATGTTTTGGTTCAGAATAACCAATATTTAAACCTTCTTTTAAAATCTGGAAATGCTTTTCCTTCAGAAAGAAGATGATGGACAATGTGAGCTAAAGGCTTTCTTTCTTTCAAGCAGCATGTTATAGTATTGGTTTGGATCATCCATTTGCAGAGCAGGAATAGAGATGAAGTCATAGAACATGAAGTTGTGGGCATGGAGAGGGGCAGGAGAGGATGGGATAAATTGGAAGGGTACCACTGACACATATATATATTGTTGTGTGTAAAACAGATAGCTAGAGGGAAGCAGCTATAGGGTGCAGGGAGCTCAGCTCAGTGCTATCACATGGCCTAGATTAGTGGGGAGACGAGGGATGACCACAAGGGAGGGGATGTGTGTAATTATGACTGATTCACATTGCTGTATGGCAGAAACCAACACAACATTGTAAAGCAACTATACACCAATTTTTAAAATCCTTTAAAATATATATATTTTTTGGCGGCAGTTACAACAACCTTTAAAACTCTTTTTCCTCCCAAGTAATTTTTATAACACCAGATCATTTTAAAATACAGTGCTCCTAAGACTCTTTTATAGATACATATCATGAGATTACTTTCTCTTGGTTTGGAGTCCAACTTTTTATATTATAGATGGGAGCATTGACTATGAATTAGTTCATCTCAGTCCTTGAAGATTTCTGAAGACTCCTCTACCATCTCAGTGAACTTTTCACTCCTAAATTGTCACCATAAACTATGAAGATTCTAACCCCTTCCAGGGAATGAATACTGACAGCTTGCCCCAGGCTGAGACTGTAAACACTTATTAGTCGATATTTCATTTGAAATGTTCTGTTATGCTATGCATTCACCAAAGAAAAGCTTCATTTGGAAAAGACAGTAAGTTAATGAAGTCAGAAAAAAATAATCATTATTATTTTAAATTATATAACCAGAATAGCTGTATGTGAAAAAAAAAATTTTAAACTTCGTAAACATTTATTTTTTATAATGTGCTCTTAGCCTCTTTACATAGCTACAGATACAGTTTTATAAATTATACTATAAACTCAGAGGGTCACCTTGACAGAGTTGAGCGTTAGCTTTGATGTAATTTAATGAAGCATTTTGATATGAGAATTTCTGATTTAATTATAAGCCCTACTCTGCTTACCTGCCCTAAGCAATACAGTTCTCTGAACTTCATTTTCTTTATCTATAAAACATACCTCATAATGTATCCATAAAAATAGAAATGAACAATTTTAATATCATTGTGTCTTTTTTATTCTTGACTTCCCTTAACAATTAGATATTTTTCCTTTATTTCTTTCCTTATATATTTAAGAATTGATGAAATACAGTTCATATTTTAAGGCAAGATAAGAACAATTGAAACATAATTTTTCTCTCTCCTCTTTTGAGCCTCTTCCCTATTGTACATCTGCATTTTGCATTAACCAGACTTCCTCAATGGTCTATTCAGCTGTAAAGATCAATTTTTGTTCTTCTGACGCTAGCATGTAACTCCTTAAAAGATAAGATTCCTTTCTCAGTCTACTAAGGAGTCATGATGACCACCACTCCCCTTGTATATGCAGACATCTTTTGTGAACCTTTTGTACGATGCCAATAAATAATTTCTGTTAAAGATAGCAATTGTTACAGAACAGACTAGGTTAGACAACCTGTAGATATATTGGGCTATACCGAATGGGAGCTCTTAGCTTAAATATTTACTTAAGATCTTATTAATGTTACTAGGTATATTACCTGTAATCTGCTTGCTTTACAGCACTTTTGTTTCTTACATAACTGTACGTGTGACTGAGGTGCTAGGTAAAAATAGCTGTGTCACAGCAACTTGAAAAAATTGACCAAGTTGAAATATGATTGAAATTCAATAGAATAAGCCTAGATATGGGAAAAAGCAATAAGAGGAAATCATTTTCTGGACTATAATTGACTAGTAGGGCAGATGGTTCAGTGGCTTTTGGCTACCATTAACAGGGCTTAGGCCAGTAATAATGCATTGAGGTGTCCATCAACGAAATCTTTGCCTGACCTGAGAAAGAGCTTTTTGAAGACTGTGGATCAAATTGGTCCAAAAATGTCTCCCAAACCTTTGTCAAAATTAAAGCTAAAAGGAAGGAAATTATAAAACAATAAAGTCTTGCCCACCATCTTGCTCTCTAAGAGTCAAATCAATAGCCATTGTAGTTTCTGACCTACAGTATACCCTGAGAGAAATTCATCATGGAGATTAGGACAAGGCACTTTGTGCTCTGGAAAACGGCCACAACTGGACTCTGCTTACCTGCCCTAAGCAATACAGTTCTCTGAACTTCATTTTCTTTATCTATAAAACATACCTCATAATGTATCCATAAAAATAGAAATGAACAATTTTAATATCATTGTGTCTTTTTTATTCTTGACTTCCCTTAACAATTAGATATTTTTCCTTTATTTCTTTCCTTATATATTTAAGAATTGATGAAATACAGTTCATATTTTAAGGCAAGATAAGAACAATTGAAAAATAATATTTTTATCTCCTCTTTTGAGCCTCTTCCCTATTGTACATCTGCATTTTGCATTAACCAGACTTCCTCAATGGTCTATTCAGCTGTAAAGATCAATTTTTGTTCTTCTGACGCTAGCATGTAACTCCTTAAAAGATAAGATTCCTTTCTCAGTCTACTAAGGAGTCATGATGACCACCACTCCCCTTGTATATGCAGACATCTTTTGTGAACCTTTTGTACGATGCCAATAAATAATTTCTGTTAAAGATAGCAATTGTTACAGAACAGACTAGGTTAGACAACCTGTAGATATATTGGGCTATACCGAATGGGAGCTCTTAGCTTAAATATTTACTTAAGATCTTATTAATGTTACTAGGTATATTACCTGTAATCTGCTTGCTTTACAGCACTTTTGTTTCTTACATAACTGTACGTGTGACTGAGGTGCTAGGTAAAAATAGCTGTGTCACAGCAACTTGAAAAAATTGACCAAGTTGAAATATGATTGAAATTCAATAGAATAAGCCTAGATATGGGAAAAAGCAATAAGAGGAAATCATTTTCTGGACTATAATTGACTAGTAGGGCAGATGGTTCAGTGGCTTTTGGCTACCATTAACAGGGCTTAGGCCAGTAATAATGCATTGAGGTGTCCATCAACGAAATCTTTGCCTGACCTGAGAAAGAGCTTTTTGAAGACTGTGGATCAAATTGGTCCAAAAATGTCTCCCAAACCTTTGTCAAAATTAAAGCTAAAAGGAAGGAAATTATAAAACAATAAAGTCTTGCCCACCATCTTGCTCTCTAAGAGTCAAATCAATAGCCATTGTAGTTTCTGACCTACAGTATACCCTGAGAGAAATTCATCATGGAGATTAGGACAAGGCACTTTGTGCTCTGGAAAAACGGCCACAACTGGTCTTCAGATAGTGAGATCTTCTCAGGAGAAAATTTTATGAACCTAGTTTCTTAAAATTTCCTATAGCTAGAAAAGTATCAAATCCATTAACTAAGATATATCCCTTGCAAATAGCAGAAACATGTACACGGATATGTGTGTGACTGCATGCACCCCTTTGCCAAAATGATGCATACATGGCCTCCCACTTACCTCTGTGAACCAGTTCCCAGAACTTTCTAAAAGACAGTCTCCTGGGTCTCAGATTGGTTCAAATAAAATATTCCATTTTTTGTTTTAAATTAACAATCTGTCAAATTTTTCAAAGGCAGAATCATCCTGTCAGTGTATACAAAATAGATCTTGAGTCGTTTCAAGGGCAATTGAGTTGAACCAATAGATCAATTTGGTTTCTAGGGAATCGACATTTAGCAATATTAAGCTTTCATATTGAACCTCCCATCCTGAGTATGGTATCCCTCTATTTATTGTATCTTCTTTGATTTATTTCAACTTTGTTTTGTTATTTTCATCACATATATACATTTTGCATATACTTTGGAAGATTTATACCCATTTCATATATTAGTGCTTTTGGTAATTATTCTTTTTAATTGCATGTGAACCTGTGCCAGGGGCAAGCCCATCACCATGCACTGACTTTCTAGAGACTGAGCCTAGTGGCTCAGTTGGTAAAGAACTTGCCTGTAATGCAAGAGATGCAGGTTCAATCCATGGATCAAGAAGACCCTCTGGAGAAAGAAACTGCAACCCACTCCAGCTTTTGGAAATCCAAACATTCCAGATGGTTCAGTGGCTTTTGGCTACCATTAACAGGGCTTAGGCCAGTAATAATGCATTGAGGTGTCCATCAACGAAATCTTTGCCTGACCTGAGAAAGAGCTTTTTGAAGACTGTGGATCAAATTGGTCCAAAAATGTCTCCCAAACCTTTGTCAAAATTAAAGCTAAAAGGAAGGAAATTATAAAACAATAAAGTCTTGCCCACCATCTTGCTCTCTAAGAGTCAAATCAATAGCCATTGTAGTTTCTGACCTACAGTATACCCTGAGAGAAATTCATCATGGAGATTAGGACAAGGCACTTTGTGCTCTGGAAAAACGGCCACAACTGGTCTTCAGATAGTGAGATCTTCTCAGGAGAAAATTTTATGAACCTAGTTTCTTAAAATTTCCTATAGCTAGAAAAGTATCAAATCCATTAACTAAGATATATCCCTTGCAAATAGCAGAAACATGTACACGGATATGTGTGTGACTGCATGCACCCCTTTGCCAAAATGATGCATACATGGCCTCCCACTTACCTCTGTGAACCAGTTCCCAGAACTTTCTAAAAGACAGTCTCCTGGGTCTCAGATTGGTTCAAATAAAATATTCCATTTTTTGTTTTAAATTAACAATCTGTCAAATTTTTCAAAGGCAGAATCATCCTGTCAGTGTATACAAAATAGATCTTGAGTCGTTTCAAGGGCAATTGAGTTGAACCAATAGATCAATTTGGTTTCTAGGGAATCGACATTTAGCAATATTAAGCTTTCATATTGAACCTCCCATCCTGAGTATGGTATCCCTCTATTTATTGTATCTTCTTTGATTTATTTCAACTTTGTTTTGTTATTTTCATCACATATATACATTTTGCATATACTTTGGAAGATTTATACCCATTTCATATATTAGTGCTTTTGGTAATTATTCTTTTTAATTGCATGTGAACCTGTGCCAGGGGCAAGCCCATCACCATGCACTGACTTTCTAGAGACTGAGCCTAGTGGCTCAGTTGGTAAAGAACTTGCCTGTAATGCAAGAGATGCAGGTTCAATCCATGGATCAAGAAGACCCTCTGGAGAAAGAAACTGCAACCCACTCCAGTATCCTTGCCTTGGAAATCCCATGAGCAGAGGAGCCTGGCAGGTAGCAAAAGTCAGATACAACTTAGAAACTAACCACCAGGGCTTCCCTGGTGGTCCAGTGGGTAAGGACACCGCCTTGCAGTGCAAGGGGCGCCAGTTCGATCCCTGGCCTGGGAAGATCCCACGCCCGCGGAGCGACTGGACTGATGTGTCCAATTACCGAGCCGGGGCACTGGAGCGCATGCGCCTGGAGCCGGTGCTCTGCGACAACAGAGGCCACCACAATGGGAGGCCCACATGGGCCAAAGAGCAAAGATGGATGAAAATAGATAAATGAAAGACCAATAGAAGTGGCCGCCTGCCCCTCTCCCTCCCCAACTCCCCCCCAAAAAAAATAAAAAAAAAAAAAAAAAGAAACTAACCACCAGCATATAAAAATATAATTGTATTTACATATTAGCTTAGATACCTTGCTAAGTTCACTTTTTAGCTTTAGTGCCTTCTAGTATATTTTTAGGATAATCTGTGTAGACTTAATAAGCCTTAGTCCTTATTCCTGTCTTTCTGGGTTTCCGATGGCATATATTTTAGGTATTTAATTTTGTACCACATTTATTCAATGTTCTGATCTTTTTTTTGTTTGCTTTTAACAATGTTCTATGTGTGTTTCAGTTGTATAATTTCAATCTGACCTATCTTCAAGTTCACTGGTATTTCCTCTGGTGTGTCAAATCTACTTATTGGTCTGTCAAGGGTACTTTTCATCTTTGACAATTTGGTTTCTAGGGAATCAAATTTAATTGAACCTCCCATCCTGAGTATGGTATCCCTCTATTTATTGTATCTTCTTTGATTTATTTCAACTTTGTTTTGTTATTTTCATCACATATATACATTTTGCATATACTTTGGAAGATTTATACCCATTTCATATATTAGTGCTTTTGGTAATTATTCTTTTTAATTGCATGTGAACCTGTGCCAGGGGCAAGCCCATCACCATGCACTGACTTTCTAGAGACTGAGCCTAGTGGCTCAGTTGGTAAAGAACTTGCCTGTAATGCAAGAGATGCAGGTTCAATCCATGGATCAAGAAGACCCTCTGGAGAAAGAAACTGCAACCCACTCCAGTATCCTTGCCTTGGAAATCCCATGAGCAGAGGAGCCTGGCAGGTAGCAAAAGTCAGATACAACTTAGAAACTAACCACCAGGGCTTCCCTGGTGGTCCAGTGGGTAAGGACACCGCCTTGCAGTGCAAGGGGCGCCAGTTCGATCCCTGGCCTGGGAAGATCCCACGCCCGCGGAGCGACTGGACTGATGTGTCCAATTACCGAGCCGGGGCACTGGAGCGCATGCGCCTGGAGCCGGTGCTCTGCGACAACAGAGGCCACCACAATGGGAGGCCCACATGGGCCAAAGAGCAAAGATGGATGAAAATAGATAAATGAAAGACCAATAGAAGTGACCCTCCCGCCCCCTCCTTCCCCAACTCCCCCCCAAAAAAAAAAAAAAAAAAAAAGAAACTAACCACCAGCATATAAAAATATAATTGTATTTACATATTAGCTTAGATACCTTGCTAAGTTCACTTTTTAGCTTTAGTGCCTTCTAGTATATTTTTAGGATAATCTGTGTAGACTTAATAAGCCTTAGTCCTTATTCCTGTCTTTCTGGGTTTCCGATGGCATATATTTTAGGTATTTAATTTTGTACCACATTTATTCAATGTTCTGATCTTTTTTTTGTTTGCTTTTAACAATGTTCTATGTGTGTTTCAGTTGTATAATTTCAATCTGACCTATCTTCAAGTTCACTGGTATTTCCTCTGGTGTGTCAAATCTACTTATTGGTCTGTCAAGGGTACTTTTCATCTTTGTAAATGTGCTTTTCCATTTGACTCTTTTTTACAGTTTCTGTGTATCTGCTGGAATTACACAATGGATCATGCACATGGAAAATCTCTTTTGGTGAAGAGACTTTAATGTACTCATTAGAATTATTTTAAGATTTGTATCAGATTTTATACCATTGTTATTTTTTGCTTGGTTTCTTGAAGTGTACTGTTTTTGCTTAATTTTTTCTATCTCATAAGTTTCTTGTGGAAAGTGAGTATCTTGTCTTGAGCAGTAGGTACTGAAGCATATTAATTGTTATGACTGCAATGGGCATAGCTACACTTTCTTCCTGCTACAATTTTAATGCGGAAGATTTTTAGTCAGTCTAGTCAGAAGTTAAGGTGGGTTTCTGAATTCTTCTTGCTGTAATACATTCTAGAACCAAATGCCTCAAACTCCTCTGACCTTACTGCCTCTTTAGAGGTGAGATTGGTTTTCAGAAGGATGCCTCCATCACAAGGTCCATTCCACACTTAGTTTAGGTGAGCCTGGAATATATGTCTCAATGCACTTTCCTTCTGTTAACAATGTTGGTAGTTAGTGCCCGTTAGTTGCTATTGATATCTTTTAGTATGAGGTGGTTTTGAAGAAGCATTTTCTGTCCTTTTGCTTATTATTCAGTCTTAGGAAGACATTGAATCTCTGGGTCATAGGATGGGACTGTCACCTACAAATTAGCAATGCCATCCACCTATCTCTACAAAGATTAAATTATGCATGGCGGCTGCTGCTGACCTTCATTTCCCCTGAAAGAAGTCAGGGTGTAGAGCAGAAATGAGGTACTCCGCTTGAGAGAAAAAGTGGCAGGTCAGGTCTTCAGACAGACATTTTAGAAGCCAGTTTAATGAGCCCAATTCTTGTGTTTCTTCATATCTAGAAAAGCACTTAAATCCTTCATGGTGACAACTGTTCTTTATGACTAGCGAAGCTTCAGGGAACTAGTAGAAACCTTCTGGAAAAATTTGTGCTTGAGGGCTTCCCCTGGTGGTCCAGTGGGTAAGGACACCACCTTGCAGTGCAAGGGGCGCCGGTTCGATCCCTGGCCTGGGAAGATCCCACGTGCCCGTGGAGCGGTTGGACCCATGTGTCCAATTACCGAGCCGGAGCTCTGGAGCGCATGCGCCCAGAGCCGGTGCTCTGCAACGACAGACGCCACAGCGATGGGAGGCCCACAGGAGCCAAAGAACAAAGACGGATGAAAATAGAGAAATGAAAGACCAGTGGAGGTGGCCCGCCTGCTCCCTCCTCTCCCCAACCCGACCCCCACCCAAAATAAATAAATAAATCTTTTAAAAAAAAAAAAAATATGTGCTTGATTTCGTGCATTCCCCCTTCACCAAAAGTCACATTTATACTGACCATCACCCTGCCTCTTAGAAGCAGTTTCTCGGTGATATCTACGAGCTGCAGTCCTCATTTTGCCCCCAAATAAAGCTTAACTAGCAACACTCGTACATTGTTTTAAGACTACAGGATCTTCCCATTTATCAAATCCAGTCTCTGGTGTAGCTCTGGGCCAATCTCTTTGCCTATTCCTTCCAACTGATAGGTTTTTTTAATTTTAATTTCCCCAGATGCAATAGGTTTTCATCTTTATCCACCATGGCTACCTCTGATACTAGAATGTCCTTCTGATTTCATGGCTCAAGCAGCACGTCTTACTGTTCTCCTAGCCTGGAAATGCTGCAGAATTATTATTACTGTTATTTCCCTATTCTGGATCCAATTCAAAGCTGGGAGAATCTTAATTCACTGGATGATTGGACTGGAGAAGTATAGAATATATTGCCTCTTGAACTAAGACCTACTTACCAAGTATCAGTCTTCTTTCTTGGTAGCAGGAGGGTTACAATGCAGTAGCATGTCCTTTATTAGGAGACGATCTCCCATCATACCTCAGCCCACTAGACTCCAGGGTACTTAAATTATATAGTAAGCCGTAAGTCTTGGTATGATTTATTTCTCACCTTCTCAAATATCTTCACTGAGGCTTCCTATATATTTGCTCACTTTGTGCATTTCACATGATGATAACAATAGAGTGGATCAATGTGATGTTCTGCAGAATCTCCAAATGGTTCAGATATAACAGAAGGCAGGAGAGTAACACAGTCCATGCATGTATACATGCTAAGTTGCTTCAGTTGTATCTGACTCTGCAACTCTGTGGACTGTAGCCCTCCAGTTTCTTCTGTCCATGAGGTTCTCTAGGTAAGAATAAGGGAATGGTTTGCCATGCCCTCTTCCAGAGGATCTTCCTGACCCAGAGGTTAAACCTACATCTCTTATATATCCTGCATTTGTAGGAAGGTTCTTTACCACTAGCTCTATCTGGGAAGCCCAGCATAGTCCATAGTGCATGTCAATTCAGATTCAATATTTCGGTAGCCTTTTCTTTGAAAAGTTTTCCCACATTTCATAATTACATAAGTAAAAGGTGACAGATTCCTTAGGGAGGAATACCTACATAGAGCTTTTGCTGCCATGTTGCAAGATCCCTTCAACCTGTCCTTCAATCAGTGGGTGAGCACTGGGTCTGAAAACTTACTTGGAATCGTGTATGAAATGATGATTTTTGGATTGATTGCATATGTTGCCTATAAAAAGAGTGTCTTCTGGATCTGCTCTGGAAACAAATTCAGCTGGTGAATCTTCCAACCATGCATGGGATATACACTCTGTCATGCCCATTTTTGACCCATTTTTCTACCATGTGGCAATGATACTTAGCACAAGCAATTGCTTTTACTAAATTTCAAAGAGCTATCGAGTACCAAAATTGGTAACGTGTGGCTGAACTGCACTGACTCTGTTTGTCAGCCCCTCTAAGGCTCATAGTCCTACTTCTGTTTGTTTAGCCCTTAAGCTGGAATTTTGATTGGACTGAGAAGTATAGAATATATTGCCTCTTGAACTAAGACCTACTTACCAAGTATCAGTCTTCTTTCTTGGTAGCAGGAGGGTTACAATGCAGTAGCATGTCCTTTATTAGGAGACGATCTCCCATCATACCTCAGCCCACTAGACTCCAGGGTACTTAAATTATATAGTAAGCCGTAAGTCTTGGTATGATTTATTTCTCACCTTCTCAAATATCTTCACTGAGGCTTCCTATATATTTGCTCACTTTGTGCATTTCACATGATGATAACAATAGAGTGGATCAATGTGATGTTCTGCAGAATCTCCAAATGGTTCAGATATAACAGAAGGCAGGAGAGTAACACAGTCCATGCATGTATACATGCTAAGTTGCTTCAGTTGTATCTGACTCTGCAACTCTGTGGACTGTAGCCCTCCAGTTTCTTCTGTCCATGAGGTTCTCTAGGTAAGAATAAGGGAATGGTTTGCCATGCCCTCTTCCAGAGGATCTTCCTGACCCAGAGGTTAAACCTACATCTCTTATATATCCTGCATTTGTAGGAAGGTTCTTTACCACTAGCTCTATCTGGGAAGCCCAGCATAGTCCATAGTGCATGTCAATTCAGATTCAATATTTCGGTAGCCTTTTCTTTGAAAAGTTTTCCCACATTTCATAATTACATAAGTAAAAGGTGACAGATTCCTTAGGGAGGAATACCTACATAGAGCTTTTGCTGCCATGTTGCAAGATCCCTTCAACCTGTCCTTCAATCAGTGGGTGAGCACTGGGTCTGAAAACTTACTTGGAATCGTGTATGAAATGATGATTTTTGGATTGATTGCATATGTTGCCTATAAAAAGAGTGTCTTCTGGATCTGCTCTGGAAACAAATTCAGCTGGTGAATCTTCCAACCATGCATGGGATATACACTCTGTCATGCCCATTTTTGACCCATTTTTCTACCATGTGGCAATGATACTTAGCACAAGCAATTGCTTTTACTAAATTTCAAAGAGCTATCGAGTACCAAAATTGGTAACGTGTGGCTGAACTGCACTGACTCTGTTTGTCAGCCCCTCTAAGGCTCATAGTCCTACTCTTTCCCCTGTCTGCATGTTCAAGCTTTAACCTGCTCGAAAAAAAGGCACCCGTTAAGTTTCCTATCAGCTTTAACCCATGCCTTCATCAGATATGAAAGTCGAATAGTGTCTTTCCCTGATACAGATGTTTATTGGTAATGGTTGTTTCCTCAGAGAGGAAAAAGTTCCAGTTCCTATCTGTTCTGACATGCATCTAACTTGGTAGTCAGGTTTTATTTATAACTTTGTCCCCTTTAATTCGCCCCCTGCACCCCTTTCCATGATACAAGTGCAGCTGTGACTGCCTCTTGATCATCCATCTGCCTGACCTTTCCTTCCTGTATGTAAATTACTCACAATAAAGACCATAATGGCACTTGATTGAGTTGCCCACTTCATTTATTGGTCTCAAAGTTCTTTCTCAGTCTGGAAGATATTATTCATCATCTCTGCTTCCCAATATAGCATCACTTGGATATTTGTCATGTGTTAAATCTTGTATTGCAAGATTACTCCAAAGTCTATAAACTCTCTCTTATCTGGCTGAATATTCTACATTCTTTTGAAAACATCTCACGATTTCTTCCCATGTCCACTGTCCTGCAGCTCCTTCCACACGCTATACTTTTCTTCCCTTAGGAAACTTGCCTCTTACTATTCATACTGTCTTTGAGATTCAACCTTGGTTATTGGTCTGGTTGATAGCAAAGAGGTAGGTACACCTGGATAGGTGTGAACTTTGTGTTGAAAGATACTTGCCTGATTAAGTATTTTTCATATCTTTAAACATAAAAGAAGTGCCAGGATTAAGGGGAGACAAGTGAGGTACCTGGAAGAGGTTGGTGGTGCTAGGAGACCCTCCATTTGCACAACCTTGAGAGTGGGTGCCTCTTCAAATGTGGCTTTTGATGTGCTTGCCCCATCCTCATCCCAGTCATGCAGGAGGAGAGGCACTGGCGAATCCATGTGTGTGTTTCACTTCTGGAGGTCTAATGGATTCAGTGGAATTTTATTGGATCCATCATCTCAAGTTCATTTACCCAAATATCTCCTTCTCAGGCTTTATGGACCCATTCACTTCCTGTTAAGCCCTGGACTTTGGTGTAAGAAAAATGTGGGGACTGAGAGCTCAACCTTCTGTGAAGCTCTGCTATTTTATGATTAAATCCTGAGCTAAATCCTTCATTTTGTGTGTCCTCTAGCTGAAATAAATTAAGGTTTTCTTAAATATTTCCAGAAAGACTCTCTGCCTTCAGTTTCTCTTGAAATGGTGATTTATCACCCACACCCTGTTATTTTCTCTCTTTAATGATTCAGTGGCACTCAGCAGGAGTCACCAAATGCCATTGTTTATAAATACATTTCCTTTGATATTTCTCAGATGCCAGAGATGCTGTATCAACAAATGAGAGTCTTTCCACTTGCATAACACCTAAGTTTACCATCAAAATACAGTGCTCAGTTATACTGCTTTAACATGCCAGGTGTTATCTATACCTCACTTATTATCAGCAGCAGACTATTCAGTGCCAGTCGAAGGGTGACTAATGCAGCTGTAAGATTCTGTTCTCTGTGTACCCTCTTTCACAGCAACTGTTTTAGGTCAAAGCCCCCAGAAACAGTGAGATGAGTAATGTCATGCAAGAGTTATCCCAGAGTGCTCTTGGTAGATACACCATTTAAGAAAGTGAAGAAATCGAAATTGCTACAGGTAGGAATGTAACTTGTAAGCAAGGCAGTTTCCTAAAGCAGAAGGTAATTCTATTGTGAAACTGAGATATGAACCATTAAAAATTATATACCCAACAGCATCTGAGGATGACTGTGTTGGTCATGAGGAAGGGATATGAACAGATCTCTCTAGTTTTCATTAAAGAGTAGTTGTAGTATTGGAAGTACTTTTTTTTTTTAATAAAAGTAATCCTTTTATTAAAAATGACTGCCAAATCCAGAATGGACTACAACAAAGTCACATTTCAAATATATTTTATTTCTTCTGGGAATAAAGAGGGTTTGTATTCAAAGGCAACTGCTGAAAACCTCAATGGATTTTGAGACAAACATATAGGCAATAGGAAAATCTGTTCAAGCGCCAAATGACATAAGATGATTTGGACTGACTTATCATGAAAATCCATCATCTCAAGTTCATTTACCCAAATATCTCCTTCTCAGGCTTTATGGACCCATTCACTTCCTGTTAAGCCCTGGACTTTGGTGTAAGAAAAATGTGGGGACTGAGAGCTCAACCTTCTGTGAAGCTCTGCTATTTTATGATTAAATCCTGAGCTAAATCCTTCATTTTGTGTGTCCTCTAGCTGAAATAAATTAAGGTTTTCTTAAATATTTCCAGAAAGACTCTCTGCCTTCAGTTTCTCTTGAAATGGTGATTTATCACCCACACCCTGTTATTTTCTCTCTTTAATGATTCAGTGGCACTCAGCAGGAGTCACCAAATGCCATTGTTTATAAATACATTTCCTTTGATATTTCTCAGATGCCAGAGATGCTGTATCAACAAATGAGAGTCTTTCCACTTGCATAACACCTAAGTTTACCATCAAAATACAGTGCTCAGTTATACTGCTTTAACATGCCAGGTGTTATCTATACCTCACTTATTATCAGCAGCAGACTATTCAGTGCCAGTCGAAGGGTGACTAATGCAGCTGTAAGATTCTGTTCTCTGTGTACCCTCTTTCACAGCAACTGTTTTAGGTCAAAGCCCCCAGAAACAGTGAGATGAGTAATGTCATGCAAGAGTTATCCCAGAGTGCTCTTGGTAGATACACCATTTAAGAAAGTGAAGAAATCGAAATTGCTACAGGTAGGAATGTAACTTGTAAGCAAGGCAGTTTCCTAAAGCAGAAGGTAATTCTATTGTGAAACTGAGATATGAACCATTAAAAATTATATACCCAACAGCATCTGAGGATGACTGTGTTGGTCATGAGGAAGGGATATGAACAGATCTCTCTAGTTTTCATTAAAGAGTAGTTGTAGTATTGGAAGTACTTTTTTTTTTTAATAAAAGTAATCCTTTTATTAAAAATGACTGCCAAATCCAGAATGGACTACAACAAAGTCACATTTCAAATATATTTTATTTCTTCTGGGAATAAAGAGGGTTTGTATTCAAAGGCAACTGCTGAAAACCTCAATGGATTTTGAGACAAACATATAGGCAATAGGAAAATCTGTTCAAGCGCCAAATGATACAGTGTTTGGCTTTACAAGATGAATTTGGGTAGAAGATGGTGGTTGTACTTATAACTTTGAGTAGATTTTGAACTTAATATTATTTTAAATGATCAGGACACCCTGTGCTCTAACCTACTAAGACATATCTAAGAAATGTGAAGCAACAGCTCAGCAATGATCTTCCTCTAACATGACAAATCTGCATATTAGATAGTTGGATAGTTGGATGGATAGATAGAATGGTATTGGTAATGGTTTTGTCACCGAATTGTTTCCGACTCTTATTTTTTTTTTTTTTTAAAGATTTATTTATTTATTTACTTTGGGCAGGGGTCGTGTTGGGGAGGGAGGGGAGTGGGTGGGCCACTTCTATTGGCTTTCATTTCTCTATTTTCATTCGTCTTAGTTCCTTGGCTCCTGTGGGCCTCCCATCGCGGTGGCGTCTGTTGTCGCAGAGCGCCGGCTCCGGGCGCATGCGCTCCAGAGCTCCGGCTCGGTGATTGGACACATCAGTCCAGCCGCTCTGTGGCACGTGGGATCTTCCCAGGCCAGGGATCGAACCAGCGCCCCTTGGACTGCAAGGCGGTGTCCTTATCCACTGGACCACCAGGGGAAGCCCTGTTTCCAACTCTTATGATTCCATGAACTGTAGCCTGCCAGACTTCTGTGTCTATGAGATTTTCTAGGCAGGAATACTTGAGTGGGTTATCATTTCCTTCTCCTGGAGATCTCTCCAACACAGGGATCAAACCCTCATCTCCTGCATTCCAAGCAGTCTCCTGCATCACACGCAGATTCTTTATCTCTAACTAATTTCTAGTTTTGCTAATTTCTTTCCATCTATAAGGTAGCTTGCACTAAGAACATAAAGTGACAGTTTGTTCTATCTGTGGTTGTACTTCTGTGAGAATAGAGGTCACTCTGTAAGAATAAAGATTATAGTATTGGATAAAGTCAAGCATCCTATTTTGAGTCTCCCATATCTAAATACAAGGATTACTATCACCAATATATTGAATGGTTTTGAAAAACATGGATCGTAGTTATTTAAAATGATGTGTTTTCTTTGATTAGCAATAATAGCAAAAATATTTGGTTTCCTTGACTTTTGGGAGCCTCCTTTAACTATTTATTTATGACAAAGAATGTTTACATAATCCTAGTGCTAAAGGTAGAACTCTTGTCTGTAAAATTCATTCCTTACCTAGATTAGAATGTACCTGCAATGAGGGAGACCATGGTTCAATCCCTGGGTCAGGAAGATCACCTGGAGAAGAAAACGGCAACCCCTTACAGTATTTTTGCCTGGGAAATCCCATGGACACAGGAGTCTGGTGGACTGTACTCCATGTGACTTCAAAAAAGGTGGATACAACTGAGTGACTAAAACTTTCACTTTTCATATCAAATTGAATACTGCTACATAGTTCCTGAGCTTCATTGGTAGCTTAGAATGTAAAGAACCCACCT
Organism: Tragulus kanchil; assembly: GCA_022376925.1. Lineage (NCBI taxonomy): Eukaryota > Metazoa > Chordata > Mammalia > Artiodactyla > Tragulidae > Tragulus > Tragulus kanchil. Next base: position 150,102,394 of record JAIOJX010000004.1, read on the forward strand.
GGACTGAAGGAGACCTGGGTTGGGAAGATTCCCCTGGAGAAGGAAATGGCTACCCACTAGAGTATTCTTGCTTGGAGAATCCCTTGTACAGAGGAACCTGGTGGGCTACAGCGTATGGGTCACAAAGAGTCAGACTTGACTCACCAAATGAACACTTACACCTTACATACAATTCCTAGCATATATGGAGGGATTAATAACTAGAGGAAGCCCTTTATAATAAATATTTGCTGTCTAAATGATGTGTTGACTAATGAGTAGTTCCTAACAGTTATTTCAAACTGGGATGGAAACTTCTGAGGTTAAATCAAAAACCATCTTTCGATAAATTGAAAATCAATAAACAAATGGGAAAGAGATATCAGATGGGAATCTTAGCTTTCCTGAGAGACTGATGACTTAGGGGAACAGCTTCAATCAATGTCCAGATGCCCTTCCTGAGACTTCATTCTTAACTTGGATTCATGTGCTGCCAAATTGCAAGGAACAGAGGCCTTGCTCTTGTCACCTAATAACAGAGGATCTGGAACAGAAATGACCCATTCTGGAGGCAGGAAGACCCAATGGAGGGAAACCACAGATAATGAGGGCTCAGAACACATCTCACCTTCTTCTTGCTGAAAAGGAACTGTACCAATGAAATATTGGTCTCCTTCCAGAATGACAATGAAATCAATGATTTGATTTCCTTCCAGGTAAAAAGAAAGTATATATAAATTTAAAGTGGCAAAATGTTACTCCAGTATTGTGTCCTCTTGAGGAAGAATAGTTTTTTCATGAAAATAATGAGGGTAATTAAGTTTTTTGTTTAAAAATAATTTAGAAAATCAAGCTGATGTTTGCATTTAATATTAAAAAGATGTCTCTGAACAGCAATGCAATAATATTTCAGAGATACCCCCAAATAGATAATAAACAGCAAGTAGAAGAGATAAAATTTTAATATAGGAAAACTAAAGGCCTCTGAGCATTGTAATTGCTATGTTATCTGTGTCTTTTTTTTAACATAAGTGATATTTTTGAAAATATTTCCAAAAAAATAATTGCTCCAAATTTAACACTAACTAAAAGTTGAAGGTGCATACTTAAATGCTATCCTGTTGGGAAAACAACAGTTTTTCAAAAAGCCCAACTTATAGAGTGCATGATGGTAAATTACAAACTTGGTCTTGATGCAGCATTGTAAGTAAGAAAATTTCATAACTTACTGAAAAAAATGTGTCAATGTATTTGAATGGACAGATATTAGAATAAAACTATGAATCATGTTGTAAATTAGGTTAAAATTGAATAATTTCAAATAATAAATTACTTATTTCAAACTCTTTTTAAGAATCAAATATTTCTTAATAAAAATAACTTGGACAGTACTTTACAGATGTAGTTAAATGAGTTTTAACCAAATTTTCAGTGGACACAGAAGGAAAAGATACCAACAAAAACCAAATATATTAAAAAAATGCATTCCTCTTGGGGGGGGGGTCAAGATTTCAATGTGGATTTTGGAGGAAAAGTTAGAGAAAGTATCTTAATTACTGAAGTAAAAACATAAAATTTGCTCCCCAAAATGAAAGAGAAGGTGGATTGTGACAGTTATACTGATTCTAACTTAGGACATCCATCCTCTAAAAATTTTTCATCTGTAGCTATGTAGAGAATTGGCTCATTATTTATTAAATGTTCCTTTACTAAATTAGAATTCCAAATGTAAAATTTGGAATTAAATTAAACAGGAGTACTCATTCATTGCTGGTACGAGTATATATATATATTGCTGGTAGGAAAAAAATGGTAAGCCAGCTAGAAAGACAGCTTGGCACTTTCTTACAAAGCTAAGCATATTCGTACCATACACTACAATAGTCACACTCCCAGGTAGTTATCCAAATGAGTTAAAAATGTATGTCTGCACAAAAGCCTACATATGAATGTTTATAGCAGCTTTATTCGATTAATATTAAAAGAAATTTGTCTTTTTTTTGAACAGCAATGCAATAATATTTCAGAGATACCCCAAAGAGATAATAAACAGCAAGTAGAAGAGATAAAATTTTAATATAGGAAAACTAAAGGCCTCTGAGCATTGTAATTGCTATGTTATCTGTGTCTTTTTTTTAACATAAGTGATATTTTTGAAAATATTTCCAAAAAAATAATTGCTCCAAATTTAACACTAACTAAAAGTTGAAGGTGCATACTTAAATGCTATCCTGTTGGGAAAACAACAGTTTTTCAAAAAGCCCAACTTATAGAGTGCATGATGGTAAATTACAAACTTGGTCTTGATGCAGCATTGTAAGTAAGAAAATTTCATAACTTACTGAAAAAAATGTGTCAATGTATTTGAATGGACAGATATTAGAATAAAACTATGAATCATGTTGTAAATTAGGTTAAAATTGAATAATTTCAAATAATAAATTACTTATTTCAAACTCTTTTTAAGAATCAAATATTTCTTAATAAAAATAACTTGGACAGTACTTTACAGATGTAGTTAAATGAGTTTTAACCAAATTTTCAGTGGACACAGAAGGAAAAGATACCAACAAAAACCAAATATATTAAAAAAATGCATTCCTCTTTGGGGGGGGGTCAAGATTTCAATGTGGATTTTGGAGGAAAAGTTAGAGAAAGTATCTTAATTACTGAAGTAAAAACATAAAATTTGCTCCCCAAAATGAAAGAGAAGGTGGATTGTGACAGTTATACTGATTCTAACTTAGGACATCCATCCTCTAAAAATTTTTCATCTGTAGCTATGTAGAGAATTGGCTCATTATTTATTAAATGTTCCTTTACTAAATTAGAATTCCAAATGTAAAATTTGGAATTAAATTAAACAGGAGTACTCATTCATTGCTGGTACGAGTATATATATATATTGCTGGTAGGAAAAAAATGGTAAGCCAGCTAGAAAGACAGCTTGGCACTTTCTTACAAAGCTAAGCATATTCGTACCATACACTACAATAGTCACACTCCCAGGTAGTTATCCAAATGAGTTAAAAATGTATGTCTGCACAAAAGCCTACATATGAATGTTTATAGCAGCTTTATTCATAATTGCCCCAAACTGAAAGCAATCAACAGGTCCTTCAGTAGGTAAATGGATAAACAAACTGGCAAATGCATACAATGGAACATTATTCAGCTATAAAAAGAAATGAACTATCAAGCCATGAAAACGCATGAAGAACCTGAAATGCGTATTTTAAATGAAAGAAGTCAATCTGCGAAGGCAATGTAGAGTATGATTCTAACTATATGACATTCTGAAATAGGCAAAAACTATGGACTCAATAAAAAGGTTAGTGGCTGGGTGATTTAGGAGAAAGAAGAGAGAAATAGGAGGAACACACAATTTTTAAGGCAGTCAGACTATTCTGTATGATATTGTAATAATGGACAAATGTCATTGTATGTTTTAAAGAACCCATAGAGTGCACAGCACAAAGAGTGAACCCTAATGTAAGCTATATGCTCATACTTAGTTGCTCAGTCATTTTGACTCTTTGCAACCCCATGGACTATAGCCCACCAGGCTCCTCTGTCCATACAAGAATTTTTACAGCAATAGTGGATTGGGTTGTCATGACCTCCTCCAGGGGATCTTCCCAAGCCAGAGATTGAAGCCACCTCTCCTGCATCTCCTACGTTGCAGGCAGATTCTTAACCACTCAGCCACCAGTCTCCCGACATCATCTATGGACTTTAGTTAATAATAAACTGTCAACATTGACTCATCAATTGTAGCAAATATGTTATACCAATGGAGGGTGTTAGTAATATACAAATGTATGTGGTAGAGAGTGAGGGAAGTCTTTGCTATACTGCCCACTTTCTTTTCTATAAACCTAAAGCAACTCTAAATAATAAACTCTATTTTAAAAACAGTAGCTGTGGACATATTATATGACAGTTACGTTCCATGCTCAAAGAATCAGGGATAAGTTTTCACACTTAAGTACCACCTTCTTTGAAGATTATTCCTGTTTATTATATTCAAGTTGTGATGGTTTTTTGCTTTCTCATGTATAAGCATATATGAAACAAGTATGTTTGGGTGTGCAATGAGAAAATAATCTATTCTTTGTCTCCAGCCTAAAGCTGTTAGCCTCTGTCTGTGAAGATAAAGGAGGTCTCCAGAGCTGTTCTCAAGTAACATTTCTATTTAACAGATAAAATACGTAAATTGGTCAGTTGGGAAATTAGGCACAACTAAGGTATGAAGTGCTTTGGGGAGGGAAATGGACTAATTTACATGCAGGGGCTTTGAATGCAGTAGGCATTCATTACCAATGCTTTTCCTCAGAGATTCACAATTGTGAACATCAAAGTGAAGTGAATGTGACTGTTTTCCTCAAGGTCTGGGAAAAGGAGGGCAAGAAGGCCTCTGAAAGAATGTCCACAGGATGGTCCAAAAGCAAATGGCAACCTGGAATGAATCCTGGCATTCAACAAGAAGGGAGGAAGGGAGGCTGAGATCCCAGTTCACATTCTTGATGTTGGAACTGACCTTTTATAATATTGGACTGGCTTCTGGGTGGGAATTGAAAAGGTAATCATTAAAGCTGTTATAGCTAATGCTCAAGCCAACTAGGTTACTGACTCCTATAAATTTAAGATTACATGAGGATTGTTCTCACTTGATCGACCCCCACAACTGGAAGAGAGAGCAGCAAAACAGTGGTCTTTCCTCAGTGTAGCCAGAATCCCAGGCCCCAAAAGCCCATCAGGAGATGAATGTCCAACAAACACTGTCATGACCTGGTACTCAGTGTCATTAGTTGAGATATAGGCACTGACCTTGAGGGCACTCACCAATTTAGCATAAAGTTCATTTTTCATTGTGACACAAAACTGAGACATTAATACCTGTGGAAAAGTATTGGGGACATGGCAATGTTTTTCATAGAAACCATAGTGTTGTCTGGAAAATGAAGTTCATCTAAAGCTTCAGATTGAGGCTTATTGAGAACTACTCCTCAGCAAAGAATATTCTCCAGCTGTCAAGAGAGCAGGGCCAAATTGGACTGGATTCCACCTTTCTCCAGATGTTAGAAGCCAGAGATCTGAGCATTTAAGAAGAGGACACTTGGGGCTTAGAACATATCCTAAATGGACTGCTGAGTCCCATAGCCAGTAAAAACTCAAGGACTGACCTGGATTGGATCAGGACATGTTATTTATACCACCAACACACTAAAAAAAATGATACATCACGTACCTGAATGGAATATGTTCAGGGTGTAGAGTTGGCACAAATTTAAGGCCAGGTACTAAATCAATTTTCCATTTATGGTCAATAATTATGCAGAATAGTAAATCAGAGAGAGTGCTTTAAGAAAGTTTTAGTTTAAAATTTTCTCTTATCTATGATTGCCTCTTTTCTTCAGTCCATCTAGAAGATAAATGTATCCTGATAGATTAAATAAGCTAAAGGTATCTCCAAAATTTAGATCCAGGTTAAAATAATATATATAAATGCCAGTAAAGAAGAAATGAGATCAAAGTCCTGTGTTGGGGAGTTCCCTGGTGGGGTAGTTTAGGATTTGGTAATTTCCCTGCTGTGGCACAGGTTCAGTCCCTAGTGGGGGAACTGAGATTCTGCAAGCTGCACGGTGCAGGCAAAACACAAAACAAAACAAAAAGTCCTGGAAGACCTGAAGGCACCAAGGTAGAAATTAGGATGTGAAGACGCGTGCCTGTTAACGAAGCATTGTACAGACACCTGTAGTGCCAGAAAGAAATAAAGATGATTAAAGTGATTTTTCAGTATTTCACTTTCATTCTGAGAATAATTAACCACACTTATCCATGAATCAATCCATCCTAAAGGAAATCAACCCTGAATATTTATTGGAAGGACTGATGCTGAAGCTCTAGCCACCTGAGTACCAAGACGTCAAAAAAAAAGAAGCTCACTGTATATTCCTCCACCAATTTAGCATAAAGTTTATTTTTCATTGTGACACAAAACTGAGACATTAATACCTGTGGAAAAGTATTGGGGACATGGCAATGTTTTTCATAGAAACCATAGTGTTGTCTGGAAAATGAAGTTCATCTAAAGCTTCAGATTGAGGCTTATTGAGAACTACTCCTCAGCAAAGAATATTCTCCAGCTGTCAAGAGAGCAGGGCCAAATTGGACTGGATTCCACCTTTCTCCAGATGTTAGAAGCCAGAGATCTGAGCATTTAAGAAGAGGACACTTGGGGCTTAGAACATATCCTAAATGGACTGCTGAGTCCCATAGCCAGTAAAAACTCAAGGACTGACCTGGATTGGATCAGGACATGTTATTTATACCACCAACACACTAAAAAAAATGATACATCACGTACCTGAATGGAATATGTTCAGGGTGTAGAGTTGGCACAAATTTAAGGCCAGGTACTAAATCAATTTTCCATTTATGGTCAATAATTATGCAGAATAGTAAATCAGAGAGAGTGCTTTAAGAAAGTTTTAGTTTAAAATTTTCTCTTATCTATGATTGCCTCTTTTCTTCAGTCCATCTAGAAGATAAATGTATCCTGATAGATTAAATAAGCTAAAGGTATCTCCAAAATTTAGATCCAGGTTAAAATAATATATATAAATGCCAGTAAAGAAGAAATGAGATCAAAGTCCTGTGTTGGGGAGTTCCCTGGTGGGGTAGTTTAGGATTTGGTAATTTCCCTGCTGTGGCACAGGTTCAGTCCCTAGTGGGGGAACTGAGATTCTGCAAGCTGCACGGTGCAGGCAAAACACAAAACAAAACAAAAAGTCCTGGAAGACCTGAAGGCACCAAGGTAGAAATTAGGATGTGAAGACGCGTGCCTGTTAACGAAACATTGTACAGACACCTGTAGTGCCAGAAAGAAATAAAGATGATTAAAGTGATTTTTCAGTATTTCACTTTCATTCTGAGAATAATTAACCACACTTATCCATGAATCAATCCATCCTAAAGGAAATCAACCCTGAATATTTATTGGAAGGACTGATGCTGAAGCTCTAATACTTTGGCCACCTGATACCAAGAGTCAACTCACTGGAAAAGACCCTGTTGCTTGGAAAGATTAAGGGAAAGAGGATAAGAAGGCAGCAAAGGATGAGATAATTGGATAGCATCACTGATTCAGTGGACATGATCCTGGGCAAACTCTGGGTAATAATAAGGGACATAAAGGCCTGGCGTGCTGCATTCCATGTGGCTGCAGATTTGGACCTGACTTAGCAACTGAACAACAATGACAGCACCTACAATCATTCCTGGGACTCCAAAACAATTTTAAATCCTCAAGCTATCAGGTTCTCATGAGTACGCTACTTAGAATAAGCTGAAAAGAGACAGGATGGTACTGTAAAGGGTGGAGGATAAACATCTATATAAGCTTAATTTCGTGCTTCTGACCACTTTACTTTCCTACCTCTGAACAGCCCATGGGGCTGCCAGCATTGTCACACTAGGTGTTAATACTGTAGATCTTGGACTTTAAACCAGGAAATTAATGGACCCAGGTGTTTGGGAAATCAGGGGTGCTTACAAATCTATTCATTTGGGAGCAGCAGATAGCATAGAGCAGAGTTACACCCGGCTAGCTGGGAAGGCATCAGCATGATATTAATTCTCTCTGGGTTTCGTGCTCCTCATCTATTAAATGAAAGAATTGAATTCATAATGATTTGTAAAATAATTTTCAGTTTTAGCATTCTATGATATTTTGAATATCATTCAGACCTTTGATTCAGTTAGGAGCCACAGGTTTTTTTTTAACTTTGAATTGAAGCCAGACTTATCATTCCTCTCTTTCCCCCTCTGTTCCCAAAGTACTTTGTTTTTCTTTACGGGCTGAGCTACTAAGGAGATACAGCATATGCACAATTTGGTTTTGGAGATAATTACTCATTTTCCAATTGAAATTTCATATTCCAGTATTTGAAAAGTATTGAGAAACAACATTCCACATCCTAATGAAACCTGACAGACTGTGGATACAGAAATTTAAAGGATTGCAAAGAAAATGTTATTTAACTTGTTTTAGAGAAAATAATTTTGTTATATATTTAGATTCAAAGAGGTCATATATTACTGCCAAAATGTGAATAAGTTAATCATGATTATTAGTTAATGGACATATATAAAACATAAATTATGTTGAAGTCAAACACTTACTCTACTATAAAGGATAAAAAGATAGCTATAATAAAAGAAATTCAGGTATTCAGATTATTAACTACACATGAAATATCACTAGGATTTCTCTGTCTAAAATATATTTATCTAATTTTAAGCAAGTGATTTATTAAGAATTAGAGTAGGACTTTCCTTCTTGTATAGTCAGTGATTAACAGGACAAAAATTACTCTGAGCTAGATTCAGGTAATAAAGAACACAATTTTGATTTTAATCCTCAATAAAAAATTTGCTATCACTTTTGTCTTATTTCCATAGAGAATATGATGCAATTTTCATATAATTCCTTCCTTAAAATACCCAGGTCAAGTTTGCTTTCTGCAGTTTGGTTATATGTATTTTACCTGTGTTTGGAAAGATTTCAGACCTTGGGCCAGGTTCTGTGGCTCACGATTTAGAGATGGACTGTTAATTAATACTTCATATTGGTGCTTATAAAACAATTTCTAAAACCCCATGAACTTATTAAACTATATACCTGTGTTTCAGATTGAATGATAGCCTTCCAAAATTCATGTTACCCAGACCTCAGAATGTGACGTTATTTGGAAATAACATCATTGCTTATGTAATAAATTAAGATGAGCTCATACTGGGGACTTCCATGGCAGTCCAGTGGTTAAGTCTTCTCCTTCTAGTGCAGCAGGTGCAGGTTAGGAAGCTAAGATCCCACAACCTCTAGTTAGGAGCCACAGGTTTTTAACTTTGAATTGAAGCCAGACGTATCATTCCTCTCTTTCCCCCTCTGTTCCCAAAGTACTTTGTTTTTCTTTACGGGCTGAGCTACTAAGGAGATACAGCATATGCACAATTTGGTTTTGGAGATAATTACTCATTTTCCAATTGAAATTTCATATTCCAGTATTTGAAAAGTATTGAGAAACAACATTCCACATCCTAATGAAACCTGACAGACTGTGGATACAGAAATTTAAAGGATTGCAAAGAAAATGTTATTTAACTTGTTTTAGAGAAAATAATTTTGTTATATATTTAGATTCAAAGAGGTCATATATTACTGCCAAAATGTGAATAAGTTAATCATGATTATTAGTTAATGGACATATATAAAACATAAATTATGTTGAAGTCAAACACTTACTCTACTATAAAGGATAAAAAGATAGCTATAATAAAAGAAATTCAGGTATTCAGATTATTAACTACACATGAAATATCACTAGGATTTCTCTGTCTAAAATATATTTATCTAATTTTAAGCAAGTGATTTATTAAGAATTAGAGTAGGACTTTCCTTCTTGTATAGTCAGTGATTAACAGGACAAAAATTACTCTGAGCTAGATTCAGGTAATAAAGAACACAATTTTGATTTTAATCCTCAATAAAAAATTTGCTATCACTTTTTGTCTTATTTCCATAGAGAATATGATGCAATTTTCATATAATTCCTTCCTTAAAATACCCAGGTCAAGTTTGCTTTCTGCAGTTTGGTTATATGTATTTTACCTGTGTTTGGAAAGATTTCAGACCTTGGGCCAGGTTCTGTGGCTCACGATTTAGAGATGGACTGTTAATTAATACTTCATATTGGTGCTTATAAAACAATTTCTAAAACCCCATGAACTTATTAAACTATATACCTGTGTTTCAGATTGAATGATAGCCTTCCAAAATTCATGTTACCCAGACCTCAGAATGTGACGTTATTTGGAAATAACATCATTGCTTATGTAATAAATTAAGATGAGCTCATACTGGGGACTTCCATGGCAGTCCAGTGGTTAAGTCTTCTCCTTCTAGTGCAGCAGGTGCAGGTTAGGAAGCTAAGATCCCACAACCTCTCAGTAAAAACACCAGAACATAAACAGCAAAAGAAATATTGCAACAAATTCAATGAAGACTTAAAATAATGGCCCACATCAAAAAAAATCTTTTTAAAAAAATGAGATCATTCTGGACTAGAAGGGACCCTAAATCTAATTCAACTGCTTTTCTTATAAGATGAGACTTTGAACCCAGAAAAAGACACAGAAGAAAGACAAACATGTGAAGACATAGCCAGTGATGCAGCTGCAAGTCATGAATGCCAAGGATTGCTGGCAACCAGCAGAAGCCAGGAAAAGGCAAGGAAGAAATCCTCCCCTAGAGCCTCCAAGAGAAGAATGGGCCTGTCAGCACCTTGATTTTGAATTTCTAACCTCCAGAATTGTGAGAGACTAATTTTCTTTTGTTTTAACCCCCACAGTTTTCGGTACGTTCTAAAAGCAGCCGCAGGAAACAAGTATATCTTTCTAACCGGTAAATTAGTAAATTCCCAAGTATCCAACTAAGAATAATTTTCTTTACCTAAAAATTGTGAACTCTTCATAAAAATAGCAATATATAAAACAAAGCAAATATAAACCATATATGAAGCAAAACTGGTGTGGACAAAAAATACAAAGTGGATACAAGAGAAATGAGCTCCAAGATGTAAAAGAAGAGAAAATATTGCCTGCATGTCCACATTTCTGAAAACTTTCTTCTCCATCACACCTCTTTCCTCTTCATGTATAACCACATTCCAGAGCATGATTGCAATCGTTTTTGTGGTGTTCTTAGAATAGTTCCTTTGCAGCATGTTTTTGTTTTGATTTCTGCTTTACATCATATAATTGAATTGTGATATATATGCATATGTAAATATGGCTAAGCACTCCAGTCTTCTTGCCTGGATAATTTCATGGACAGAGGAGTATGGGAGTCTACAGTTCATGGTGTAGCAAACAGTGACGGAGCAGCTAACACTATGACTTTCAACACCATAGTTCTTATCTATTCTATTATTGATGAACACCTGGTTTGTTTCCAGAGTAGAACTATTCTGACCAATACATCAGTTGAATATTCTTGTAATTATTTCCTTCATATTTGTTGTTGTTTAGTTGCTAGGTGGTATCCAACTCTTTGCACCCCATGGACTGTAGCCTACCAGTCTCCTCTGTTTACGGAATTTCTCAGGCAAGAAGACTGGAGCAGGTTGCCATTTCCTTTTCCAGGGGATCTTCCCAATCCAGGGATCAACCCCCCATCTCATGCATTGTCAGGTAGATTCTTTACCATTATGCCAACTGGGAAGCCCATATCTTCATATATGTAGTACCAATATTCTACTCTATGCTGCTAAACCTAAAGTTGAACTGCTCAGTTCATGTTCAAAACTTTGCCAGTACATATATCAATTTTCATTTTACAACAGTGAAGTTTCTATGGCTATATAACCTTTCAGATACTTCAAATTCCAAGTTAATTTTGTCCAGTCTAGTGGATATATTATGATATTTCCTATCATTTAATGATAATGGCTTTCATTCTTATTACTGTGATTATTAACGATAGTAACCATATACATCATTTCATTTCCTTTGGACTTTTTCCTTTATGATTTGTCTATGCAAGGCTTTTGTTCGTGTTTTTCTATTGAATTTTCTATGTTGTCCTTAATTACTCTTGACTAGTTCCTATAGTCTAAATGTCTTTTCTTTGTTGGTTATGTGTACAATACCTATCCTCTCCCACAATATGATCACCCCATATATATTGTGATGCCAAGCATTAGGGTACGCAGCCAAGGAGACATATGAGAGCTGAAACACAATTTGTGCTTCATTTACAGAATCATGTTCTTTTTGTGTCTATAGCATTCAGGGAAGTGTTTTTTCTAATATAGAGCCCCCTTACTCGTGGCTTGTCCTTTCTCCCTTAGGTGCTTTGATCAGCAAAAGTCCTTAATATTAACATAGCAGATTTTATCAGTACTTTTCTATATGTTTAGAGCTATTTATATTTCAAGATGTTCTTTCAAGACTGAAGTACTTATTTGATTTCTAGATTATCTAACTTTTATAAATTTTAATTCTAGGTCTTTAATAATCAAAACTTTGTTTTAATTGAATACTCAGTTTTCACAGAATTATTTAATGGTAAAAAAATAAAACCAAAACTTTTACATTCTATTATTGAACACCTGGTTTGTTTCCAGAGTAGAACTATTCTGACCAATACATCAGTTGAATATTCTTGTAATTATTTCCTTCATATTTGTTGTTGTTTAGTTGCTAGGTGGTATCCAACTCTTTGCACCCCATGGACTGTAGCCTACCAGTCTCCTCTGTTTACGGAATTTCTCAGGCAAGAAGACTGGAGCAGGTTGCCATTTCCTTTTCCAGGGGATCTTCCCAATCCAGGGATCAACCCCCCATCTCATGCATTGTCAGGTAGATTCTTTACCATTATGCCAACTGGGAAGCCCATATCTTCATATATGTAGTACCAATATTCTACTCTATGCTGCTAAACCTAAAGTTGAACTGCTCAGTTCATGTTCAAAACTTTGCCAGTACATATATCAATTTTCATTTTTACAACAGTGAAGTTTCTATGGCTATATAACCTTTCAGATACTTCAAATTCCAAGTTAATTTTGTCCAGTCTAGTGGATATATTATGATATTTCCTATCATTTAATGATAATGGCTTTCATTCTTATTACTGTGATTATTAACGATAGTAACCATATACATCATTTCATTTCCTTTGGACTTTTTCCTTTATGATTTGTCTATGCAAGGCTTTTGTTCGTGTTTTTCTATTGAATTTTCTATGTTGTCCTTAATTACTCTTGACTAGTTCCTATAGTCTAAATGTCTTTTCTTTGTTGGTTATGTGTACAATACCTATCCTCTCCCACAATATGATCACCCCATATATATTGTGATGCCAAGCATTAGGGTACGCAGCCAAGGAGACATATGAGAGCTGAAACACAATTTGTGCTTCATTTACAGAATCATGTTCTTTTTGTGTCTATAGCATTCAGGGAAGTGTTTTTTCTAATATAGAGCCCCCTTACTCGTGGCTTGTCCTTTCTCCCTTAGGTGCTTTGATCAGCAAAAGTCCTTAATATTAACATAGCAGATTTTATCAGTACTTTTCTATATGTTTAGAGCTATTTATATTTCAAGATGTTCTTTCAAGACTGAAGTACTTATTTGATTTCTAGATTATCTAACTTTTATAAATTTTAATTTTAGGTCTTTAATAATCAAAAACTTTGTTTTAATTGAATACTCAGTTTTCACAGAATTATTTAATGGTAAAAAAAATAAAAACCAAAACTTTTGTTTCTTCCTCATTCATAGTGAAACATTTGCCATAGGCAAATATATGACACTTTCTGTACTTTCTATTCCTAACCATTGTACTATTTGGTTCTGAACCAGTTCTAAGCCAGCTTGATTGCTATATGGTATGTTTTGACCTTTCATAGCAAGTTCTCACAAGACAGTTATGATCATATTTGATCCTATATATATACAAACACAGCCATATGTATATGCATATATATATACATACACATATATTCACAAAACCAACTGAATTCCGATTTGTGTGGTATTAAATTCACACATCAATTTGTAGACAACTGAGATAATTTAAATTTTACTTTTTCCACTCTATGAATTTACTATACTTTTTCATTTTTGTGAATGATTTTATGACTATTTTCTCCAGAACTATAATTTTGGAGAAGAAGGTGGAGAAGAGAGTTTGCTTCCCTGTAACAAAAATAATTCTTTTCTTTCTTATTAAATTAGGATTCCTCACACATTTATTTGGAAGAACAGTTTCCATAAATAAGAAATATCTGCCAACCTCTTTATTCCAAAAATATATGAGATTTTCAAATACATTGATCAGTGGCTGGCCTATCATATTAATATCTGAACCTTGTACTTCATGAAATGTTTTCAGTGGAAGATCATTTTAGTTAATTGTGAACAAATGTAAACCATATTATATAAAATACTATTATTCAACAAATATTTACTAAGTTTTAACTAACCTACTGGGCATTACTGTTGGAAGAGTGAGCAAAAGAGACACGGTCCCATGATTGATTAAACTAACATTTCAGTGTCTGAGATATAAAAATACATAAGCTAAAATAATGGTGAATAGTGTACCTATATAATAATTATGTTATTAGTATTCAAACTGATGAGTTAACAAAATGTCCTCAAAAGGAAGGTGATGGGTGAGGGGAGGGTCCAGGGATATGCATATGAATGATCTGGGAACATACATGTAAAAAATAAAAATTAAAATTAAAAAAAAAAAAGGAAGGTGAAATTTCTAAATAATAAATACAATATAACTAAATCTGGATGCAAAGAAAACAGATCAGCCAGTTCTTACTTCAGTTAACCAAGTACATAAAATTTACTTAGAAAGTTATTATTAAATTTCCAATGAGTGAGAAGTTAATATTGGTGAATGGTAATGGAAGGGATTCTTCATCTCTGTATTCCTTCTTTACCTTATATTCACAAATGTTTTTAAATGGCTTTTCCTTCTTTTTTTAATCCGTCTAACCTTTGGATTCTCTATATTTTTTCTGTCTATAATGACATTAAATGTTAGAAAAAAAGAAGAATAGATGAGAGATAGAGGTCACAGAAGTTGCCACTCTTTTTCAATTTATTGATTTATTTTAATTGGAGACTAATTACTTCACAATATTGTGATGGTTTTGGCCATACAGCAGTATGAATCAGCCATAGACATACATGTGTTCCCTGCGTTCGGAATCCCCCCACCTCCCTCCCCACCGTATCCCTCCATGTTGTCACAGAGAACTGGCTCTGGGTGCCCTGAGTCATTCATCAAACTGGCCCTGGTGATCTGTTTTACATATGGTAATGTGTATGTTTCAGTGTTCTCTCAAATCATCCCACACTCTCCTCCCACTGAGTCCGTTTTTCAATTTGCACAGCATGAAGACATCCTTTGTGAAATATAGCATTTCTGTCTCCTTCAGTTTCTTAGATCTTGCCTCTGGACAGCCACAGAAGTAGGTGACACCGGAGAAGCCCTAAAAGACTTCTCCATGGCGAAGTCAATGAACTCATTCCCACGCCAGGCATAGTATGTCAGGACAAGCTGGCGGTGACATCTGTTGCTGTATTGATTGTCCGGGTTTGTTCAAAACCTCCAGCCAGTTGAGTGGGCATCTCCTTTCTCCTTAACTATCTGCAAGTGTTCCCCTAAGGCTACATACTAGCTGAAGACACAGGAGGTCCGAAATGAAAGGAACAGCATTATTCAGTGCCAGGACATTATAAGCAAACTTTCTTACTGAAGTTACTGCTGGAATAACCAAACAGAAATTAGTTTAGTGAGGCTAGGAGTGACTTATGTCCAGAAGGAAAAAATTATATCAGATAATAACACACTAAAGAAAACAGCCTTAAAAAAAAAAAAAAGAGCAGGCAGCTCCCTTTAGATTAAATTAAATTTGAGGAATTATTCTGCTTTTTATTTCAATTTTTATAATGTGTAAATGAATAGAAACAGATCACTTTCCAGTTTTACATTTCTTACTCTTTTACCTTTCATTTTATCAGCAACTAAAAGTAGTTTATGAGATTGTAAAAATATTGTGTGTAAAATACCACTAAGACTTTAGAGTATTCAAATATATTAGTAAGAAAGTTATGATTAAACAGAAAAATATTGACTCCATAAATTAATATTTGAAACACACTATGTATATGTACAAATATAATCCATATAATCTGAGTTGCGGTGTTTTCCTACAATTAACTGCATTTTTCTATTTATAGAAACATACGTTTGTATAGCATCTGGGTTATTTTATTATCCAAATGTTAATTTTATTACTTAAATGCAACTATGCTTAGGCTAATTTTTTTGAAAAAAAGTTATTATGTATCCTATGTAACCTTATAGGGTTTCCCAGGTAGCGCAGTGATAAAGAACGCACCTGCCAATTCAGAAGATGCAAGAAATGGTTTGATCCCGGGGTTGGGGAGATCCTCTGGAGTAGAAAATAGCAATCCAGTCCGATATTCTTGCCTGGAAAATTCCATCGACAGAGGGTTGTGGTGAGCTATAGTTCCTTAAGAACTGTTTATCTGTTTATCTTATCATACTGCTCTGTAATGAACCATTTAAAGCTATGAGATTATTTTTCATTCATTATGTTGTAGAATGCATGATGCTGATGAAACCTCACTTTATTATTTGCATTTATACATATACATAGACATATGTATATATGCCTATATTTCTGTCTATGTCTGTATATCTATTTGTAGATGGAAACTAAGGCTACATACTAGCTGAAGACACAGGAGGTCCGAAATGAAAGGAACAGCATTATTCAGTGCCAGGACATTATAAGCAAACTTTCTTACTGAAGTTACTGCTGGAATAACCAAACAGAAATTAGTTTAGTGAGGCTAGGAGTGACTTATGTCCAGAAGGAAAAAATTATATCAGATAATAACACACTAAAGAAAACAGCCTTAAAAAAAAAAAAAAGAGCAGGCAGCTCCCTTTAGATTAAATTAAATTTGAGGAATTATTCTGCTTTTTATTTCAATTTTTATAATGTGTAAATGAATAGAAACAGATCACTTTCCAGTTTTACATTTCTTACTCTTTTACCTTTCATTTTATCAGCAACTAAAAGTAGTTTATGAGATTGTAAAAATATTGTGTGTAAAATACCACTAAGACTTTAGAGTATTCAAATATATTAGTAAGAAAGTTATGATTAAACAGAAAAATATTGACTCCATAAATTAATATTTGAAACACACTATGTATATGTACAAATATAATCCATATAATCTGAGTTGCGGTGTTTTCCTACAATTAACTGCATTTTTCTATTTATAGAAACATACGTTTGTATAGCATCTGGGTTATTTTATTATCCAAATGTTAATTTTATTACTTAAATGCAACTATGCTTAGGCTAATTTTTTTGAAAAAAAGTTATTATGTATCCTATGTAACCTTATAGGGTTTCCCAGGTAGCGCAGTGATAAAGAACGCACCTGCCAATTCAGAAGATGCAAGAAATGGTTTGATCCCGGGGTTGGGGAGATCCTCTGGAGTAGAAAATAGCAATCCAGTCCGATATTCTTGCCTGGAAAATTCCATCGACAGAGGGTTGTGGTGAGCTATAGTTCCTTAAGAACTGTTTATCTGTTTATCTTATCATACTGCTCTGTAATGAACCATTTAAAGCTATGAGATTATTTTTCATTCATTATGTTGTAGAATGCATGATGCTGATGAAACCTCACTTTATTATTTGCATTTATACATATACATAGACATATGTATATATGCCTATATTTCTGTCTATGTCTGTATATCTATTTGTAGATGGAAACTAAGGCTAATGGAAAGTATACAGCTAGCTCATGGCTAAAACTGGAGATCGAATTCCAAGATACCCAGACCTGCACATTATTGCACTATGCCTTGGTGGACTGGCCCAGTATATTTGACAATTGATATGGATTCTTCACTGAAGAATTAAGTCAGAATTAAACTGGGGGCACTTTCTTTGGCCATTGCTTTCAGATTCATAGCATTCTTCTGGCGCCTAATATTTGTAAATTCACTTCATCTTATATTTTTTGAGTCCATCTAATATGCCTAAGGTTTCCCAGGTAAGGGTAGTAGCAAAGAAACTGCTTGCCAATGTAGGGGACGTAAGAGACACAGGTTTAAGCCCACATCAGTATTCGCACCTAGAGAATACCACGGACAGAGGAGCCTATCGGGCTACAGTCCATAGGGTCAAAAAGAGTCAGACATGACTGAAGCAACTTAGCACACAGCATGCAATACGCCTGTATCAGTGCTTTGTACAATGAAATATGGGAGAACTATTGAAAAACTCTTTTCACAAAGCATATACTCTACTGAGAGATAAATGAAATTCATAAACTAGTAATAACAGAAAATCATATGCTAAATATAGTGTCATCATTTTCATTCATTCTGAATGCAAGATTTCAGGCTTCACATTTTGTTTCTGTTGTTGATTTTGATAATAGTCCTGTCATGCTGTCCAAAAAGTATATTCAGATACCTCTACTCACCATAATAATCTTTGGGCTATAAACTGAATTAAATAAATGGGGACATTGAATATTGGAGTGAATTAAATCTGAATTTAAAAATCTGTTTCTTACTAGTTGTGTACAAGCAAAAAAAGCAAATCAAGTATAGCCTAAATTTTTGTTGTTATACTCATTATCCCTGAAAAAGAGAATTCTTTCTGATTATTTTACCTTTTATTTATTTTAATTAAAAAAAAAAAAACTAAAGCAGCACAGAAAGTTTTATAATAAAAAGGCCAAATCTCTGTCCTAATCCTCACCACAAACATACACTCTTCAAAGAGTTCTCAAATTCCTATGTTTACTTTTTCTGCAGTTATCTTTATTCTAAATACCCCAAATCTTTTTTTTTTTTTAATTTATTTTGGGCGGGGATCGGGTTGGGGAAGGAGGGGAGCAGGCGGGCCACTTCTATTGGTCTTTCGTTTCTCCGTGTTCATCCGTCTTTGTTCTTTGGCTCCTGTGGGCCTCCCATCGCGGTGGTGTCTGTCGTTGCAGAGCGCCGGCTCTGGGCGCATGCGTTCCAGAGCTCCGGCTCGGTGATTGGACACATCAGTCCAGCCGCTCCGCGGCATGTGGGATCTTCCCAGGCCAGGGCTCGAACCGGCGCCCCTTGCACTGCAAGGCGGTGTCCTTACCCACTGGACCACCAGTGGAAGCCCCAGCCCCCCAAATGCTATATGTGACTGAGGTTGTGAAGAAACAAGAGTCATCATACTTTGACGTTACACATTTTAATCATTACAGAGTTTTTGGAAAGCAATTTCAAATAACGTACTCCTTGATTCCTTTTTACCTATTTATTTTATGTGTTTTCACAAATGCACACACATATATGTATTTGCACATTAATTATATAAATATTTTCATTATCAAGATAAAGCTACAATTATTTCTAAAAATTCCTTAAAAGGGACATAATTCAACAAAATCACCACATACAATGGAGTAATTTAGAGCTGTTAAGGGAATAAAAATCTTAATCGTGCTTAATGTAAAAACTTAATTAAAACACAATTATTAAAACAACTAGTGTTCCATGTTTTATTAAGGACATTAGTGCATATATATATATATATAAGCATACACATATACATTACAAATAAAGATATCAATATTCAATTTGTATGTATAAAAAGTATATAAAATTGAAACTGTTAATAGTGACTTCTTTTAGATATGCCATTTACATAGCATGAATGGTTTTAACTCTTTTATGTATCATATGTGAAATTAAAAATAGAATGCATTTTTAAAAGGCAAAGAACTTTGCAGTGGGATAGGAGATGATACAGAATGTTAAATAAGGACTGTGCTCTGAAAGCACAGAAGAGAAGCATCCAACCTGGAGAAGGAGCTCCCTATGGGAGGCTTCCTGGAGGAGAGACTGTTAAATTGGTCTTATGGACAAAAAGTACTTCCTCATGCAAATAAAGAAATAATGTCCCAATCAGATTTGCATTCTGAACAATGGCCCTGATTGAATGTGAACATACGTTCAGACTGGAGTTAAGTTTTTCAGTGCTCATTTTTGGTAATAAAGTCCAAAGTAAGTTATTCATTACCCAAGATTTATGACAATGGGAATAGAAAGGACCTATTACTTGGACCAATTCCTTGAGGCATGAGAAATATGGAAATTGCATTAGTTTTCCATTATTACTTCAACACACAACCATAAATTCAGAGGCTTATTCCACATCATGCTCTATTTGACGGTTCTGTAGATTTGAAATCCAGGTGCAGTTTTGCTCAGAAGGGTCTTCTGCTTAGTCTCTAACAACCAAAATCAGTGTTAGAATTCCCTTATGGTGGTTTGGAGCTTGAATGCCCCAAGCTCAGTTGTTGACAGAATTTGGTTCCTTGCAGCTGTAGAAATGAAGTCCCCATTTCCTTCCCAACCATCAGCCAACCTTGATTCCTTTTACCTATTTATTTTATGTGTTTTCACAAATGCACACACATATATGTATTTGCACATTAATTATATAAATATTTTCATTATCAAGATAAAGCTACAATTATTTCTAAAAATTCCTTAAAAGGGACATAATTCAACAAAATCACCACATACAATGGAGTAATTTAGAGCTGTTAAGGGAATAAAAATCTTAATCGTGCTTAATGTAAAAACTTAATTAAAACACAATTATTAAAACAACTAGTGTTCCATGTTTTATTAAGGACATTAGTGCATATATATATATATATAAGCATACACATATACATTACAAATAAAGATATCAATATTCAATTTGTATGTATAAAAAGTATATAAAATTGAAACTGTTAATAGTGACTTCTTTTAGATATGCCATTTACATAGCATGAATGGTTTTAACTCTTTTATGTATCATATGTGAAATTAAAAATAGAATGCATTTTTAAAAGGCAAAGAACTTTGCAGTGGGATAGGAGATGATACAGAATGTTAAATAAGGACTGTGCTCTGAAAGCACAGAAGAGAAGCATCCAACCTGGAGAAGGAGCTCCCTATGGGAGGCTTCCTGGAGGAGAGACTGTTAAATTGGTCTTATGGACAAAAAGTACTTCCTCATGCAAATAAAGAAATAATGTCCCAATCAGATTTGCATTCTGAACAATGGCCCTGATTGAATGTGAACATACGTTCAGACTGGAGTTAAGTTTTTCAGTGCTCATTTTTGGTAATAAAGTCCAAAGTAAGTTATTCATTACCCAAGATTTATGACAATGGGAATAGAAAGGACCTATTACTTGGACCAATTCCTTGAGGCATGAGAAATATGGAAATTGCATTAGTTTTCCATTATTACTTCAACACACAACCATAAATTCAGAGGCTTATTCCACATCATGCTCTATTTGACGGTTCTGTAGATTTGAAATCCAGGTGCAGTTTTGCTCAGAAGGGTCTTCTGCTTAGTCTCTAACAACCAAAATCAGTGTTAGAATTCCCTTATGGTGGTTTGGAGCTTGAATCTGCTCCTAAGCTCAGTTGTTGACAGAATTTGGTTCCTTGCAGCTGTAGAAATGAAGTCCCCATTTCCTTCCCAACCATCAGCCAAGGGCTAGTCTTTGACCTTGGAGCCTCTCTGCATTCCTTCCCTTGTTTTGTCTTTGTTTCGCCTCCAGCCTCAGTGGGTCTAGTCCTTCCCTTGCTTAGTATCTCTCCAATTTTTCCTTCTGCCTCATGTTTTTGATTCCAACCAGAGCTCACCTGATTTGATTTTACCCATAAAATAATTCATATTTATTTCTCTCTATGAAGGTCCAAACGTTATATCTGCAAAGTCTCTTTTGTAACACAGTACATGTGATGTAACATGATATATTCACAAGATGTGCTTATCATATGGAGACATCCTAGGGTGACCATTACTCAGGGGCTTCCCTCGTGGCTTAGTCAATCCCTGGGTCAGGAAGAGAAAATCTCCTGGAAAAGGAACAGCTACCCACTCCAACATTCTTTCCTGGAGAATTCCATGGACAGAGGAGCCTGGTAAGTTACCGTCCATGAGGTCACAAAGAGTTGTACATGACCGAGCCACTAACACTTTCATTACTCAGCCTAATACAGATGGAATGTTCTTGGCACATAGTAAATAATTGATAAATCTATGGCAGATCCAATCACTTCTCACTGTCTCCACTACTATATTTCTTGTTTGCTTCCATGTCCTGGCTATTATAAAAATACACATTTTCTTGATTCATTCATCCAACAATGGACACAAATATGTCAATCACTAATAAGGAAAAACAATTTCTATGTATTATCACATATAAAAAAAAAAAAATGAGACAAGCCCCTTTTTCCAGAATTCAGGCTTCAAGCTGAAAGAAATCATATAACAACTAACACAGTAGACATGCCATAAAGGTATAAAGCAATACTTAATTCCAAAAAACAAGCAAAAAATAGCACCCACCCAGCTGCTTGGAATCAGCCAGATTTTTACTAGCAGATCAGGAGACGTATTAGAAGCTGGGAAGACACAGGTATTATTGGTAGAAAGTGTGACTGTGAGAAGGTCTTCTATAATAATTAAGGTCATTTAATTTTTAAATGCTTAAAAAATAGAATTTTAGAGTGAATACGCTATTACCAGTCAATCTCGTAGAGTTTTAGACCGCTTTAATTTAAAACTGCATATTTTTTAACCAAAAGATAAAATGGTTTCAGGGTCATATTTTTTTCAATTCTTATAGTATGGCAAGCCCCAGTACAGCAATTTGTAAAGGAAATATCTAATTTTGTGAAAGAACATGTTGAAGTACTCACAACAATCTCCTCAGATTCGAAAATTTATTGAATCTCAGTGAAACGGAAGGGCAAGGAACTGTCTTTATATTCAAGTAATTCTAATAAAAAGTTCTATTTTTTTCCTATAAGTTAAACCACATGAAACTATCACTATCTGGACATTTTTTTTTTGACCTACCAATACCCCTAATCTCATATGGCTCAACTTAATAAATAAAATTCCAGTTATAAATTATAGTTCTCACTTCCAAAGAGTGTAATCGAGATATATTATAAGTTTCATATGCACTTAACCTTGTCATCCAAATCAATAACAAAGCAATTATGACTTAAAAACACAGTATTCTAAGTCTGATATGCTGGGGTTAAATTCATGTGGAAGATAAGACGCTATGCATTTAAAGCAAAATAATATTGATTTAGGTTTTTATCATATTCTGAAGGATAGAATATAAGAGGGATAAAATGAGAAAATACATTTTGGATAAATCATAGGCTAGTCCAAAATTTTCAGAAAAATAGCTTTCTACTAATTGTTGTAATTTTTGGCTAGCTCATATACTAGCTGATGATATCTAAATAAAACTGTTTAATATGACATTCAAAGTGCATTAGTGTTGTGATGTTATACTACCAGTCTCTTTCCTGGGTGCACATTAGATTTGTAGAACCATGCAGCCGGCAAAGAATAAGATGCTATCATGAAACAGCTATTTAAATGTGAATTGCTCCTCAAGCTGCCACGGGTAATAGAAGATTTAAAAGAAATTTTCTCCATTTCAGGAAATTAACAATCTCCAGAGAGAAAGATTTTCAGTTACGTAAGACGTAGGACACTTTCCTTTAGTTCATAAAAATTACCATACCTCCCAAAGCACATCAATCCAAGGAGGAATCCTTGAGCCTTTATATTCTCATAAACTTTTAAACTCACTGACTTCAAGATCATTGAAACTTTAAATCCTACATTTAATTTCTAAGCCTTAAAACAAAGCAATTTGTTTGTTTTCATTCCCTCACAGTCCTAAACCTAGGCACAGAAATATTACTAGATGGAATACCTCTGAAAAGTATGTGCAGTTTTATAGTCCTGACATTTCACAAACTACAGAATAGGTCTTTGTTAAAAGAGCTCAAATTAAATTACACATTCTCAAACCTGAAGATGTGACAGAAATAATACCACAGTGTTTGAATGCTTCTGATTCTCTTTCCATAGGAAAGAAAAAAGTTAGTATAGAGAGAACACCCTGAGTATTCATTAATGAGTGCTCAGTTGCTCGGTCATGTCCGAGTCTTGTGTGACCCCATGGCCAAAAGCATCACCGTCCATGGCTCAAAGAGTGTAATCGAGATATATTATAAGTTTCATATGCACTTAACCTTGTCATCCAAATCAATAACAAAGCAATTATGACTTAAAAACACAGTATTCTAAGTCTGATATGCTGGGGTTAAATTCATGTGGAAGATAAGACGCTATGCATTTAAAGCAAAATAATATTGATTTAGGTTTTTATCATATTCTGAAGGATAGAATATAAGAGGGATAAAATGAGAAAATACATTTTGGATAAATCATAGGCTAGTCCAAAATTTTCAGAAAAATAGCTTTCTACTAATTGTTGTAATTTTTGGCTAGCTCATATACTAGCTGATGATATCTAAATAAAACTGTTTAATATGACATTCAAAGTGCATTAGTGTTGTGATGTTATACTACCAGTCTCTTTCCTGGGTGCACATTAGATTTGTAGAACCATGCAGCCGGCAAAGAATAAGATGCTATCATGAAACAGCTATTTAAATGTGAATTGCTCCTCAAGCTGCCACGGGTAATAGAAGATTTAAAAGAAATTTTCTCCATTTCAGGAAATTAACAATCTCCAGAGAGAAAGATTTTCAGTTACGTAAGACGTAGGACACTTTCCTTTAGTTCATAAAAATTACCATACCTCCCAAAGCACATCAATCCAAGGAGGAATCCTTGAGCCTTTATATTCTCATAAACTTTTAAACTCACTGACTTCAAGATCATTGAAACTTTAAATCCTACATTTAATTTCTAAGCCTTAAAACAAAGCAATTTGTTTGTTTTCATTCCCTCACAGTCCTAAACCTAGGCACAGAAATATTACTAGATGGAATACCTCTGAAAAGTATGTGCAGTTTTATAGTCCTGACATTTCACAAACTACAGAATAGGTCTTTGTTAAAAGAGCTCAAATTAAATTACACATTCTCAAACCTGAAGATGTGACAGAAATAATACCACAGTGTTTGAATGCTTCTGATTCTCTTTCCATAGGAAAGAAAAAAGTTAGTATAGAGAGAACACCCTGAGTATTCATTAATGAGTGCTCAGTTGCTCGGTCATGTCCGAGTCTTGTGTGACCCCATGGACAAAAGCACTCCAGACTTCTCTGTCCATGGGATTTCTCAGGCAAGAATACTGGAGGGGGTTGCCATTTTCTTCTAGGGGTCTTCCCAACCCAGGGATTGAAACCACACCTCCTGAGTCTCCTGCATTGGCAGACTGATTCTTTACTACTGAGACATGTTAAAGAAGCCCCATTTGTGTAAAACAATTCTTAATTTAAATGGAGTTTTTGTGTTATCATTATATTTTAAGCATCTTTCTTTGGAAGCTCCTTCTTCTATACATTTGATCTTAGTCAAAAGACTGAGAAGTGATGGAAGCACCGTCTTTTCGGATGCTGACCATTTGTGTGTGTGTGTGTGTGTGTGTGTGTATGTTTGTCTGGCGCATAGATAATGTGTACCTGTGTATTGTATATATGTGTTCAAAGGGGAGCAGTGTTCTTAATTTATGACCACATAATGTCAGATTCACAGGAACCTTCGCATGGATTTTAAGATGAAGCCTTTACTTAGGATGTGACTTTGCATCTCCTTCTTGGATTTGCCTACAGGTCATTACACAAAATTTAATTTCTGTTTTTACATTATAATATATTTCCCTATTTTCTTTTTATAATTTATTTTATTTTTAAAATTTTTTTGCAGAGTTTTGTTGTTCACAGACATGTATGTTCCCAGATCAGTCACATGTATATCCCTGACCCCCTCCTCCCTCCCAGTCTCCCCCATCCCACCCCTCCGGGCCATCACACCGCGCTCCTGCAGGGTCTCCTATTCCCACAGTGCAATGACAATAGCTATCTTTTTCACATATGATAGTATAGGTTTCCAGGTTACTCCCTCTATGCCTCCCACCCACTGTTCATTTCGCACAATATGCATATATCTGTTCTCTATGTCTGTTTTTCCATCGCTTCACTGCATGTGTTACCATTACCCTCTTACTAGATTCCATATATATGTGTTAGTGTACTGTACTTGTCTTTTTGACTTACTTCACTTTTTATAACAGGTTCTAGATTCATCCACCTCATTAAGGCTGATTCTTCTGCATTTCTTTTTACAGTTGAGAAGTACTCCATCATATAGATGTTGACCATTTTTAAAGTCTTTATTGAAATTTTTATAATATTGCTTCTGTTTTGTTTTGATTTTTCAGCAGCAATGCATGTAAGATCTTAACTTCCAACCAAGAATTGAACCCATACCCCCTGCATTGGAAGATAAAATCTTAACCACTGGACCACCAAAGAAATCCCTTGGAAGCTCCTGTATAACCATAGTTAGAACCATGGGTCTCTCTATATAGCCATATAGTTAATCCAATCAAACTTTGCTGCTGTTACTTAAAAAGAGGAAACCACCATGATTAATTTATGTCTTACTTGAATTATTTTCATGTTAAAATTGGACAGTGGTTCCTTTTTTTAATTTAAAAATCCCATTTAGTGTTCACTTCAGAAGGCCACTCAATACAAGTACCTTTTCTTATGTTTGAAGAATTCCTTCTTTATTAGTCTGGGCAAAAAACAGATAATAAGAAATAATGCCTGTCCTTGTAAGTGTTGAAAATTTGAGACACTTGGTTTCCAGCCTTCTCTATACTTGATTTGTGGGCATGTAACTTAGACTTCTTTAAGCAGATGCAAATTGCCTGACTGTGTCAGAAACTAAAGACACATATGGAAGGCACTACTACAGTGTCAGAGTATCAGTCTCTCTCTCTCTCTCTCTCTCTCTCTCTCTCTCTCTCTCTCTCTCTCTCTCGGGAGTGCATGCATACTAAGTCACTTCAGTCGTATCTGACTCTTTGGGACCTATGGACTGTAGCTTACTAGGCTTCTTTTTCCATGGGATTCTTCAGAAAAGAATACTAGAGTGGGGTGCCATGCCTTCCTCCAAGGTATCTTCCTTACCCAGAGATCAAGCCCTCATGTCTTATATCTCTTGCCTTGGCAGGCAGGCTATTTACCACTAGAGTTACCTGGGAAAACATATAGATATAGATATCCAGATATATTTATCTATATCTATAGAAACATAGATATTTATATATCTATATTAATATATATTTCTGTCTCTTAAAGACATAACGTGTTTTCCTGGAGCAAAATAAGCATCTTAGGATTTGCACACAGCTACAGTATAATCAAGTTCAAAGTGCACAAGAGAAACCTTTCTTTGTTTCTGGATAGTTTCTTTGGTTCTATAGGTGATTATCTTTGTTTTATGAGATTCTAGAATGTATACTTGTAGAGATCTTACATTTCTAAAAGTATTTTCTTCTGCCTTATTGTTATTGAATGGGCATTTTAGCTGACAGGAAAAATCTATGTCCATTTTCTCCACTCACAACTTGGAAATATCTAGTATCTAGCACAGCTTATAAAACATCTGATTCTCGATCCTTTATAGGTAGACCTTTTGATAGGTGGCTTCTCTATGTACATTTTTAGAATCTTTTGTCATCATGCTCTAAAATTTTACAAAGATATGTCTAAGTGACAGTATTTTTATTCCATTTTGTTTATTTTTGATGCCCTTTCAAATTGGAAACACATCTTATTTCAACTGTCAAAATTTTCCTCTCTTTAGACTTACTCCCTCTTATTCTTTACATTTTTTTTATATTTTGGATTACTAATATTGATACTCCATTCTCATATTTTCCATCTTTTGTATCAATTTCTTGAGAGATTTTTTCTCTAAAATTTCCTTCCATCCTATGTTACTTAAGCATTTATATTTCTGACTTCAGAACTTTCTCTTTTATTTTTTCAAAGTTGCTATATTTGATTTATCATCTTGAACTTTTCTGTATACTAAATGAGGAGAGGATAGATTTTGTGCTCCATGAATATCTATTTAATTTGAATAATCTTTTCTCCACGTTTATATTGAGACTGAACTTTTAAACCACTCATCTTTTTTTTTTTCCAAGTCTGGATATCTTTGATAACTGTTCGTCTATACCAATGAAGAGTATGCCTTTGCGTTGGTTTCTTTCACTAAAGCACTTCTTCCCTAAAGGAGAGAGTGAACTCAAGTTTTGTGGACCACAGGAACGGGGAGTCAATGAACTGGCTTTGTGGTAGCATGCATAGCTAGAGTCACACCAGTAAGGGTGTGCTGTCTGGGAAATATGGCATCAATGAGGGCCTTGGATTGGAGTGCTAGCCACCATTTTATGGTTCCTATTCTTCATAACACTGATTACATTTCTTTTTCTAATCACTCTCAAGCTAAGGGCAGGATGAATGCTATTAACAATATGTTCTTAAACCTGTGAGAGGTCACCATCATATTCAGTAGAATATCCTTTAATTAAGTATCCTGATAACTTGCTATAGTCCTAGACTCCTCCCAGTCTCTCCCACCCTAAGGTTGGTGTCATTCTGAGGTTCTGCCAAAAAAAAAAATCTACATTTTGAGACCTTGTCTTCTGAATATTCTGTGCTGTGGTTGGCTTTCTCTGTCAGATTTATCAATGTTATCTCATTGATTTTTGCCTTCTAGAAATGTATCTACTTGTGTGGTCATTTGATGGCTTTCTTCCTGCTCTATGTTACAATAGTTCTTTTCTATTTTTAAGTCATTTAAATAGTCCTTGGTAAAAAATAAACAGTCCTTGGTAAAAGAGGCTTAATATGACATCTTGAATGGAAAATAGCAATCATGACAAAAGGTGAGCTTCAAGTGGTAACTGGTAATTTGAAAAAGCAATATTCCTTGGTGCAACAGAAAGAAGAGTTGGTTATACTACAGAAGTGGACCCCTGAGCTGAGGGAATCCCAATTTTTTGTAATAGTCTAGAAGAAGTGATTGTATGCTACCTCAGAGGGATTTATTGTCTTTATTCCATCAGACAGTGAAGAAACTTGCTCTCTGCTCCTAAGGTAAACTCTGTCTTCCAAAACTGTTCCCATTGTGCCAGCATCTTTGAAAAGATGGTCCAGTACAAAGGCCCTCATGCTGCTCTCATGGAATGCAAATATATAAAGGATAACTGTTTCCCAGCAGGGCTTTGACATAGCAGTAGTACAGTTTCCTGTTGAAATAGATTGAGCACAAGAACCCACAAGGACACTTACAGAAAGAGGGCCTGGACTTAAATCAGTACAGACTTAGAAGTTTATTTGGACCTTGCCCCAGACAGAAGTCTTCAGAGTTTTGCATACTACTTCATTAGGATAAAAAGTCATGTTCAAATATGAATGTTCTGTGAAAAAAAAAAAAAAGAGAAGAACCAGAATATTTGCCCTAAAAGGATTATTTATGCCTTTCTATTAGTATTTCACCATATTAAGCTTTAATTGTACCTATGAATAATTCTCTTCATGGAACCCAGAAAAGAGTGATAAGAAGAAAGCATTCCTCTAGAAACTAGCTTCTTTTTCTACTGTACTTCAACAGCACCTCAGTTTTGGCTTTGCACCATAATTATTGGAATGAATGCATTATATCACCTGATTTCTTAGTGTCTTAGAAATAAGAATTCTGTCTATTAGCTGTGTTATGCTCAGTCATGTCCACTCTTTGCTACGCCATGGACTATAGCATGACAGGCTCTTCTGTCCATGGGTTTTTTTCAGTCAAAAATACTGGAGTGGGTTGCCATTGCCTCCTCCAGGGGATCTTCCTGATTCCCATGTCTTCTGTGTCTCTTGCATTAGCAGGTGAATTCTTTACTACAGAGCCACTTGGAAGTCTTTGCCATAAGTGTGTGCTAAAAGACTGTTTAGAAATAATTTATTAATATTAAAGAAAAAATGCATCTCAAAACAATAGTGCTGTATAATGAAACACATGTGTTGAAAACTCATACTGGCAATAAATTACATATTAATTTTCAATATATCAGAAAATATGAAAAATGACATTAAAATAACATTTTATTCTCCCCATATAACAGTTCATTCTATTTAGATAAACACATCTTTGTTGAAGTTCCATTTTTCTTTACTTAACCATAAAGAAAGTACAATTTTATGGGAATTCCATAAACTTAGATGCATCTCAGAATGGAATATTGATTTTATATCAGTGTATGGCTAAGTTTAAATATATTATCCTTTGGTGAATTATATTGCAAAATTTGAAAAAGAATAAAATCTAATATAGTTTTCTGAACAAAACATACAATAAAATCAATGATATGATTTGCTGTTTATGCACAAAAATAACTTAACATTCATGGTTTTGCATTGCTTTTTCAAAAACAAAACTGTAAACCAACCCAAAAGAGAGAATTACAGGATTTTAGAAAAAGAGCAGGCACTTCACTTTGTCTAATTCAGCCACAATGCTTTGGGACAAAAGGACAAAAAAAGGCAATGATGGGGCCATGTTCACCATACAGGGACCTAGTAAAATTAAGGCATTAACCCAGTTTCTTTTCACTGAATTGTCTTTCCATTACACCAAGAAGACTTTTACACAACTATAAATTTAAACAGTTTTGGCTCCACTTTCACAAAAAGAAGGTTAAAGGGAAAGATTTTCTGAGTTACACATATGTTGAGGCCAAACAGTAAATAAGAGGATTTATCAAAAGTAGAAACATAAAAAAGAACAGAATAATGCCATTTGCAGCAACATGGATGGACCTAGAGAGTCTCATACTTGGTGAAGTTAAGTCAGACAAAGACAAAAATCATATGATATTGCTTATATGTAGATATAATAAAGGATACAAATGAACTTATTGACAAAACAAAAGTAGAATCACAGATGTAGAAAACAAACATGGTTCCTATAGGGTAAGCTTAGGTGTAATAGATTGTGAGATTGAGACTGATATATACACACAACTATATATAAAAAAGATAACTAGTAAGAACCTGCTCCACAGCACAGGGAACTCTGCTCAGTACTCTGTAATAGCCTATATGAAAAAAGAATCTTAAAAGAGTGGATATATGTATGCATAGAACTGATTTACTTTGCTGTACACCTGAAACTAACACAATGTTGCAAATCAACTATTCTCTAATTTTTAAAAAGTAGGAACATAGGACCCCGTATGCTCCTTGAAACAGCATTAATTAGGGTCTGAGGCAGAACAATACTGGGTTTCACAATACACCCATTTTACAAATAAAATATAAGAATTATCAATAGACAGCCTCTTACTATGTTATTTATTCAGGCTTTTTAGTGTACAGAATGTTTCTCTTTAATATAAGCAGGAGAAGCAGTATTTACCACATTAAAAATTAAGATGATGGGCTTCCCTGGTGGTCCAGGGGGTAAAGAGTCCACCTTCTGGTGCAAGGGCCACCGGTTCGATCCCTGGCCCAGGAAAATCCCACATACTGCAGAGGGCCTGGACCATTATGTCCAATTACGAGCCAGTGCTCTGGAGCACATACACCCAGAGCTGATGCTCTGCAGCAAGGAAGCCACTACAACAGGAGGCTCACACAGGTCAAAAAGTAGGGATGGTTAAAAATAAATAGATAACAAAAACAATAAAAGAGGCCAAACTTTAAAAAAAAAAAAAAAAAAAGATGAGATTCAAAGAAATGAATGACCTCCCAACACAGCCGGAGTTACTAAATTCATGGAAAATCTAGATTTCAGGTCTTCTTGTATGTAGGATTGTGGTTCTTCCTTTGCATTATGCTGCCTCAGATGGAAAGCCCATTCTCCCAAATAAAATCACTAAAATAATAAATAAAATAATTTGTTCCATGAAAATATAACCATTCTTAAAATGTGTACTATAAAAATGGTTTTGAACAAAAATAAATGTTAATCAAATAGAATCCTTTTTATCTTACCATAGGTATGCATTATTAGCTATTTGAAATAACTTTGATGTTGCCTTATAAAAGTTATTGAGGGGCTTCCCTGGTGGTCCAGTGGGTAAGGACACTGCCTTGCAGTGCAAGGGGCACCAGTTCCCTGGCCTGGGAATTGCCGTGGAGTGGCTGGGCCGGTGTGTCCAATTACCGAGCCGGAGCTCTGGAGCACATGCGCCCAGAGCTGGTGCCCTGCGACAACAAAGGCCACTGCGATGGGAGGCCCACAGGGGCCAAAGAACAAAGATGGATGAAAATAGATAAATGAATGACCAATAGAAGTGGCCCACCTGCCCCCCGCCCTCTCCAGCCCACCCCCACCCCCCCAAAAAGTTATTGAGTTTGCTTTTATGTTACTTTATGTCTTCTCTTATATTTGGAACTTTCTTGGATTTTCTTCATTAACCTTGTCTCAATCACACACACAACAATCTTTACCACTGTTTGAGAATAAAAATAGAGTCTGATCAGCACATTTCACTTGTTAAAATGAACCCCTCCTGATTCCAGATATTGACCCCGTCTTTAGTAACTGACAACCCTGGGTCCTTCATCATGTGTTGGTTTTGCTCTAGAAAAGCCTGTCTTCACTGCAGTGCATAGTAGCATAACCTGGAAGCCTTACAAAAAAAAAGAAAAACAGAAACAGCCCTGCTAGAAGATAAAGCCAGAAAAGTCAGATGTCTGAGAATTTTTTGAGCTTCCTCATTTGATTCTGATGCACAGTGAGGACTGAGAATTAGGGCACAGGAGGGCTACTGGATGTTTTCTTCAAGAGAAGAAATTCCTTGCCTCTTAACTTTCTGTCTTCTTAGGATGATGATGTCTCTGAGACAGCCAGCCTAGACCCAGCACACAGCCGTCTCTGCAGTCCCCATTCTCATGCTCTTCACTTTCATGCTACAAACTAAATTTTCATTTTGCACTTACATACATCCCAACTCCCACACTCAAATTCTCACACTCGAAGATAGAAGCTTTTCCATAAAAAGAAACTTCAATATTTCCTGAACTAGGAATGTGTACAACATTTATATACTTTTGGTTGGTGAAGAGTAGACTTTCTGTAAATAAATACTGAATAAGAGAAAGTATAAATGTACTTATGAATAAAAAATAATAATATGTAAATCAATAAGGAGTCTAGATTTTAATGTGATGTTGGATAGGATGCAGGTCAGGAAAATGGCTTGAGGGAAGAGCTTCATTAGCAACATTTTTATTAGATTGAAATAGGTTGGAGAAGGAAATGACAACCCAGTCCAATATTCTTGCCTGGAAAATCCTATGGAAAGAGGAGCCTGAAGGGCTGCACTCCATGGAGTTGCTAAGAGCAGGACATGACTTAAGAACTGAGCACTGACCACTTATTACCTAGAACCAAAAGAAATCAATGACATTTGATTATGTTGAATTACAAAAAAAAAAAAAACAAACAGCACTTTCATGTACAGCCTAATAATTCATTATTGATAACACAATATCTCATATTATTTGTATTTTTGCTATAGAACCAGAAGAAATCAATGACAGTTGAGTATTTTGAATTACAAAAAAACCCCAGCAGCTTCATGTATAGTATATTAATTTATTATTGATAACACAATATCTCATACTATTTGCATTTTTGCTTATTTGATCACTGATCACTTTTCTTAATTTTATTTGTAAAGATCCTATGAAAATCTCACAAAGGAATGGAACTTAAAATACAGAGATAAAATTATTTATTTTAATTTAAAAGTTTTCTATACATATAATATTACATAATATATACTTAATGAATAAATCTAAGGTTATGTTCATGATGCACAGTGAGGACTGAGAATTAGGGCACAGGAGGGCTACTGGATGTTTTCTTCAAGAGAAGAAATTCCTTGCCTCTTAACTTTCTGTCTTCTTAGGATGATGATGTCTCTGAGACAGCCAGCCTAGACCCAGCACACAGCCGTCTCTGCAGTCCCCATTCTCATGCTCTTCACTTTCATGCTACAAACTAAATTTTCATTTTGCACTTACATACATCCCAACTCCCACACTCAAATTCTCACACTCGAAGATAGAAGCTTTTCCATAAAAAGAAACTTCAATATTTCCTGAACTAGGAATGTGTACAACATTTATATACTTTTGGTTGGTGAAGAGTAGACTTTCTGTAAATAAATACTGAATAAGAGAAAGTATAAATGTACTTATGAATAAAAAATAATAATATGTAAATCAATAAGGAGTCTAGATTTTAATGTGATGTTGGATAGGATGCAGGTCAGGAAAATGGCTTGAGGGAAGAGCTTCATTAGCAACATTTTTATTAGATTGAAATAGGTTGGAGAAGGAAATGACAACCCAGTCCAATATTCTTGCCTGGAAAATCCTATGGAAAGAGGAGCCTGAAGGGCTGCACTCCATGGAGTTGCTAAGAGCAGGACATGACTTAAGAACTGAGCACTGACCACTTATTACCTAGAACCAAAAGAAATCAATGACATTTGATTATGTTGAATTACAAAAAAAAAAAAAACAGCACTTTCATGTACAGCCTAATAATTCATTATTGATAACACAATATCTCATATTATTTGTATTTTTGCTATAGAACCAGAAGAAATCAATGACAGTTGAGTATTTTGAATTACAAAAAAACCCCAGCAGCTTCATGTATAGTATATTAATTTATTATTGATAACACAATATCTCATACTATTTGCATTTTTGCTTATTTGATCACTGATCACTTTTCTTAATTTTATTTGTAAAGATCCTATGAAAATCTCACAAAGGAATGGAACTTAAAATACAGAGATAAAATTATTTATTTTAATTTAAAAGTTTTCTATACATATAATATTACATAATATATACTTAATAAATAAATCTAAGGTTATGTTCATGGCTAAAATCTCAGCTTATTTTTAATATATGATAGTGACATGACCTCAGGACACTTTGTATTACATTCTTCTATGACTACATGAATTTCTCAAACTAAATAACTACAATAGCGCAATCACAGCTTTGGGTAATTAGGGTGAAAGTGGCTCTTCTTTTGCAGGACACAGCTCTACAAGGGCAAATGAGTTGAAGAGTAAATCCCAAGATGACTATCAGTTCCCATGTGCCTTCTTAAAGTACACATGTGCTATGAACAATCTATACAACCATACATGGAGCACTTGTACATGATATTTGTCTAAATCAAAGATGATTTATTCTCCTTAGTTTTTATAAATTCAATGCCTAATTATAAGAGATGAGGCAGATGCTAGAGGACAAGTGTGTGAAACTCGGTCATGTCCAACTCTTTGTGACCCCATGGACTGAAGCCTCCTAGGCTCCTCTGTCCATAGAATTCTCCAGGCAAAAATACTGGAGTGGGTACTGAAGCCATTTCATTCTCCAGGGGATCTTCCCAACCCAGAGATCAAATTCATGTCTCCCTCACTGCAGGTAAATTCTTTACTGACTGGGCCACCAGGGAAGCCCATAATAAGAAAATAGTACACCTAAAAACCAGTCAAAATTTACTACTCATCTATTATTTAAAATAATTATACTAAATAACATTCAGATAGTAACATAAGAAATTTAGTTGAAAACACTGATTATTTGTCATCTGTCCAATATGTCTAGAAACATGTCTCACTTTTTGACACATATGGTGTGGCTAGGCAGAGAGGACTTTACCCAAAAGTCAAACCCTAAAAGTTTTAGAATCAACTTCAAAGACCCCCTTTATCATCTCTCTTAGGGAAAAATTTAATTGGCACTAATAAGATTCAATAATTGCCTTACTTTAGCATAGTTAAATGGGCATGTCCCTACATTCATTTAACAGAAATACTGAAAAAGAAATTTAGGCAGTTGTTTTTTGTTTTTGTTTTTTCTAGAGAAAACTCAATAGAAATGTCTGAAAACTGCATAAAATCTTTCTTTTTGAGAGAGCGTAGAAAGATTTTAGTGCTGCACGGGTAATAGTGAATGAATACAACTCCTTATTCCCAAGTTTTACCCAAAAGAAGATACATAAATAAATACGTAAATAGGTAAATAAATAATTATATAAGTATGCAGGAGCATCATGCATTAAAAAAAGAAGGCCTGTTAATTAGCCGAACCACCAAAGCGAGGGTTCATACCCATGACCTTGAATGTTGAAGGACTTCTAATTTTGGAAGTCCTAATGTGTTTGAAATTAATTATTTCAATTTTATTAAAAGTAATAGATCATTCAGAAACTATAAACACTTGCCTTCTGATATCAGTGTTAATTTATTTTCTTAATGATACTTAATAGCCCAATATCTCATCCAGCTAAATGAGCTCTATAAACTTTCATAGTTTTAAAAAGGGATTACGCTATTTAAAGAAATACTAAATATCCAGAGGAAAAGCTACCATCCCAGAAGCTTTCTACGATTTTAATTATTAAACTTTATTAGGATGATATTGTCATAATCATTTATAGTAGACAAATGGGTTCTAGGGGAAAACTGCTTTAAGTTTATTTTTATGCCTGACAGAATGTACCTGCTCTTCTCTAAGGGAAAAACGATGCAGTTTCATGCTAATCCTGAAAGATTTCCTATGTTTAAATTATCTTTTTATTACAAATCACAGCATTACAGAATATTAAGTACTAAATAACTTTTCAGTAAAAAGCATATGTAGGGAAAATTGATTTCAAGTGCCTTTGAGTAAGGATGTTTGATTATTAAGTTTTAGGCTTTCTAGAAGGCTTACAGCCCACTTACTAACTTTCTGGTACACAAGTAACTGAGGAGTTGAACTAGCTTTGTTCTTTCCTGCAACCATTCACTAAGGGACTAACTTTCAGTCTAGGAAAAGTTTTAGGAAGCTAGGAGAAGGAAGAGGGGAATAATAAATAGTGTTAGAAACATAATCATGCCTACGAAATGATTTTACATTTTTAATAACGCAAAACAGCTAATGTAAATAAATATTCATGCTTCTATACCATTTGTTTGCAAAGAGTCAGACACATCAAGTTCATTAAAATAAAGAGTAAGCCTAAAATAATTACAAGAACATACAGGTTTAAAAATATTTATGAAACTGCCTATGGAAAGGTTCCATCTTCTGCCAGCAATCAATTGGTAGGCTGTACCATGGACTCTCTTCATCTTTCCCTTTAAGGATGGTGGAGAAGGAAAACAACTACCCCAGTCCCTACTGCCAGCAGACAGTACAATCTGACCTGAACACCTTGCCCCAGAGAGTCCTTCAAAAGAAACCTGTCAACCCATCTGCTTCTGTCCTCATGAGCCTCTCTAACGACCAGCCCACAGCTGCCCTCTGGCCAGAAGGTGGTGGAGAACAAAAGTGGAACCCCCATCTCCTCAAAACTTTCCTTAACAATTGATGCCTTTGAGACTCGGTGTCCTCTGGACCAAAGCAAGTTTGGAAACATATACCTGGCTCAGGAAAAGAAAAGCTATTTCATCATGAAGCTCAAGGTCCTCTTCAAGTCTCAGGTAGACAAAGGATGGTGTGGAGCACCAGCTGGGAAGGGAGATTGAAATCCTGACCCATCTGCATCATCCCAATGTCTTACCCGTCTACATCTTTCTCTGACCAGCTAAGGATCCACTTGATTCTGGGTATGCCCCACCCAGGGCGGAGCTGAACTAGGAGATAGGAAGAGCCTCACTCTTGAGGAGTGTCGTAACAGGCAGGCTCATGGAAGACAGCTGGAAGAAGCTCTGATGTTCTGCCAAGGGAAGTGAGTGATTCACAGAAACTTAAGCCCAGAGAATCTGTTCCTGGGGCTCCAGCTGGATCTGTGGTGCATCTGAGTGCTCTGCTGTCAGGTACTGGTGTGAAACCTGCCCTTCTTGAGTGCTTCCCACAACAAACATGACCTATCAGCACATTGTCAAGGTGGACCTGGCGGAAGGTGGAAGGTCCCCCTTCCATGCCCTGGAAACCCAGGACCTCATCTCTGAGCTGCTCTAGCAGAATGCCTCAGAACGTCTGCTGGTGGCTCAGGTCTCTCAACTCCGTCTATACAAAATTTAAACAAGCTATTTTTCTTTTATACCATTTGTTTGCAAAGAGTCAGACACATCAAGTTCATTAAAATAAAGAGTAAGCCTAAAATAATTACAAGAACATACAGGTTTAAAAATATTTATGAAACTGCCTATGGAAAGGTTCCATCTTCTGCCAGCAATCAATTGGTAGGCTGTACCATGGACTCTCTTCATCTTTCCCTTTAAGGATGGTGGAGAAGGAAAACAACTACCCCAGTCCCTACTGCCAGCAGACAGTACAATCTGACCTGAACACCTTGCCCCAGAGAGTCCTTCAAAAGAAACCTGTCAACCCATCTGCTTCTGTCCTCATGAGCCTCTCTAACGACCAGCCCACAGCTGCCCTCTGGCCAGAAGGTGGTGGAGAACAAAAGTGGAACCCCCATCTCCTCAAAACTTTCCTTAACAATTGATGCCTTTGAGACTCGGTGTCCTCTGGACCAAAGCAAGTTTGGAAACATATACCTGGCTCAGGAAAAGAAAAGCTATTTCATCATGAAGCTCAAGGTCCTCTTCAAGTCTCAGGTAGACAAAGGATGGTGTGGAGCACCAGCTGGGAAGGGAGATTGAAATCCTGACCCATCTGCATCATCCCAATGTCTTACCCGTCTACATCTTTCTCTGACCAGCTAAGGATCCACTTGATTCTGGGTATGCCCCACCCAGGGCGGAGCTGAACTAGGAGATAGGAAGAGCCTCACTCTTGAGGAGTGTCGTAACAGGCAGGCTCATGGAAGACAGCTGGAAGAAGCTCTGATGTTCTGCCAAGGGAAGTGAGTGATTCACAGAAACTTAAGCCCAGAGAATCTGTTCCTGGGGCTCCAGCTGGATCTGT
Organism: Tragulus kanchil; assembly: GCA_022376925.1. NCBI lineage: Eukaryota > Metazoa > Chordata > Mammalia > Artiodactyla > Tragulidae > Tragulus > Tragulus kanchil. The sequence goes on from JAIOJX010000004.1 coordinate 150,140,845, forward strand.
GGTGCATCTGAGTGCTCTGCTGTCAGGTACTGGTGTGAAACCTGCCCTTCTTGAGTGCTTCCCACAACAAACATGACCTATCAGCACATTGTCAAGGTGGACCTGGCGGAAGGTGGAAGGTCCCCCTTCCATGCCCTGGAAACCCAGGACCTCATCTCTGAGCTGCTCTAGCAGAATGCCTCAGAACGTCTGCTGGTGGCTCAGGTCTCTCAACCCACTCCTTGTCTGGGGTTACTCTCGAAGGGACCTGCCTTCCACCGCCCTTCAGTCTGTCCCCTGAATTGCCCCACTGACAAAATTAATAAAAGGATGAAAACCAAGCTTTATGGAATAAGAATTTTAAATATATTCCAATATATGTCACTAAAATTAAATACAGAAACAAAACATTATTAGAACAATAAATCATACTGATTTTTTTTTCAGTGTGCCTGGCAAAGACAATTTCAAGAGTCAGTTATATTAAACCATCTTGGAAAAAATACTTCAATTTTGTTGATAGAACTACAATTCATAAGGAAAAACTGCTTCGGAAGTATTAGAAAGCCCCAAATATAGACTTAAACCTTGCTTATGACTAGAAATAAAAAAAAAAAATCATAGATAAAAGAAAATCTAAAAGCATATTAAAGGATAAATACTCCGTAATCCCAAAGTATACGTTCTAGAAATGAAAAAATGAAGTGATATTAGAAAGTCTAACCATATGATTCATCACAACTCTAGATTTTAATTTTTAAATAGTATTTTAAAATATAGTAAAATACATCTAAACCTGGAAAATACACTTCTAATTAAAATCCTTAGAATACTATATGTAGACATATTCTTCATTTTTATTATAAAACCTGTGGATATTCATTAAAATGAAACCAATTCAAGTCATTTTTACCAATGGAACCACCACAACCAAACAAATGAGATATATATATATATATATACCTCATACACACACACACACATACATATACATACATATATATCTCAGAATCTGATTTTTTTAAAATGAAGCAAATAGCGCTTTTTGTAGTAAAAGGAGAAAAGAATACACAGGGAATCACTGCCCCTACCTCATCTGACTGCCCATCGGCCCATTCCTACTCACAGGATGGTCCTGAGTGGTCAACAGATAGCTCCATTCGCATTCCTGGATGATTCAGAAACGTAGACCCAAGTTATAAGATCATGGAAAAGAGGATGACTTAGAAAGAAGACTGTCACTCCTCTGTTAGACTGTCATTTACACCAGGGTTATCTGGATTTAGCTGATAGAGCACATCTGAGTAAAGTCTCTGAAAACTAAAGACCAAGTCCAACCAAGGAGCAGCTTCTTTAATCTTCTTCTGGGTGTCACCATCTGAGATTTGCTGCCTTCAATCCTTGTGTAGCCACTGTCTGATGATGAATTTTACATCATCGTATTCGTTTGAATTTCACAAAACTCAGAGCTGTAGCACTGGGGCAACCCTGAAGGCTTTCACCTCCCAGTCTGGCAGTTGTTTCAGCCAAGAAGTCAGTGTTTGTTGGGTTTTTGTTTCCCTATAATCAATAGCAAGAGTCAGCAGACTTCGGAAAAGGGCCTGAGGTAGCCCGTATTTTAGGCTCTGTGGACAACATGAGGCCTATAACTCAACTCTGCTGTTTTATTGCAAAATAAGCCTGAGGCAATAATAAAGAGAAGCATGGTTGTGTTCTGGTATATCTTTATTTATTAAAATTGGTCATAAAGATACTCAAGTTTTCTTCTATAACTTCTGTAGTTTTAAGATTTACATTAAGATCTTTGAGCTATTTTAAATTACTATTGGTAGATTAGGCAAGGGATGAATATGTTTAGAACCATTTATCCCTTGAAAAATCTATCCTTTCTCTGCTGAATTGCCTTTGTGTTGTTAAAAATCTATTGGCTGTGTTTGTAAAGGTTTATTTCTGGACTCTATTCTTTTCCACAGATCTATTTATCTATCAAAAACACTACTTATTGTTCTAAGTTAAAACTAAATTTTGAAATCAGGCAGCGTAAGTCTTCCAGCCTTGCTTTCTCTTTTAATGGTGTTTATTCATTTTGATATGACTTTTAGGATCATCAAGTTCATTTCTTCAGAGAATACTGAGGACTTTGATTGGGATTGTGTTGAATTTAAAGGTTATTTTAGGTAGACTTGATGTATTTTCAGTATTTTCTGTTTCAGGATCATGGTGTATCCTAACCATTTATTTGGGTCTTTAATTTCTTTTGGCAGTATTTTTGTTCCATCGCCATTCCTGGAGGGATTAAAGAAACGTTAGACCCAAGTTATAAGATCATGGAAAAGAGGATGACTTAGAAAGAAGACTGTCACTCCTCTGTTAGACTGTCATTTACACCAGGGTTATCTGGATTTAGCTGATAGAGCACATCTGAGTAAAGTCTCTGAAAACTAAAGACCAAGTCCAACCAAGGAGCAGCTTCTTTAATCTTCTTCTGGGTGTCACCATCTGAGATTTGCTGCCTTCAATCCTTGTGTAGCCACTGTCTGATGATGAATTTTACATCATCGTATTCGTTTGAATTTCACAAAACTCAGAGCTGTAGCACTGGGGCAACCCTGAAGGCTTTCACCTCCCAGTCTGGCAGTTGTTTCAGCCAAGAAGTCAGTGTTTGTTGGGTTTTTGTTTCCCTATAATCAATAGCAAGAGTCAGCAGACTTCGGAAAAGGGCCTGAGGTAGCCCGTATTTTAGGCTCTGTGGACAACATGAGGCCTATAACTCAACTCTGCTGTTTTATTGCAAAATAAGCCTGAGGCAATAATAAAGAGAAGCATGGTTGTGTTCTGGTATATCTTTATTTATTAAAATTGGTCATAAAGATACTCAAGTTTTCTTCTATAACTTCTGTAGTTTTAAGATTTACATTAAGATCTTTGAGCTATTTTAAATTACTATTGGTAGATTAGGCAAGGGATGAATATGTTTAGAACCATTTATCCCTTGAAAAATCTATCCTTTCTCTGCTGAATTGCCTTTGTGTTGTTAAAAATCTATTGGCTGTGTTTGTAAAGGTTTATTTCTGGACTCTATTCTTTTCCACAGATCTATTTATCTATCAAAAACACTACTTATTGTTCTAAGTTAAAACTAAATTTTGAAATCAGGCAGCGTAAGTCTTCCAGCCTTGCTTTCTCTTTTAATGGTGTTTATTCATTTTGATATGACTTTTAGGATCATCAAGTTCATTTCTTCAGAGAATACTGAGGACTTTGATTGGGATTGTGTTGAATTTAAAGGTTATTTTAGGTAGACTTGATGTATTTTCAGTATTTTCTGTTTCAGGATCATGGTGTATCCTAACCATTTATTTGGGTCTTTAATTTCTTTTGGCAGTATTTTGCAGTTTTCAGTATACAAGTCTGACACTGTTTTTATTAGAGGTTATCCAAATGTACATAATATTTTGAAACTATTATAAATGGTCTTTTATTTAAATTTCTTTGTGTGTGTGAATAGGTTGTTCAATACTGCCAGCAATGTATTGTTTGTCTAGCTGAAATCTTACAAGATATTCTAAAGTATTTTTAAGTACTCTCTGGTCAGAAGTTGGTCACATTGGAAGTTGCTTTTCAGATTCTGACAGTGACTGTTGTTAAGTCTTCTCCCTCAGCCTAAAATGCAACTATGTACCCAGAGGGAAAGAAAACCGGTGTGAAGTCTTCTTGAATTTATGAAAACATTCCAGGAAACAGTTCTAAATCTAGACTACAAGAATCTTTCGATTTACATCTTAGTTGAAGATCTTTTTCTTGATATAAAGAGACAATTTGAAGATAACATAGTTGAATGGCAAGATCTTGATCTCATCCAGATTACAGTCCAATTATTTGAGGAAGTGAACACAAAAGCATTTGTCTTATAAATCCAGTCTTTACAATAACAGATATATGGCAATGGAAACATTTTGAGTCCATCTATTTTTTACCAATCCCAAAACATCCCCTACTCAAGTCCAAAGTTTCGTAAAATAACTGGATCTAGGAAACAAAAGCCCTGCTTGGAGAAACATATCCTTTCTCAGGGCCTACAAGATGTAACCATTCTACTTGCTCTTCTTCAGGACAGAGTCATCTACACATAATCTGTTATATATCGTCTTTGACTTTATATAATAAGCTTGTATTACTTACATACTTTAGCACAGACTTCTAAAAAATAAGGGCAGCAAAATAGATAAAATATAATCAAAGATTATAAAAATGCCTCATCAGGAAGTTGTTATTGCAGTGTTTCACATATTCTTTCATATGCTGCATTTATTTTATTATTATAAATATGAATTACAAAAATGAAAATATTTTATTCTTAAAAATGTGTCCATGAGAGCATTTTAGTATATTGAAAATACTATGAAAGCTAAATAATTTCTTCAAAACAATCAAGCATGTGTTTGTTGAAGTATGAGAAACTAAATTCTAGTCTATTCAAATAAATGGCCAGAATCTATTTTTAAAACCAGAAATACATTCTTTGAAATTTGAAATCACAAAAATGTGATCTTAGACTTCTTTTTTTTAAAATCGATTAATAGGTTGTTTTCAATACTGCCAGCAATGTATTGTTTGTCTAGCTGAAATCTTACAAGATATTCTAAAGTATTTTTAAGTACTCTCTGGTCAGAAGTTGGTCACATTGGAAGTTGCTTTTCAGATTCTGACAGTGACTGTTGTTAAGTCTTCTCCCTCAGCCTAAAATGCAACTATGTACCCAGAGGGAAAGAAAACCGGTGTGAAGTCTTCTTGAATTTATGAAAACATTCCAGGAAACAGTTCTAAATCTAGACTACAAGAATCTTTCGATTTACATCTTAGTTGAAGATTTTTTTCTTGATATAAAGAGACAATTTGAAGATAACATAGTTGAATGGCAAGATCTTGATCTCATCCAGATTACAGTCCAATTATTTGAGGAAGTGAACACAAAAGCATTTGTCTTATAAATCCAGTCTTTACAATAACAGATATATGGCAATGGAAACATTTTGAGTCCATCTATTTTTTACCAATCCCAAAACATCCCCTACTCAAGTCCAAAGTTTCGTAAAATAACTGGATCTAGGAAACAAAAGCCCTGCTTGGAGAAACATATCCTTTCTCAGGGCCTACAAGATGTAACCATTCTACTTGCTCTTCTTCAGGACAGAGTCATCTACACATAATCTGTTATATATCGTCTTTGACTTTATATAATAAGCTTGTATTACTTACATACTTTAGCACAGACTTCTAAAAAATAAGGGCAGCAAAATAGATAAAATATAATCAAAGATTATAAAAATGCCTCATCAGGAAGTTGTTATTGCAGTGTTTCACATATTCTTTCATATGCTGCATTTATTTTATTATTATAAATATGAATTACAAAAATGAAAATATTTTATTCTTAAAAATGTGTCCATGAGAGCATTTTAGTATATTGAAAATACTATGAAAGCTAAATAATTTCTTCAAAACAATCAAGCATGTGTTTGTTGAAGTATGAGAAACTAAATTCTAGTCTATTCAAATAAATGGCCAGAATCTATTTTTAAAACCAGAAATACATTCTTTGAAATTTGAAATCACAAAAATGTGATCTTAGACTCTTATCAGGATTTAATTTTAATAAAACCATCAGTCAATGTTTGATCCTGACACTGGTGCTTTAATGAAGGTTTTAGAATCATGATATCAAAAATATCTAAGCAAAATTATTTTCTGCTACTCATATATTTAAAAAGAAGTTGCTCATGTCTTCTAAATGTACAATTTAGTTATTATAATATATATGACATTTATTGTGATTCACCCCCTATAAAATGGCAAGTCAATACAAAAATAAAGATTCTAGTTTTCATTGTAAGGCTGTTCTTCAAATTGTTATATTTAAATGTGAACACAAACTGTATGTGCACACAGATTCTTTTCGTTGTTGTTTAGAACAGCTCACTCCTCATTAGTGGAGTGGTGAGTATCCCTGCCTGTCACCTGGGAAACTAAGATTTGATTCCCCATGGGGAGGACTGCTGAATGTTTTCAGGGCTTCCATGGTGGCTCAGATGGTGAAGAATTTGCCTGCAATGTGGTAGAGCTGGGTTCAATCCCTGGGTCAGAAGATCCCCTGGATAAGGAAATGGCAACATCCATTCAAGGGTTCTTGCCTGGAGAATCCCACAGACAGAGGAGCCTGGCAGGCCACAGTCCATGGTGTCACAAAGAGTCAGACACAACTGAGTGACTAACACACACGCATAGAACAACCAAAATTGTCCTGAGGCAGTAGCAGTGCAGATTGACATTTTATCTATTCGTATACATGTTGTCCGTGGTTCCAAAATTTAGCAGCCTTACTCTTTCAGTGTTATATCTTTAAACCACACATTTCTCAGCTTGACATGTTGCTTTTTAATGTTTCAAATGCCATGAATCCAGCCCAAGGAAGAATTTGTTTCTGAGTCATTCTGTATCCTGCTCTTGGAATTCCAGGTTACTGCCTCTACTGTACTGTGCGCCGTTGATATTGGTTCGTTGTTGTTTCTGTTCAGTCAGCAGACAGTGTCCAACAGTTTGCAGCCTCACAGTCTGCAGTACCAGGCCTTCCTGTCCTGTCTCGGCTAATTGCTGGCATTGTAGCTCCTTGCTATGAAACCCTGAGGAATTATGGCTCCTTCCAGCCACCATACCACCATTCAAATACTGACTCATTTCCTGAGGATATAACTTGGAAAAAAGCCTTGAGGGCCCGAATTCATGACAGTCCTAAAGTGATATCAAAAATATCTAAGCAAAATTATTTTCTGCTACTCATATATTTAAAAAGAAGTTGCTCATGTCTTCTAAATGTACAATTTAGTTATTATAATATATATGACATTTATTGTGATTCACCCCCTATAAAATGGCAAGTCAATACAAAAATAAAGATTCTAGTTTTCATTGTAAGGCTGTTCTTCAAATTGTTATATTTAAATGTGAACACAAACTGTATGTGCACACAGATTCTTTTCGTTGTTGTTTAGAACAGCTCACTCCTCATTAGTGGAGTGGTGAGTATCCCTGCCTGTCACCTGGGAAACTAAGATTTGATTCCCCATGGGGAGGACTGCTGAATGTTTTCAGGGCTTCCATGGTGGCTCAGATGGTGAAGAATTTGCCTGCAATGTGGTAGAGCTGGGTTCAATCCCTGGGTCAGAAGATCCCCTGGATAAGGAAATGGCAACATCCATTCAAGGGTTCTTGCCTGGAGAATCCCACAGACAGAGGAGCCTGGCAGGCCACAGTCCATGGTGTCACAAAGAGTCAGACACAACTGAGTGACTAACACACACGCATAGAACAACCAAAATTGTCCTGAGGCAGTAGCAGTGCAGATTGACATTTTATCTATTCGTATACATGTTGTCCGTGGTTCCAAAATTTAGCAGCCTTACTCTTTCAGTGTTATATCTTTAAACCACACATTTCTCAGCTTGACATGTTGCTTTTTAATGTTTCAAATGCCATGAATCCAGCCCAAGGAAGAATTTGTTTCTGAGTCATTCTGTATCCTGCTCTTGGAATTCCAGGTTACTGCCTCTACTGTACTGTGCGCCGTTGATATTGGTTCGTTGTTGTTTCTGTTCAGTCAGCAGACAGTGTCCAACAGTTTGCAGCCTCACAGTCTGCAGTACCAGGCCTTCCTGTCCTGTCTCGGCTAATTGCTGGCATTGTAGCTCCTTGCTATGAAACCCTGAGGAATTATGGCTCCTTCCAGCCACCATACCACCATTCCAATACTGACTCATTTCCTGAGGATATAACTTGACAGCTTCTACAATCCAAACAGCCAAAGGAAAGAAAAGAATGATGAAAGAATGGGGAAAAACATTTCCTAAACTTCTATAGAACATTTCTACTGACAGCCAGTAGCCTTAATTCAGTCACTTGAGCTCATCTATATGCAAGGAAGATTTATAAATGTATCTTTAAGCTTTGTTCTTTATCTGCTTAGCTAACAATTCTATTAAAATGAAATGAGGGGAGAATTAGTGTTAAGGGAAATTATTAACCTACCTCATTGACCCAGTTTTACTTCCAAGACTTAAAATGTTGGGTCAACCTACTTATTTAGTTATGCAGCCTGACCTATTTCATAATGTGTCATTTATTTCAGTTTGATGTGGTCTGACGTGTGGTTGCCTCAGTACTAGACCTTTTAAGGATTTATTATTACTATGTATTATTATTATTATTACGTTTCTTGAAACTCGCTCCTTCTTTGTTGAATTCAGAATTTCTTGGGATGAGTCCACCATTTTTAGTGGTAACCAATGTGATTCTTGGGGGGCTTACTTGGCACTTGTGCATACAATAAACACTGCTCTAAACTTCTCATAGTCAGGCGTTGCTTGATGAAAAAAACATCACAAATATAATAGTTAAGAAAATAAAACCTCACCTTGCTGTCTTTATATCAGTAAATCATGCCTATATTGGGCAAAATCATATTTGCGAAGTTCCTTGTTTTGTTCTATCTCCATGGCTTCTCACTCTCCTACTTTCAAGTCAAAACTTGAACACAGGAATTTTGCTATGCTTATGCGAGTTACTTCTCCCAGGCCATCACTTTCTAAAATTTCTCTTTAGTTAGCAAGTGATCCAGGGTTGGCCTCTCTCCAAGTTACTGCAGGTACCAGGTCAAGATGGAGAAACACTGACCTCTGGCCTATCCTAAAGCCCTATCACAAAGAATGTTTGCAATTGTGTCAAGATTTCAATGGAACATTTGAAGACTCTCTCCTCAAAATTCAATGTATCATGGATATAGATGTTTTAGATTGACAACTGCCAACACAAGGAGCGTCATTGGATGGGTGTTTAATTGTTTATTTTAAAGTGGGACGGAATCCTGTTTGAGTAGACCTAATTCATCTCCTCTCAAGATTCAGGCCATTCATCAAAAATGAATGGTTTCGGGCTTCCCTGGTGGTCCAGTGGGTAAGGACACCGCACCGGTTGGATCCCTGGCCTGGGAAGGTCCCACGTGCCGCGGAGCGACTGGACTGATGTGTCCAACTACCGAACCGGAGCTCTGGAGCGCATGTGCCCAGAGCCGGTGCTCTGCGACGGCAGAGGCCACTGAAACATGAGGCCCACACGGGCTAAAGAACAAAGATGGATAAAAATACACAAATGAAAAACCAATAGAAGTAGCCCGCCTGCTCCCCTCTCTCCCCACCCCACCCCACCAAAAATAAATAAATAAATAAATCTTTTAAAAAAAAAAACCAAAAAAGAATGGTTTCTGGAAGATGGGCTACACTTTCACTAAACTATTCACTATGAATAATTCAATCTGAAGATAAGTAAAGGTAGATGAAGAGCAGATACCTTCTGCTATGCTAATACCATGAGTTAAAGAGTTTAGTATATTTTTATGTGGTCTTTTACAATGAGCTGAATTAATGTTGTTCTTCTCAGGTCCAAGTGAGGAACAGCTCTAGTTCATGTAAAACTGGTATCAAATTTTGCCATCCTACTGCACCTACTGAGCTATACTAACTCCTTGACTAAGAATGCTGTAGGAATAAAAATTTTGAAAAAACATGTTTTAAATAGGTCACAGACGCTATTTTCTTCATTTTATTTGTACCCCATTCTGAGGTTTATTTAAAACGCTGTGGTTCTCCCTTTATTTGTGATTTTTCAGGAGAAAAAAAGCAGAAGGGATTCATCTTCAGACTATATTTCTGTTTATTTAGATTTTTTAAAAGATTTTCTTCAGTGAATTGGCTTCAGAGCCCCAATACATAGCTAAGTAACTATTAAAAATAAATATTTTGAAATAATTATTTTAATAGCAATAATAAGGAAGATATCATTTTTATTAAATTGCTAATCAAACTCATCATTGATATTTTATCCTCTACTCAATACATTTTTTCTTTTCTCCAGTTTTCCTGTATATCAATTACACACTAAGCATTTATACAGTCTAGATATTATCTAGGTCCCTAGAAATAGGGTGCGTATAAATTATATAAGAAAATATGTTGTATCTTTCATATGTTAGGTTTGTAAACTTCAAAATAGTGAGAAAGTGGTTATGGCAGTGCTTTAATATATATGCATATATAGATATATGAATATGCATCATTATGTATAGACATACTTACATGGTTTTCATATATAAACATATACAATGCTGCATATTCACACATCTATATGTGTATTATATATATGTGTATATATATATATCCATCCATATGTGTATCTTCATTCATACAGCTTTGCATAATACATACTAGAAAGTATATAAAATTTCTAATGCTAATTTTGTTTGAACAAAATAAAATAGTACTATTCTATCATTCTGCCAATTTCAGCATATATAGCTACAAAGCTATTTTCTTCTGTCTTCATTTAATATCATTTATGTTCTGTGAATATGTTAATAAGGTAAAGTCTTAAAAATCAGAACAGATACAGTGTGCTTCTCTGCTTGGTTGCTGTGATTTAGAGAAATATCTAATTCTGCTGTTGTCAAGAATTTGCATGTATAAGCTTTGTGGTAATGAGAAATGACCTTTATATGTTACAAGTTAACTTTTACGAAGACTAGGATTAACTAAGGACTAGATTGTTTTCCATAGATAAGAAAGTATGTGTTTCTGAAGATACAGGCTGCATTTGTAAAAACTCATAACTCAACTATGTGACATTTTGTTTAAAAAAAGAAAGAGAAAAATATGTGGGATTCAATCAAGTTTGCATATGCTGCTGTCTAGATAGTGTGGAAGCTCAAATGCCAAATATAGATTAGAAGATATAAATATGAAATTTTTCTTCTGACAACAACATATTTCTGATACATGGTATTTAGGGCAAAAATATATACAAATCCTCTGAAACTCCTAAAAGTCAAGGGATTGAAAGTATTTTCTTTTGGAGAAATACATTTGACATACTGCAGTTAATGGGATTGAAAACCAAGTATTGTATCTTTCTGGAATTCTAGTCCCTCAGAAATACCATTTTCTTTTCTCCAGTTTTCCTGTATATCAATTACACACTAGCATTTATACAGTCTAGATATTATCTAGGTCCCTAGAAATAGGGTGCGATAAATTATATAAGAAAATATGTTGTATCTTTCATATGTTCGGTTTGTAAACTTCAAAATAGTGAGAAAGTGGTTATGGCAGTGCTTTAATATATATGCATATATAGATATATGAATATGCATCATTATGTATAGACATACTTACATGGTTTTCATATATAAACATATACAATGCTGCATATTCACACATCTATATGTGTATTATATATATGTGTATATATATATATCCATCCATATGTGTATCTTCATTCATACAGCTTTGCATAATACATACTAGAAAGTATATAAAATTTCTAATGCTAATTTTGTTTGAACAAAATAAAATAGTACTATTCTATCATTCTGCCAATTTCAGCATATATAGCTACAAAGCTATTTTCTTCTGTCTTCATTTAATATCATTTATGTTCTGTGAATATGTTAATAAGGTAAAGTCTTAAAAATCAGAACAGATACAGTGTGCTTCTCTGCTTGGTTGCTGTGATTTAGAGAAATATCTAATTCTGCTGTTGTCAAGAATTTGCATGTATAAGCTTTGTGGTAATGAGAAATGACCTTTATATGTTACAAGTTAACTTTTACGAAGACTAGGATTAACTAAGGACTAGATTGTTTTCCATAGATAAGAAAGTATGTGTTTCTGAAGATACAGGCTGCATTTGTAAAAACTCATAACTCAACTATGTGACATTTTGTTTAAAAAAAGAAAGAGAAAAATATGTGGGATTCAATCAAGTTTGCATATGCTGCTGTCTAGATAGTGTGGAAGCTCAAATGCCAAATATAGATTAGAAGATATAAATATGAAATTTTTCTTCTGACAACAACATATTTCTGATACATGGTATTTAGGGCAAAAATATATACAAATCCTCTGAAACTCCTAAAAGTCAAGGGATTGAAAGTATTTTCTTTTGGAGAAATACATTTGACATACTGCAGTTAATGACTTCCCCAAATATCCTGGAATTAGATTTATCTATATACCCCAGAGTTAAGCTTGGCTGGACTAAGAAAAAAAAGGAGACTTTTTTATTTGTAAATCTGGTAATATTAGGTTAAACAAAGACTTTTTAAAAACTGGGAGACTTCTCAGTACTTTTAATATAATAGATAATATCACATATTCTTGAATGCCTGCTCTGGGTCAGGTTGCTATGACAAATATACATATGATCATTGCAACAGTCTTTTGAGGTAAATATTATTATCATCACCCCTATTTTAAAGGTAAAGATCTTTAGATTTGTGTCAAAAAATTGCGTAGATTTACATGGGCAGTAACTGCTAAAGAAGTTGTATGAAACAAATCAGACCAAGCAGAAATTTGGATCTAGAACTACCAGAACATATGTAACAGCTTTCCACATTGGCCAGTGCCCACTAATGGGCTCCAATAATAGAACACAGTGTGTTGTGTTTGCAGAGGCTGGGGGAGGGTTGGGGGGTTTTCTGATGGATCAGGCAGTATTGTGTTTCTCAAACATACAGGATCTCAGACCTTATGTATATATGTATATATTTTTTTCCCCCAAATTATCTGTGTTTTTCTGGGTTGTGCAATCCATTTTGTAAATATTCAGGTTTTATACCTTATCTACAATCTCTCTATACATTAAAGTTATTTGTTTTAAATGTTCCTTTTTATTTTTTTTAAATCAGAGAGCAATGTTGCATGGAAGAAGGAGCATCTGATTGGGGAAAATCAGATAATATTGTGTTTCACTCCATTTGGGTTGATACCTGCCTGGATTTTACTCTCTATCCATTTTTACCCAACATTCTACCCCAAAAGGTTGTACCCTAGAATTGCATCTCTTGGGTCTCAACAATCCCAGGTTCCGGTGGTGTTTGCCCAAAGGAAGCAAATCAGAGAGAAGGTATGGGGAGATATTAGGATATTTCTTTTCTGGATTCCTTCCATGGTGGGCCATGACTTGGCAGAGACTGTGTCCCTTAACAGTGGGCTAGAGCTGCTCCTCTAAAACAGTCCTGAACAAGGTGGGAGCCTATTTATTCTCTGGCTTCTTCAGGCTTCTGTGTGGTAGTAGATTAGTAGATAATATAACTAGACACAAGGGGATTTTCTGTTTCTGCTGACCCTGGACCACTTCCCTCTGATAGTTGCCATTAATCACTAAAGTAAACTGTGGTGATTCCCATTAATCCTGTGCAAGTCTTTTCAATAGTCTTTTGTGTTTATATTAACTATCTCATTCTCTGTAATATTAGTTGATTCTATATTGCCTCTTTCCATTTACTTAATTGGAACTAACTCAGTCTCTTCTATAATCTCTAGTTTCTGATGGTAGATACTTTTCACAGCAAGAGTTCTATCTTCTATCTAGTCATGTGTGGTTTTTCTAAAGTAAAATAATACATTCAAAGGAGGATGATTTTTGTCTAATCTTGGAAAACTATTTTTAAGTGTCAAAAGTTACTTCTCCCAGAAAAAAGCATCTTTGGACTTTAATGAATACATCCAGTAGTGTCAGGGGGCACCAACCATAGTGGTCTTATATGACTTCCTGACAGGGCAAAAAATAAAGAAGAAAAACCCTATACTTTCACTTTTCTCCTTTTGATATCTGATATTAATTGTACTTTTTAATTCCTGCACTCTATGCTTATCTCTAGAATATGTTTCTCTTTAGAATTTTCTCCAGATTGATTGAGATATAACTGATATTTAATATTGTGCAAGTTTAAAGTGATGATTTGATACTGCAATATACTGCAAAATGAGCACTACAGTGGGTTAGCTAACATCACCATAACTTCACATAATTACCATTTTTTATTTTTATGAGAAAATTTGTGATCTATTATCCTAGAAACTTTCAAGTATATAGGACAGTGTTGTTAACTATAGTCACTTTGTTCTACATTAGATACTCAGAACATGTTCATCTTATAACCATTTGTGCTGTTCAGTTACCATCTTGGGTCTGACTCTGTGACCCCATGGACTACAACACATCAGGCTCCTCTGTCCTGCACTCTCTCCCAGAGTTTGTTCAAGTTTGTGTCCACTGAGTCCATGATGCTCTCTAATCATCTGATCCTCTACTGTCCCCTTCTCCTATTGCTTTGAATCTTTCTCAGCATTAGGCTTTTTTTTTTCTTTTTTTTTCTTTTCTTACCATTTTAAAGACACATCCCTGACCCACAGCTGCTGGCAGCCACCATTATACTTGTTTCTCTGAGTTTGGCTTCTTTATATTCCAAATATAAATGGTATCACATGATATTTGTCGCTAGTTTATGTTTTAAAATATTTTTCAGAAATTGTTCAAAGATAAGCAAGAAGATGTTGCTCGTGGTATTTGATGAGTGGTCCTGAATACTTCCTTAATTTATTTTATTTCACAGCAATTTTAAAGGATAAAAGAAATACTGAAAAAAAATATGTATTGGGCAAATGTCCACTGTAATCAGATTTTCAGCAAATAATTTTCATTTGAGTTTAAACAAAAATTCCTGAATAACAAATAATTTATTTGTGACATTCAAAGGAGGATGATTTTTGTCTAATCTTGGAAAACTATTTTTAAGTGTCAAAAGTTACTTCTCCCAGAAAAAAGCATCTTTGGACTTTAATGAATACATCCAGTAGTGTCAGGGGGCACCAACCATAGTGGTCTTATATGACTTCCTGACAGGGCAAAAAATAAAGAAGAAAAACCCTATACTTTCACTTTTCTCCTTTTGATATCTGATATTAATTGTACTTTTTAATTCCTGCACTCTATGCTTATCTCTAGAATATGTTTCTCTTTAGAATTTTCTCCAGATTGATTGAGATATAACTGATATTTAATATTGTGCAAGTTTAAAGTGATGATTTGATACTGCAATATACTGCAAAATGAGCACTACAGTGGGTTAGCTAACATCACCATAACTTCACATAATTACCATTTTTTATTTTTATGAGAAAATTTGTGATCTATTATCCTAGAAACTTTCAAGTATATAGGACAGTGTTGTTAACTATAGTCACTTTGTTCTACATTAGATACTCAGAACATGTTCATCTTATAACCATTTGTGCTGTTCAGTTACCATCTTGGGTCTGACTCTGTGACCCCATGGACTACAACACATCAGGCTCCTCTGTCCTGCACTCTCTCCCAGAGTTTGTTCAAGTTTGTGTCCACTGAGTCCATGATGCTCTCTAATCATCTGATCCTCTACTGTCCCCTTCTCCTATTGCTTTGAATCTTTCTCAGCATTAGGCTTTTTTTTTTTCTTTTTTTTTCTTTTCTTACCATTTTAAAGACACATCCCTGACCCACAGCTGCTGGCAGCCACCATTATACTTGTTTCTCTGAGTTTGGCTTCTTTATATTCCAAATATAAATGGTATCACATGATATTTGTCGCTAGTTTATGTTTTAAAATATTTTTCAGAAATTGTTCAAAGATAAGCAAGAAGATGTTGCTCGTGGTATTTGATGAGTGGTCCTGAATACTTCCTTAATTTATTTTATTTCACAGCAATTTTAAAGGATAAAAGAAATACTGAAAAAAAATATGTATTGGGCAAATGTCCACTGTAATCAGATTTTCAGCAAATAATTTTCATTTGAGTAATTGAATAACAAATAGATTCATCCATTTAAAGTGGACAGTTATATGGAAAAATAATGAGTTAATGTTGAAAAGGTATAGGACTAACATATGTCGAACTTTGAGTCCAAATTAAGGCACTGGACTTTTTTTGTTGTTGTTTTCTTCACTTGGAATTACCAAGATGCAGTTATCAAGATGTGGGGAGGGGGGTGAAAAAGAAGCAACTGGATGCATGGAAAAAGTTTGACAAATGGGCGATAGTGGGCTATATAAAAGGAAGCTATATTGGTTAACCTGGGAAAATATAATCTGTTAATCTGTAAATGGTACAGATTATTATTATCATCAATCATTTTGATAGAAAGCTTATGATCTTGCTCTTCTTTAATGATATTTTCAAAGAATTTGGAAGTTTATATTTCTCTCATGGCACTTAAAGTGTCAAGTGGTCTATTTTGGTGAAAATGATTGCTTTATAAGAAAATAAGCTCCCTGTGAAGGAAGACTACATCCAAATCATCTTTATATTTTGTAAACGTAGTAAATGTCTTACAAACGTTTCTAAAAATGTGAAAGAAAACATGCAAATTTTAGAAATGGAATTAGCAGTTTCCAGTCTCTCATCTGGTCTTGTTGAGCTTGTAAACCTTCACTGGCCATTAAGTGTCAGTGAAAAATGCAAATTGGTTGTCTGAGGAGGCCTTACAAATAGCTGAGAAAAGAAGAGATGTGAAAGACAAAGGAGAAAAGGAAAGATACCCATCAGAATACAGAGTTCCAGAGAATAGTAAGAATGGATAAGAAAGCCTTAGGTGAACAGTGCAAAGAAACTGAGGAAAACAATAGAATAGGAAACACTCGAGATCTCTTTAAGAAAACTGGAAATATCAAGGGAACATTTCATGCAAAAATAGGCATAATAGAGGACAAAAGTGGCAAGGACCTAACAGAAACAGAAGAGGTTAAGAAAAGGTAGCAAGAATACACAGAACTTCACAAAAAAGAACTTTACAAATACACAGAACTTTACAAAAAGGCTCTCAATGACCTAGATAACCATGATGGTGTCATCACTCACCTAGCTAGAGGTCCTGGAGTGTGAAGTCAAGCAGTCCTTAGAAAGGATTATTATGAATGAAACTAGTGGAGGTGATGGAATTCAAGCTGAACTATTTCAAATCTTAAAAGATGATGCAGTTAAGGTGCTGAATGCATTATGCCAGCAAATTTGGAAAACTCAGCATTGGCCACAGGACTGGAAAATGTCGATTTTTATTCCAAACCCAAAGAAAGGCAATGGCAAAGAATATCCAAATTCCCATACAACTGCACTCATTTCATGTGCTAGCAAAATTATGCCTGAAATCCTTTAAGATAGGCTACAGCAGTATGTGAATGAAGAACTTACAGACATACAAGCTGGATTTAGAAAAGGCAGAGGAACTAGAGATCAAATTGCCAACATACAATAATAGATTGTAGAAAAAACAAGGAAATTACAAAAAGAACAAGTCTACTTCTGTTTCATTGACTATGATAAAGCTTTTGACTGAGTGGATCATGATAAAGTGTCAAGTGGACTATTTTGGTGAAAATGATTGCTTTATAAGAAAATAAGCTCCCTGTGAAGGAAGACTACATCCAAATCATCTTTATATTTTGTAAACGTAGTAAATGTCTTACAAACGTTTCTAAAAATGTGAAAGAAAACATGCAAATTTTAGAAATGGAATTAGCAGTTTCCAGTCTCTCATCTGGTCTTGTTGAGCTTGTAAACCTTCACTGGCCATTAAGTGTCAGTGAAAAATGCAAATTGGTTGTCTGAGGAGGCCTTACAAATAGCTGAGAAAAGAAGAGATGTGAAAGACAAAGGAGAAAAGGAAAGATACCCATCAGAATACAGAGTTCCAGAGAATAGTAAGAATGGATAAGAAAGCCTTAGGTGAACAGTGCAAAGAAACTGAGGAAAACAATAGAATAGGAAACACTCGAGATCTCTTTAAGAAAACTGGAAATATCAAGGGAACATTTCATGCAAAAATAGGCATAATAGAGGACAAAAGTGGCAAGGACCTAACAGAAACAGAAGAGGTTAAGAAAAGGTAGCAAGAATACACAGAACTTCACAAAAAAGAACTTTACAAATACACAGAACTTTACAAAAAGGCTCTCAATGACCTAGATAACCATGATGGTGTCATCACTCACCTAGCTAGAGGTCCTGGAGTGTGAAGTCAAGCAGTCCTTAGAAAGGATTATTATGAATGAAACTAGTGGAGGTGATGGAATTCAAGCTGAACTATTTCAAATCTTAAAAGATGATGCAGTTAAGGTGCTGAATGCATTATGCCAGCAAATTTGGAAAACTCAGCATTGGCCACAGGACTGGAAAATGTCGATTTTTATTCCAAACCCAAAGAAAGGCAATGGCAAAGAATATCCAAATTCCCATACAACTGCACTCATTTCATGTGCTAGCAAAATTATGCCTGAAATCCTTTAAGATAGGCTACAGCAGTATGTGAATGAAGAACTTACAGACATACAAGCTGGATTTAGAAAAGGCAGAGGAACTAGAGATCAAATTGCCAACATACAATAATAGATTGTAGAAAAAACAAGGAAATTACAAAAAGAACAAGTCTACTTCTGTTTCATTGACTATGATAAAGCTTTTGACTGAGTGGATCATGATAAACTGTGCATGTAATACTCTTACAAAGTTGGGAATACCACTTTGCCAACAAAGATCCCTCTAGTCAATGCTATGATTTTTGCAGTAATCAGGTATGGATGTGAGAGTTGAACTTTAAAGAAGGCTGAGCACCAAAGAATTGATGCTTTTGAGTTATGGTTCTGGAGAAGACTCTTGAGGGCCCCTTGGACAGCAAAAAGATCAAACCAATCAATCCTAAAGGAAATCAACCCTGACTACTCATTGGAAGGACTGGTGCTGAAACTGAAACACCAGCACGTTGGCTACCTGATGCAAAGAGCTGACTCATTGGAAAAGACCTTGATACTGTAAAAGTTTGAGGGCAAGAGGAGGAGGAGGCAACAGAGGATGGGTTGGTCAGATGGCATCTCTGACTCAATGGATATGAGTTTGAGCTAACTCAGGGAGATAGTGAAGGACAGGGCAGCCTGGTGTGCCGCGTCCATGGAATCACAAAGAGACACAACTTAGTGACAAAGCAACAATCCTTCCACCAAGCCCTTCATACTAAGATTAAATGAATTGAGACTTAGAGAATGTTAATATCTTTAGGTCACAGAACTAGAATAGTTACAGTACTGGAATTTGATATCAAGCTTTCTAACTCCTAGGACAAATCAATTTCATTTATAGCATGCTGGATTATTAACTGAGAGAATGAAAAAGTAATTAACAAGGAACTTCTAAAACAGAGTAAAATCACAAATTATAAAATATTTTATAAAGTCTGGATATTTGACTAAAACAAATAACTTGATAAGCTACTTGTAATATTAAATTAACTTCAAATATTATAGCTATGGGAGATCTCAACTCATATTAATTCAAATATATTTATAGGTAAACACTTACCTACATAGTGAAAAATAATTCTACTTAAGGTCCAAAAAGAAAGGCAATTCCCCATACAACTGCACTCATTTCATGTGCTAGCAAAATTATGCCTGAAATCCTTTAAGATAGGCTACAGCAGTATGTGAATGAAGAACTTACAGACATACAAGCTGGATTTAGAAAAGGCAGAGGAACTAGAGATCAAATTGCCAACATACAATAATAGATTGTAGAAAAAACAAGGAAATTACAAAAAGAACAAGTCTACTTCTGTTTCATTGACTATGATAAAGCTTTTGACTGAGTGGATCATGATAAACTGTGCATGTAATACTCTTACAAAGTTGGGAATACCACTTTGCCAACAAAGATCCCTCTAGTCAATGCTATGATTTTTGCAGTAATCAGGTATGGATGTGAGAGTTGAACTTTAAAGAAGGCTGAGCACCAAAGAATTGATGCTTTTGAGTTATGGTTCTGGAGAAGACTCTTGAGGGCCCCTTGGACAGCAAAAAGATCAAACCAATCAATCCTAAAGGAAATCAACCCTGACTACTCATTGGAAGGACTGGTGCTGAAACTGAAACACCAGCACGTTGGCTACCTGATGCAAAGAGCTGACTCATTGGAAAAGACCTTGATACTGTAAAAGTTTGAGGGCAAGAGGAGGAGGAGGCAACAGAGGATGGGTTGGTCAGATGGCATCTCTGACTCAATGGATATGAGTTTGAGCTAACTCAGGGAGATAGTGAAGGACAGGGCAGCCTGGTGTGCCGCGGTCCATGGAATCACAAAGAGACACAACTTAGTGACAAAGCAACAATCCTTCCACCAAGCCCTTCATACTAAGATTAAATGAATTGAGACTTAGAGAATGTTAATATCTTTAGGTCACAGAACTAGAATAGTTACAGTACTGGAATTTGATATCAAGCTTTCTAACTCCTAGGACAAATCAATTTCATTTATAGCATGCTGGATTATTAACTGAGAGAATGAAAAAGTAATTAACAAGGAACTTCTAAAACAGAGTAAAATCACAAATTATAAAATATTTTATAAAGTCTGGATATTTGACTAAAACAAATAACTTGATAAGCTACTTGTAATATTAAATTAACTTCAAATATTATAGCTATGGGAGATCTCAACTCATATTAATTCAAATATATTTATAGGTAAACACTTACCTACATAGTGAAAAATAATTCTACAATTAAAGGTGGAAAAATGTCCAAATTGAAAATTCCATAGGCAATATGGTCTAGGAAAAAATAACATTGCTGATTTCACATTTAGCACTTCATTTATTAAAATGGCATATAATATAGACCATTACAGGGGGAAATAAAAAATATATCTACATTAGTTACATTTTTGGGATATTAATCGTATTTTAAAAACAAGGTTTTCTTAGCAGTTATCCATTTAATAAACTTAATTCTATAACATAATTTCAATATCAAGTTATATTTCATCATTTTAAAAGCTCCTTCAGACTGAGTAATTAGTGCCAGAATGCTTAATGTTTGGTTTAATGTTCATTTTTAATGCCACATTTTATAGTGAAAGTATAAATGATATAAATCAACAAGTGAATTTGTGAGGTCACAACTATTATAATTGACAAATTTATGAGGAATGCTACAAAGATGTGGGCCACTAACCCACGAATGATATTTTAAAGTTCAAGAACATTAAATGATTCCTCTAATCCCCCAAGGGCACATACACTTAAAATGGTCAAGTTAGGTGGAAATGTTAATCTCATGAAGTTATAGAAGGAAATATTTGAACATGTGTACCACAGCTTTCTTATTAGATATACTCATAAAGTGGATGTGTTACCACAATGTTATTTATAGCATGCTGGATTATTAACTGAGAGAATGAAAAAGTAATTAACAAGGAACTTCTAAAACAGAGTAAAATCACAAATTATAAAATATTTTATAAAGTCTGGATATTTGACTAAAACAAATAACTTGATAAGCTACTTGTAATATTAAATTAACTTCAAATATTATAGCTATGGGAGATCTCAACTCATATTAATTCAAATATATTTATAGGTAAACACTTACCTACATAGTGAAAAATAATTCTACAATTAAAGGTGGAAAAATGTCCAAATTGAAAATTCCATAGGCAATATGGTCTAGGAAAAAATAACATTGCTGATTTCACATTTAGCACTTCATTTATTAAAATGGCATATAATATAGACCATTACAGGGGGAAATAAAAAATATATCTACATTAGTTACATTTTTGGGATATTAATCGTATTTTAAAAACAAGGTTTTCTTAGCAGTTATCCATTTAATAAACTTAATTCTATAACATAATTTCAATATCAAGTTATATTTCATCATTTTAAAAGCTCCTTCAGACTGAGTAATTAGTGCCAGAATGCTTAATGTTTGGTTTAATGTTCATTTTTAATGCCACATTTTATAGTGAAAGTATAAATGATATAAATCAACAAGTGAATTTGTGAGGTCACAACTATTATAATTGACAAATTTATGAGGAATGCTACAAAGATGTGGGCCACTAACCCACGAATGATATTTTAAAGTTCAAGAACATTAAATGATTCCTCTAATCCCCCAAGGGCACATACACTTAAAATGGTCAAGTTAGGTGGAAATGTTAATCTCATGAAGTTATAGAAGGAAATATTTGAACATGTGTACCACAGCTTTCTTATTAGATATACTCATAAAGTGGATGTGTTACCACAATGTTATTTTATATGTCAGTTACGCTTGCATATATTTTAGGCACAAAATAATTTTGAAGACCATATCTTAATATAATTTGAATAGAAAATTTGAACTATTATATAAGAAAAAAAAATCTCCTCTACCTTATTTGAGATGTTACACATTGTGATTTTTTTTATTACTGTAGCTTGGTCTCTACACTAAGTAATACAAACAATATATAAAATTTAAATGGTCAGGAAGTTTGAGAAACAGAGTATGAGATAACTGATATCATAAAAGATTTAAAATACATCTATTTCCTTGTGAGCAGACAATAGATAGTAAATATCTAGACCATGCTTATGAAAAACCGATCATATGTTTCAAGTCAGTCAGCAGGCATTTGTTCCTGTCCAAAATGTCCTTGAGACATTTAGTCCACACCAAAAGGTCCTGATATTTTCTCCTGTCTAAAACCACTTGGCATAGATCAAATACACTTATGAACCTTTGAGATCGCTCCAGATCTTAAAGACCTTTTCCTGTGGAACAAAGTTTTACAGACCAAATATCTTACAGATGTTCTGGAGAGGACAAAAATGTCCTTCAAATCAGATCATCAGTTTTAAGATTTCTTGGGACCCCCCTGAAATGGTGTAGTGGTTAAGACTCTTGATCCCATTTTAGGGGACCTTGGTTCTCTCCCAAGTCAAAAAACTAGACCCAACATGTCACAACTAAAGAGTTTACACGCCGCTACTGAAGATCTCGCATGCTGCAACTAAAAAAATCCTGCATGGAAGATCCTGTGTGCTGCAACTAAGACCTAGTGCAGCCAAATAACTAAGTTAATTACCTTAAAAAAAAAAAAAAAAGAAAGAAAAGAAGGAAAAGAAAATATGTCTTAAGATTTCTTCTTCACAAATAAGAAGGCTCAAATTGAATTTATTTAAAAATGGGCAAAGACAAAAATCTTATTCTTATAATGATGAATTTCACTGTTGCAAAATTCAAGGCAGATCTGTCTGTGAGCACCATTAAAAAGTGAATAATAGTAAGGTAAGTGACTAGGTGACATTCATTATTTCTTCCCTGAGCTACAGTCAGAAGAGATAGGGGGCGAAAAGGTCAAACTTTCATAATGAGTAAGTCATAGCAAACTTTTTAGATCTGAATCATTTGCAAGTCCCTAAACTAGTTTTAGTTTAAGGTGACAGGCAAAAATATGCACCACAAAAGTGTAATAATGTATTCATTAGTCTTTTTTTTTATTAGTTTTAACATTTATTTTGAGGAAGTAGACATACTCCTATTGCCTATAAATGGAGATGCACTCCATTTAAAGCCATTCATTTGCAGAAAATTTATTATAATAAAATTAGAAAAGCATGAAAACAATTCAACATGTGCTCCCACAAGGCTAACAGATTCTAACAAATCCATTTAAACAATCCAGTTAAACAATTAGTTTCAGTTTGTAAAATACATAGTGGTTAATCAATTTTTTGCCAATGTGTCATTTTAGACATGCAAAGATGCATTAATAATGTCATAAATCATGCATAACTAACATCTCCATGGTATGCTTTATGATCTTCTAATTTGCATAAGGTATAAACAGAATATATGAGGAGAACATATATAATAAACGTTAGTTCTTGAGGACTGGGATTACTTAAAGCACAGCAAATAAAAAATGGTTTGTGTCATATCCAAGTTTCAACGTTTCTCACACGGGTTATTAAGTATTTTGTAAGCCATTAAAAAAAATAGAATGAGGATGTCAAGGGATGCATGCTCATAAAATAGAAAGCTAAGTAAGATATGATAATGTGTGTTTTCTGTTAGCATATGAGTATTTTAGAATGTTTGATTGTGTGTGTGTTCAGTCATATCTGACTCTCTGCAACTCTGTGGACTATAACCAGCCAGGCTCCTTTGTCCGTGGGATTTTCCAGCCAATAATACTGGAATGGGTTGCCATCTCCTCCTCCAGAGGATCTTTCTGACCCAGAGATCAAACCTGAGTCTCCTACACTGCAGGAGGATTCCTTACCACTAAGCCTTTGGGAAGACCCTTTTGAATGTTTACTGTGTGAATTTTGCATAGGACAATGGATATATATAAGATGCATGAAACTGGATTTAAATTACTTAAAACAGTGATACCCTTAGGCATGGGCAGTCCAGAGTATCATTAGAAGGTGTCATTATCATTATGTTTCTGCTCTGTAAAAGCTCAGGTTTTACCTTTAGCAGAGGCTATTGTCTTATCCTTGCTACCAAAAAAAAAAAAAAATAGCACCATGAAACAGTCCCACTCAATAGCTTGGCAGACACTAAAATGTGTGTAAGGGAGAGATGGCAAGATGTCAGTCCAAAAAATAGAATTTTTAAGTCTTTAGAAGTAGGTCATTGAGACCCTTTAGAGAACTTTCTTGGGAACTCTTGTTTGAAGATTCAGTATTTATAGTAGACATTGAACAACTGCCAAAATGATATAAAAATTGCTGTGAGTGCCTTAATAAGCGTGTCTGTATATTCCTCTTTGGGATGTTAGATGTTCATTAAAATCTTTTATCTAGACTGGGAACTGGAGCTGGTTGCTTTTATGGTTGTGTGCTCTGTGTGTTGATAAACAAAAGAGATGTGGTTCAAATGACAGGGAGACCAAAAAGCAGAAACTGGTTTCTAAGCAATAGCAAAAAAACCCAGAGTTCTTAGCTTTGAAGGATCCAGAGGAGAAAGAGTTTGAAAATATCCCCTAAGGTGCGAAAACATAAAAGCAGACAGAGCTGTATCAGCCCTCTACCATGCCGTCGCCTGGATGGAGACTTCGTGGTGTCTAGTCAGTTCAGACCAGAAAGGCAAACAATGGCTCTTGCTTCATGGAATAACAATGGAGTAGAATAGAAGAAGATTAGCAAAACTTGCATCATGAAAAAATAAGAATTAAAGAGGAATTAAATTATACCAAAAATATTAATATCTGAAATTTCTTTGGCTTCCCTCATAGCCCAGTTTGTAAAGAATCTGCCTGCAATGCAGGAAACTCATGTTTGATTCTTGGATTGGGAAGATCCCCTGGAGAAGGAAATAGCAACCCACTCCAGTTTCTTGCCTGGAGAATCCCATGAACAGAGGAGTCCGGCAGACTATAGTCATTGGGGTTGCAAGAGTTGGACACAATTTTTGCTAGTGAACCCTTAAAAATAATCTGTAGAGAAAATAGAACATGATGGAAGGTTCTACTCACTCAATGAAAGGACCCAGAAGCTAGAAAATGCAAACCAGACATGCAGTATTTTCCGTGTAGTGCTTCTTGGAGCGTGGTTGGCAGGAGGACTCCTAAAGTAAGCTTGTAAGCTTCACTGGGAACCCATTAGAAATACAAATCTCAGCAGAATTCAACACCTGCTAAATCAGAAATGGGGAGCAGGGTCCTATAGTCTGCCTTTTAAGAAGCCTTACAGGTGATTCTGAAGCACACAAAAGTTGAAGAACCATTACTCTATGGAATTCTGCTTTACCCTTTCTGGGTTTGTAACAAATTAATACATACAAATTATTTCCTTTCAGTGCTCTTTTTCAAGACCTTTTGTTCTTACTAAAATATAATTCTTATCTAATTAAATAAAAAATTATTCAGATTGAAATGAAATGCCCATAATATGATTTCAATAATTCCCCAAACACTGAAAGTCTATAACAAACATAGAGACTCCTATTATGAGATTATTGATACTTTGGCTTCATGTTGATGACTGGGAGAGAAACTGGCCAGTCTAAGACTTAATTAACAAACATCAATGACCTTAATCTATTAAAGCTGATATAGCACTGATCTTTCTGTAAAAAACAACCTGCCAGTCACAAGGACCAAAGCTGAGTCCCCATTATGACAGAGGCATACTTCGAGAGACCAACCAGTCACTCGGTGGTCAGTTGACAGGTGATATTCCAGCAGGGTGGCAATCCTTTGTAAGGATCCAGTGCCATTCTTTAGGATGGAGGGTGTACAGTCCATCAGAGAACTCTGTATTGCATTGTCTCCCAACTAGGAAGAATTCATGAATCTAGAAACCAATGGATGAATGTAGAAGTAGTCACACTTAGGATCTGTAGACACAGCGTTCCAGGGGAAATACATGTTTCTCATTCATGCAGTGCTTGAATCCTGTTCCTGAACAGGACTGAGAGACACAGCAAAGTATCATTATTTAAAAACTATTGCTGCCGCCTGGGCATGTTAAGCTCCTTATTTTCATGGAATAGTAGACCAAAAACGGAGTTGCTATCTTGCCAGGGTTAAAGGATCCTGACAGGCGAGAGGAGAATGTACCTGATAGAGACAGGGAGGATAGAAAAAGAACCAGGTCACTTGTTCAGTGCTGTTTTGAACACCCTTGTCTAATTGTGACTGGAAACAACAGGTATCTTAGGAAGATATGATGATCAGGGTTGAGATTCCTTAGGGATGAGGTTATAGGTGAGATCATGAGGCTTAACAAATTTTAAAAAGACAGAAAATATTAAGGAAATACAAGAAGACATGAAACATAAGACAAAAAAGCTTAAGAAAATAATCAAGAAGGTACAAATAAAATTAGAAAGAAAATCTAGGACACTATTTCATACATAAAGAAAGCATCTAATACATTGATAAATTCCTAGATTGAAATGACTCAAGAAGAAATAGAAAATAAGAATCTATCTAAAAGAGTTACAGAAATGGAAATATTAAACAATTACAAATTATAAGATTCAGTTCAACACATATGTTCTATGAAACATTCTCAGAAATGTTAGTATTTATGTACACACTATTCTCAGATATAGAAAAAGAAAGTGCCTCTATTTTTTAAATTAATTTAATGAAGCATTCAAGCCAAAGATGGTATGAGAAAATTTCAAGTTTCACTTATGAGTAAAGATAGTATCCATTAATAAAATATGAGCAAATTATATTCAGCAATATATTTTTAATTGGAGTTTTAAATGTTTGTTTAATAGCAGGAATGGAAGGATATTTCACTAGAGTAAGAATGGAAGAATATTTTACTAGAGTAAAGCATAATGTAATTTATATATAATCTCATTAGGAAGAATCATGTGATTTTCCCTAAATTTTCAGTGCAAGTGGAGGGTGTACAGTCCATCAGAGAACTCTGTATTGCATTGTCTCCCAACTAGGAAGAATTCATGAATCTAGAAACCAATGGATGAATGTAGAAGTAGTCACACTTAGGATCTGTAGACACAGCGTTCCAGGGGAAATACATGTTTCTCATTCATGCAGTGCTTGAATCCTGTTCCTGAACAGGACTGAGAGACACAGCAAAGTATCATTATTTAAAAACTATTGCTGCCGCCTGGGCATGTTAAGCTCCTTATTTTCATGGAATAGTAGACCAAAAACGGAGTTGCTATCTTGCCAGGGTTAAAGGATCCTGACAGGCGAGAGGAGAATGTACCTGATAGAGACAGGGAGGATAGAAAAAGAACCAGGTCACTTGTTCAGTGCTGTTTTGAACACCCTTGTCTAATTGTGACTGGAAACAACAGGTATCTTAGGAAGATATGATGATCAGGGTTGAGATTCCTTAGGGATGAGGTTATAGGTGAGATCATGAGGCTTAACAAATTTTAAAAAGACAGAAAATATTAAGGAAATACAAGAAGACATGAAACATAAGACAAAAAAGCTTAAGAAAATAATCAAGAAGGTACAAATAAAATTAGAAAGAAAATCTAGGACACTATTTCATACATAAAGAAAGCATCTAATACATTGATAAATTCCTAGATTGAAATGACTCAAGAAGAAATAGAAAATAAGAATCTATCTAAAAGAGTTACAGAAATGGAAATATTAAACAATTACAAATTATAAGATTCAGTTCAACACATATGTTCTATGAAACATTCTCAGAAATGTTAGTATTTATGTACACACTATTCTCAGATATAGAAAAAGAAAGTGCCTCTATTTTTTAAATTAATTTAATGAAGCATTCAAGCCAAAGATGGTATGAGAAAATTTCAAGTTTCACTTATGAGTAAAGATAGTATCCATTAATAAAATATGAGCAAATTATATTCAGCAATATATTTTTAATTGGAGTTTTAAATGTTTGTTTAATAGCAGGAATGGAAGGATATTTCACTAGAGTAAGAATGGAAGAATATTTTACTAGAGTAAAGCATTAATGTAATTTATAATATTAATCAATCAAAAGAACAGAAATAAAAATAAACCAGATATGATAATAAAGAATATGATAAAATAAACTCATTTAAAAGTTAAGCTATAATTTAAAAATATTCCAATGTGCATACTTGTAAGTATTATTGGTCACACTATGCAATAAGCCATAATACATTAATAAGAAAAAATAAATGGTCTAATAAAAATTGTAAAAATTATATGAGTAGGCAATTCAAACCAAAGGAAGCCAATCTGGGGGATTAACAGAGAAAATATGCTATTTTTTTATAGTAATTGCCAAAAGACAAAAGACAATCTCTGGGCATCACATGGCGAAAAGGGCCTGACAGTTGTGATTAAAGGTATGGGCCTCACGAGGAGGACAGCAGCTTGCATTATTAAGGTAAATTCAACCCAGTTGAGTGAGTCTTCAAAGCACAGAACTTCTCTAGCTGGAAGGAAAGATGTAAAGTATAAGGAGAAGTATGAGCAATTCAAAGTGAGATGGCATGGCCCCACCACTGCTGATGGAGAACCAGGTAGGGAGAAGGAGAGGGTAGGCAACACAACCTCTCAGAGCAAGGCCTGGTCCCTGGCTCAAGCCAGCAAGGGAAAGGAAACCTGAATTAGACCAACAACATGACAGAGCTTGGAAAAGAAGTGATTCAGCCAATCTAGGAAAAAAGAAAAAACACAGGCCTGTGAACATCTCAATTTTTCCCTTGTTGTTGTTGTTCACTAAGTCCTGTCTGACCCTTTGGGGCC
Source organism: Tragulus kanchil (assembly GCA_022376925.1). Lineage (NCBI taxonomy): Eukaryota > Metazoa > Chordata > Mammalia > Artiodactyla > Tragulidae > Tragulus > Tragulus kanchil. The sequence continues at coordinate 150,169,764 of JAIOJX010000004.1, forward strand.
TCATGGACTGTGGCATGCAAGGCTTCCCTGGCCTTCGCTCTCCTAGAGTTTGCATCCACAACTGAGGGTAATTTCCATTTTAGCAGAATTTTTCCCTTAGGAGATTTTAAACACAAGTTGACCTGAGACATACTATTTCTGAACTTCTGATCTACTGTTTAGACGATTTTAAAATATGAGCAAATTATATTCAGCAATATATTTTTAATTGGAGTTTTAAATGTTTGTTTAATAGCAGGAATGGAAGGATATTTCACTAGAGTAAGAATGGAAGAATATTTTACTAGAGTAAAGCATTAATGTAATTTATAATATTAATCAATCAAAAGAACAGAAATAAAAATAAACCAGATATGATAATAAAGAATATGATAAAATAAACTCATTTAAAAGTTAAGCTATAATTTAAAAATATTCCAATGTGCATACTTGTAAGTATTATTGGTCACACTATGCAATAAGCCATAATACATTAATAAGAAAAAATAAATGGTCTAATAAAAATTGTAAAAATTATATGAGTAGGCAATTCAAACCAAAGGAAGCCAATCTGGGGGATTAACAGAGAAAATATGCTATTTTTTTATAGTAATTGCCAAAAGACAAAAGACAATCTCTGGGCATCACATGGCGAAAAGGGCCTGACAGTTGTGATTAAAGGTATGGGCCTCACGAGGAGGACAGCAGCTTGCATTATTAAGGTAAATTCAACCCAGTTGAGTGAGTCTTCAAAGCACAGAACTTCTCTAGCTGGAAGGAAAGATGTAAAGTATAAGGAGAAGTATGAGCAATTCAAAGTGAGATGGCATGGCCCCACCACTGCTGATGGAGAACCAGGTAGGGAGAAGGAGAGGGTAGGCAACACAACCTCTCAGAGCAAGGCCTGGTCCCTGGCTCAAGCCAGCAAGGGAAAGGAAACCTGAATTAGACCAACAACATGACAGAGCTTGGAAAAGAAGTGATTCAGCCAATCTAGGAAAAAAGAAAAAACACAGGCCTGTGAACATCTCAATTTTTCCCTTGTTGTTGTTGTTCACTAAGTCCTGTCTGACCCTTTGGGGCCTCATGGACTGTGGCATGCAAGGCTTCCCTGGCCTTCGCTCTCCTAGAGTTTGCATCCACAACTGAGGGTAATTTCCATTTTAGCAGAATTTTTCCCTTAGGAGATTTTAAACACAAGTTGACCTGAGACATACTATTTCTGAACTTCTGATCTACTGAACTGTGACATAATAAATGGTTGTTATTTTAAAGCACTAGATTTATGGTAAATGGCTATGGTAGCAGTAGAAAACCAATATTTACATATGTGCATTACCATGTGTAACATAGTAGTAGAGCTTAGCTTTGTGCTCTGTGAAGACCTAGAGGGGTTGGGATGAGGGGGTGGGATGGGAGGGAAGCTTAAAAGGGAGAGGATATATATACATATATATAGCTAATTCACTTTGTTGTATATATATATATATATATATATATATATACACACACACACACACACACACACACACACACAGCTGATTCGCTTTGTTGTACAGCAGAAACTAATACAACATTGTAAAGCAATTATATTCCAATGAAAAAGAAAGAATACTAATACAGAACCAATGAAATATTTCCTGCCCATCAGCATGGCCAAGATTAAACCAAGTATTGATAAAGTTATAAGAAACAGGAGCATATACACAGCTAGTGTGTTGGTCTGAGTATAAGTTGGTGTTGTGTTCCTGTGGAAAGCAATTGGTCTTTATCTGGTTAAAATGAACATGTGCATACCTTTGGACCCAAAGATTCTACTTCTGGATATCTTTCCTAGGGATGAATGCTCACGGAGACATATATTAGAATGCATTTTTAATTTGCAATAATTATTAAGGTTAAAAATGGACAAAAACCTCAAGAGCACTCATTAAAATGTGATGTCAGGCTACCCGGTGGCTCAGTGGCAGAGAATTCACCTGCCAGTGCAGGGGACACGAATTAGACCCCTGGTCCAGGAAGATTCCACATGTGGTGGAGCAACTAAGCCTGTGCACCACAGCTACTGAGCCTACGCTCTAGAGTCTGGGAGCCTCAGTTACTGACCCCATGTGCCACAACTACTGAAGCCTGTGAGCTTAGCGCCTGTGCTATCCAACAAGAGAAGCCATGGCAATGAGAAGCCTGTGCGCTGCAGCTAGAAAAGTCCAAGCAGCAACAAAGACACAGCACAAACAAAAAAAATAAATGAATAAAGTTATTTTTTAAAAAGTATTGAGAAAATAAATGGTTTATTCATTTAATGAAATACTAGGCAACAATTGTGACTGTTCCTTATCTCTAATAATAATAATGATCATTATAAGGACTTAAGAAATATTTAACAGTTTTAGTTCTTACTAACTGAAGGCAGTATGCTAAGTACTTAACATACTTAACTCTTTTTTGTCTTTGCAGCTATATGATGTAGAAACAACAGTTACTCTCATGAAAATATGAGAAAATCAAGACTACCAGTAATCATCCACAATGAGGAATCCAGGTATGACCATTTATTTTAGTTTATGTGTATGATGCCTCATAGACTCAAGCAGTATATAAAATGTGATTTTTCTATGTGGAGGTCTTGAAGATGACTATAGTCTATCAGTATTAAAGCTTGGACTTTATCCCAAGCAGTGTGACTCCAGAATTCTTGCTCTTACCTACCATATTACAATTGCTTTCAGTATTCAGTTATTAAGCTTCTACTATATTCCAGGCATTGTGTGAATGCCTCACAACATCACAACGAGTGGATCAATAAAGACTTTGCATGTTGAAATATACAGTCTAGGGTTGGGAGTGGGATAAATATGAGGTCATGTAGGGCCACAATTCTTGCATAGTCATCAAGGCAAAAGTCACTGACTGCAGGGTACCCAAGACAAAAATATTTACTATTTTTACATTTTGACTTGTGCTGGAGTTGTTTTTAGAGTTGTTTCTTTTTTTTCTTTTCCTCCTCCCCCAAACCTTTTTTTTCTTCACCCTCTGCTGTTGAAGCTACTAGTCTTATCAGTACGATTAAATATATTCAAGTTTTCAATTGTTTTTTTAAAACCACACATGGTCCAGGAAGATTCCACATGTGGTGGAGCAACTAAGCCTGTGCACCACAGCTACTGAGCCTACGCTCTAGAGTCTGGGAGCCTCAGTTACTGACCCCATGTTCCACAACTACTGAAGCCTGTGAGCTTAGCGCCTGTGCTATCCAACAAAGGAAGCCATGGCAAGGAGAAGCCTGAGCGCAGCAGCTAGAAAAGTCCAAGCAGCAACAAAGACACAGCACAAACAAAAAAAATAAATGAATAAAGTTATTTTTTAAAAAGTATTGAGAAAATAAATGGTTTATTCATTTAATGAAATACTAGGCAACAATTGTGACTGTTCCTTATCTCTAATAATAATAATGATCATTATAAGGACTTAAGAAATATTTAACAGTTTTAGTTCTTACTAACTGAAGGCAGTATGCTAAGTACTTAACATACTTAACTCTTTTTTGTCTTTGCAGCTATATGATGTAGAAACAACAGTTACTCTCATGAAAATATGAGAAAATCAAGACTACCAGTAATCATCCACAATGAGGAATCCAGGTATGACCATTTATTTTAGTTTATGTGTATGATGCCTCATAGACTCAAGCAGTATATAAAATGTGATTTTTCTATGTGGAGGTCTTGAAGATGACTATAGTCTATCAGTATTAAAGCTTGGACTTTATCCCAAGCAGTGTGACTCCAGAATTCTTGCTCTTACCTACCATATTACAATTGCTTTCAGTATTCAGTTATTAAGCTTCTACTATATTCCAGGCATTGTGTGAATGCCTCACAACATCACAACGAGTGGATCAATAAAGACTTTGCATGTTGAAATATACAGTCTAGGGTTGGGAGTGGGATAAATATGAGGTCATGTAGGGCCACAATTCTTGCATAGTCATCAAGGCAAAAGTCACTGACTGCAGGGTACCCAAGACAAAAATATTTACTATTTTTACATTTTGACTTGTGCTGGAGTTGTTTTTAGAGTTGTTTCTTTTTTTTCTTTTCCTCCTCCCCCAAACCTTTTTTTTCTTCACCCTCTGCTGTTGAAGCTACTAGTCTTATCAGTACGATTAAATATATTCAAGTTTTCAATTGTTTTTTTAAAACCACACATTTGGTTTTGGTTATATACTTCTGATTCTACATTGGCCTTCAGTGGTTCTGTGGCGGGGGTGGGGGTGGGGGTTCTTTTTGTTATTTTGGATTTTTTTGTTTGTTTTTCTATATTTCTCTCCATTTTAATTTTAACTTTCTTATATGTATTATTATTTTTTATACAACTATTCATTTGCATGCTCTACAGTTATTTTCCTATTCCTAAACTTTAATACATACAAATCTTCTTCATCTTCCTTTATTTAACTTTGGATTACTATTCTATATTTATTTTCTATCCTTCCTTTCTCTTCTTTCTTTTCCTCATCATATTTCTTAATCTGTTTTGTTTTCATTGCCTTATCCCCTGTTGGGACCTTGCTCTACCATTGCCCTCCAATTTGTGCTTTAGTTAGTTTGGTTCTTAATTGGTAGTTATCGTTTTTGATTTCCTCTATTTACCATGTTAATCTATTGTACTGTATTTTTTATGGACTATTTGAGTTATGTTATGGCTGTATATATTTGTGTGTATATTCCAGTATGTTAGATAATATTTGCATGACATTTTAATTGCCATTTGTCAGGGGTACACCTTGTCTCTCTTCTGTGTATATATGTTTTAATACCATTTAATGCCATAACAAATCAGCAACGGAATCTCCACTCCCTGGTCAGGCAGTAACATCACAGCAAATGGATCAGTAAAGACTTTGCATGTTGAAATATGCAGTCTAGGGTTGGGGGTGGGATAAATATGAGGTCATAGCATAATGTTCAGAAAAGGATGTACTAGGCACAATGACATTGCATCAGGAGACCTCAATTTAGGCACAAGTGGAGGAACTGAAGAAAGTCTAAAACAAAGTTATTGAAAACAGTTCCAAATAGGTTAATAGTAGGTCAAAAAAAATGCACTGGAAGTGTCCATTCTCAGAGAGAGAGAGAGAACCATGAAGATTTGTCTTCATTATAGAATGCTTTATATACATCCAATGCCTTCATTAAAAATAAGTCTTGGGAGCCTCCCTGGTGGTCCATCGGCTGGGACTCCACACTCCCAATGAAGGAGCCCTGGGTTCCATCCCTGGTCAAGGAACTATATCTCACATGCTGCAACTAAGACCTGGAGCAGCCAAAAACTTAAGTAAACAAATAAATATTTTTTTAAAAAATAAAAGTCTTATCAGATCCTTGCCTACAGATGTCACAATGAATGGCACAGGATACCAAAAGGCCACATGTGACATTCAAATGGGGTGCTTTCTCAGGATCTACAGAAAGGCTACGACGTTCTCAAAGTTGGCCATTACACAGGCTCTTTTTTTATTATTAGAATTGTTTTAAACCAACGTTCACTGGTTTTCCCACCATTGGAGTTGAAATGTGTGAATGTAGAGGTAAGAGGTGGCAATTTCATGAAGGAGCAAGGGTACTTTTTCCCGATCTCAGAAGGAAAATAGAGTCTATGCAGAGAAAACTTTGTTATGTGTGATAAGTATACTGAGTGGTTGGCTAAACCCACTACCACATATATGTATTATGCTCAGTCATGCCCAGCTCTTTGGAACCCAATAGACTATAGTCCAGAATTCTCCTCTATCCATAAAATTTTACAGCCAAGAATATTGGATGGGGTTGTCATTTCATACTACATGGGATCTTCCCAACCCAGGTATCAAATCAGCGTCTCTTGTATCTCCTGCATTGACAGACAGATTCTTTACCACTGGCACCACATGGGCAGTCTGCACTCCCACATATATGTCTCAGCAAAACTATGAAGGAATATAGGCAATCATAAGTATCTCTCATGAAAAATTAAAGTCCCAAATGTTCAGAAAAGGATGTACTAGGCACAATGACATTGCATCAGGAGACCTCAATTTAGGCACAAGTGGAGGAACTGAAGAAAGTCTAAAACAAAGTTATTGAAAACAGTTCCAAATAGGTTAATAGTAGGTCAAAAAAAATGCACTGGAAGTGTCCATTCTCAGAGAGAGAGAGAGAACCATGAAGATTTGTCTTCATTATAGAATGCTTTATATACATCCAATGCCTTCATTAAAAATAAGTCTTGGGAGCCTCCCTGGTGGTCCATCGGCTGGGACTCCACACTCCCAATGAAGGAGCCCTGGGTTCCATCCCTGGTCAAGGAACTATATCTCACATGCTGCAACTAAGACCTGGAGCAGCCAAAAACTTAAGTAAACAAATAAATATTTTTTTAAAAAATAAAAGTCTTATCAGATCCTTGCCTACAGATGTCACAATGAATGGCACAGGATACCAAAAGGCCACATGTGACATTCAAATGGGGTGCTTTCTCAGGATCTACAGAAAGGCTACGTACGTTCTCAAAGTTGGCCATTACACAGGCTCTTTTTTTATTATTAGAATTGTTTTAAACCAACGTTCACTGGTTTTCCCACCATTGGAGTTGAAATGTGTGAATGTAGAGGTAAGAGGTGGCAATTTCATGAAGAAGCAAAGGTACTTTTTCCTGAACTCAGAAGGAAAATAGAGTCTATGCAGAGAAAACTTTGTTATGTGTGATAAGTATACTGAGTGGTTGGCTAAACCCACTACCACATATATGTATTATGCTCAGTCATGCCCAGCTCTTTGGAACCCAATAGACTATAGTCCAGAATTCTCCTCTATCCATAAAATTTTACAGCCAAGAATATTGGATGGGGTTGTCATTTCATACTACATGGGATCTTCCCAACCCAGGTATCAAATCAGCGTCTCTTGTATCTCCTGCATTGACAGACAGATTCTTTACCACTGGCACCACATGGGCAGTCTGCACTCCCACATATATGTCTCAGCAAAACTATGAAGGAATATAGGCAATCATAAGTATCTCTCATGAAAAATTAAAGTCCCAAATGTTAAGCCTATGAAGACCAAGAGACTGTTGAACATTATTTTGAACTTTTAGGGGAAAATTAATTTGTTCTAAATATAGTAATGAATAAATAAAAGATCTGATGTTGTTTCCAAAGAAGAAAACAAAAGAAAGGAAAAAACAAAATTTCATATTTTCTAACAGTGAGAAATTAATTTTTATTGATTAAGATAGGTACTAATGTTTAGCAACATTCCAAAAATAATTATTCAGTGTTATATCACTGCATGTATTTGTTTTGGGGGGATTATTTGCTTTAATAATGGATGTCAGAAAAAGACAATCCAGAGCTTTAGGCCTGTGATTTTTCTTCCATTGCCTAGCAACGTGCGCAAATATAGATGGTGCAGCAGCAAAATAGTGACCTTTCTTTTGTGCCTGCCTCTAATATGTACAAAGGATCTTGGAGTATTTGGGTATTACTCAGGACACAGACATTGTATTGTTTGGCAAAATATATGTTACATGAGCCAAGAACATTGCTGTATCTCAGGAAACAAAATAGAGCAAAAAATAGGGCTTACATATTAAAAATTATCATCCTTAATTATTATTTTAGTAATATTTCTGATTTTAAGAATATAGTTATTACATTATGCAATGTGAGAGACACATCTACTATATGTATCGTTAAGAAAAAAATGTGTTAATAATATATTTAACTACCATCTGAAGATGAAAAGGTGAAGGAAATGGTATATTCAGGTAAAAGCCACTTAGTAAAACAACTTAACACACTCTACAATTGTGACAACTTTAGTGCACTAGGCCCAAAAGCAAGCTCTGGGAAAGGACCAAAATTCAGGGAGTGAGATGTTAAAATATTAGAAAAAACACATATCTTAAAATCCACACAGGGAAGTACAATTTCCCAGAAATCAATAGGAAAATGTATGCATAGTTATGTTGTCAATATTATGGGATACTAATAGCAGTCAGGAAAGATGAGGACTGGGGAAAGATCTGCCTTACTGCAAAATTCATAGGATTATTTTTTTTTGTCAATATTATGGGATATAATAAAAAGGCAATCATAAGTATCTCTCATGAAAAATTAAAGTCCCAAATGTTAAGCCTATGAAGACCAAGAGACTGTTGAACATTATTTTGAACTTTTAGGGGAAAATTAATTTGTTCTAAATATAGTAATGAATAAATAAAAGATCTGATGTTGTTTCCAAAGAAGAAAACAAAAGAAAGGAAAAAACAAAATTTCATATTTTCTAACAGTGAGAAATTAATTTTTATTGATTAAGATAGGTACTAATGTTTAGCAACATTCCAAAAATAATTATTCAGTGTTATATCACTGCATGTATTTGTTTTGGGGGGATTATTTGCTTTAATAATGGATGTCAGAAAAAGACAATCCAGAGCTTTAGGCCTGTGATTTTTCTTCCATTGCCTAGCAACGTGCGCAAATATAGATGGTGCAGCAGCAAAATAGTGACCTTTCTTTTGTGCCTGCCTCTAATATGTACAAAGGATCTTGGAGTATTTGGGTATTACTCAGGACACAGACATTGTATTGTTTGGCAAAATATATGTTACATGAGCCAAGAACATTGCTGTATCTCAGGAAACAAAATAGAGCAAAAAATAGGGCTTACATATTAAAAATTATCATCCTTAATTATTATTTTAGTAATATTTCTGATTTTAAGAATATAGTTATTACATTATGCAATGTGAGAGACACATCTACTATATGTATCGTTAAGAAAAAAATGTGTTAATAATATATTTAACTACCATCTGAAGATGAAAAGGTGAAGGAAATGGTATATTCAGGTAAAAGCCACTTAGTAAAACAACTTAACACACTCTACAATTGTGACAACTTTAGTGCACTAGGCCCAAAAGCAAGCTCTGGGAAAGGACCAAAATTCAGGGAGTGAGATGTTAAAATATTAGAAAAAACACATATCTTAAAATCCACACAGGGAAGTACAATTTCCCAGAAATCAATAGGAAAATGTATGCATAGTTATGTTGTCAATATTATGGGATACTAATAGCAGTCAGGAAAGATGAGGACTGGGGAAAGATCTTCCTTACTTCAAAATTCAGAGTTAGTTGCTCCATTATCTCTGTTCCCATTACAATATATTCATCCATTTATCATAGCATTTACAACATTGTATTTTAAATGTCAGGTGTTTTCTGAGCTTGTATCTCCCTAGACACTCTACACTAGCATTGTTTTTCCAGCTTGTGACTGAGTTCTGGATCATGAAATGAAAGCAGCAGTCACATCAAATTTCTCCTGTCCATGGACTGTGCCATGATGTGGTTCTGGAAAGCTGTCTTCATCCACATATGTGACCAAGACCAAGGGAGATAGCTCAAAGGATCTTCAAATGCTGATTAAATCAGCCACCTGTCCTGACTCTTCCTTGAGTTCCTGGGGCTAGAACAGCTTAGTCTGTGCTGTCAGAAAAATAAACTCTAAAATCCTTTCCTTTCCTTTTCCTCTTTTTTTTATGAGCTTCACTAATGGTTACTGTGAGCTTCCCTGGCTTGCAGTGGTAAAGAACCCACCTGCCAAAGTAGGAGACTCAGGTTCGATCCCTGGATTGGGAAGATGCCCTGGAGAAGGAAATTCTACCCACTTCTGGATTCTTTCCTGGGAAAGCCCATGGACAGAGGAACCTGGTAGACTACAGTCCATGGAGTGACAAAGAGTTGGATATGACTTAGTGACTAAATAACAACAGTAAGGAGTACTGTAAGTTGAGACATAAATATAAGAAATAGTATTTGGAAGCTAAAATTGTAGAAACAATTTTGAAGGCAATCAGGAAATATTAATAATATAGGGTCAAACACTGTGCCAAGGCTTTATGTACAGCATTCTGTTTAACACTTGAAACAACACTATCAAGCTGATACTCTTGTCCTGATTATATGGGATATAAAAACAGATTGCAACAGCTTGTGTCTTTGATATTACAGAAAATGAAAAATATTGAAGTCCGTATTCATAAGAAAAGATTATGATTTTAAAATTCCAAGAAACATGTAATTTTCCACTCAATGACTCATCACCTTTTCCTAACAATAGATGTTTACAGAGAAATATCCTTGTCTATTGTTACACTGTTGCCTTTTCCCCAGTTGTCTTATTAAATGGCTTCCCAGAAGATCTTTTGAATTCTCAAAGCTCCAATCAGCTTTTTACCACCTCTGTGCGGGCAGTTCAATCCTGATACTGACAAATTACTCTAAATGGCAGAATGAGGTTCATGTTATCTTCCCAAATCTGGACATCAATATACTTTCTAGATGTGAATACCTGAGTTATAGTTTGATCCCGTGGAAGGCAAAATCACTTTCACTCCCAATCCAATGATGTCCTGTATTTGTTGTTTCTGTTCCCTCTAATTATCCTTTGTTGGTTCCTTTACCCATTCTGAAAGTCTGAAAATTCAGGCACCTGAAAAGCCCATCTTTACTTTTGGTCTATCGCACGAAGGCAGTAAAGATACAGAGTCAGGAGCTTCTAGAGTCAGGATCTCTGTTCTACGGGATCTGTCATGTACTCTCTGTGTGACTTTGAACAGGTAACTTCTCTTTGACTGAGCTTCCTCATCTGTAAAATGGAGTTATGGAAACATATCTAGCTCTTCATAATAGTAAGAATGAAACTAATTAATCTTGTACAATGATTAGAAGAGTGCCTAACACGTAGTCAACACCAGTCTTTGTTAAAGCATTAACTCTCTTTTAACAACAGACCTCCATGTTCCTTTTTCCTGGATTGGGAAGATGCCCTGGAGAAGGAAATTCTACCCACTTCTGGATTCTTTCCTGGGAAAGCCCATGGACAGAGGAACCTGGTAGACTACAGTCCATGGAGTGACAAAGAGTTGGATATGACTTAGTGACTAAATAACAACAGTAAGGAGTACTGTAAGTTGAGACATAAATATAAGAAATAGTATTTGGAAGCTAAAATTGTAGAAACAATTTTGAAGGCAATCAGGAAATATTAATAATATAGGGTCAAACACTGTGCCAAGGCTTTATGTACAGCATTCTGTTTAACACTTGAAACAACACTATCAAGCTGATACTCTTGTCCTGATTATATGGGATATAAAAACAGATTGCAACAGCTTGTGTCTTTGATATTACAGAAAATGAAAAATATTGAAGTCCGTATTCATAAGAAAAGATTATGATTTTAAAATTCCAAGAAACATGTAATTTTCCACTCAATGACTCATCACCTTTTCCTAACAATAGATGTTTACAGAGAAATATCCTTGTCTATTGTTACACTGTTGCCTTTTCCCCAGTTGTCTTATTAAATGGCTTCCCAGAAGATCTTTTGAATTCTCAAAGCTCCAATCAGCTTTTTACCACCTCTGTGCGGGCAGTTCAATCCTGATACTGACAAATTACTCTAAATGGCAGAATGAGGTTCATGTTATCTTCCCAAATCTGGACATCAATATACTTTCTAGATGTGAATACCTGAGTTATAGTTTGATCCCGTGGAAGGCAAAATCACTTTCACTCCCAATCCAATGATGTCCTGTATTTGTTGTTTCTGTTCCCTCTAATTATCCTTTGTTGGTTCCTTTACCCATTCTGAAAGTCTGAAAATTCAGGCACCTGAAAAGCCCATCTTTACTTTTGGTCTATCGCACGAAGGCAGTAAAGATACAGAGTCAGGAGCTTCTAGAGTCAGGATCTCTGTTCTACGGGATCTGTCATGTACTCTCTGTGTGACTTTGAACAGGTAACTTCTCTTTGACTGAGCTTCCTCATCTGTAAAATGGAGTTATGGAAACATATCTAGCTCTTCATAATAGTAAGAATGAAACTAATTAATCTTGTACAATGATTAGAAGAGTGCCTAACACGTAGTCAACACCAGTCTTTGTTAAAGCATTAACTCTCTTTTAACAACAGACTCCATGTTCCTCTTCTTCCCAGAAACATGTTTCTGTTGGACATCACATTCTCAGTTCACTTTTATGTTTTAATCAATTGTTTTCCTTTTATTTGATAGTTTTTTCTCATTCCTAATTTCTATGTGTTATGCCCTTCATTTGTATATCCTTCCAGAAAAAAAGAGTCACTGAAAAATTTCAAACCACCAAATACATAGAAGTGAGAACTATTATAATTTCCACCTCAGGAAGACCAGTGCCATTCTCTAATGCATTCTCTTAAAAGATCTCAAATAATCAACTTTGCTTGCCTTGCCTGAGTTCTTACTTTCTCTTCAAACTAGTATTGCCAGAAAAGGAAAGCAAACTATCGAAAGGTAAATGTTTATCTCACCTTGTAGCTTCCTTATAATCCTAAGAGGTTCACATTGATACCTGGATGTAGCTGTCTCTATATTCTAATGTAAAACGTTGTATCTGGTCTGAAATAGTGCTTGAATGTGAGTTTCACGTAATCTCAAGTATAATTCAAGGGGGCTTCCCAAGTGACACAGAGGTAAAAGGATCTGCCTGCCAATGCAGGCTATGCAAGGCACTCAGGGTTGGTCCTTGGAATAGAAAATGGCAATCCACTACAGTATCATTGCCTGGAAAATTCCATGGGCAAAGGAGCCTGATGGGTTGCAGTCCATGGGGTTACAATGAATCAGACATAACTAAGCATACATGCACACATACATAATTCAAATGTTTGGTTGTTACCCTCTTCATTTCTTTGAAATTTATACAGTATACTAATGTAACCACACTCTGAGGGATGGAGAGATCATTTAAAAAATTTTTAAATTCTTATGCATTCACAGAATTTTAAATACCCAGAAGCTAACTCAATCTTTCATGACCCATAATTATCAAAATGACAGTTAATACCAAGCATGTTTATTCAACACACAAAAATAAAAAACAGACTATAAACACTATGAATTTATAGTAATTGGCTGATTTAACATGTAATATATAATTAATACTACTAGGTTTTGTTTTTTCTTTTCTATAAAGGAGATACCCTTATAACTTAGAATCAAAACATGTTGCTATTTTTAATGGTCTGTTAACCATATACATGTTTATTCTGGTCACTTCATAGTACACAGTTTTTTTTTTTTTCAATATCAGATATTATTGATGGAAAATAAACACTTTGATTTCTCATCACTTAGTTTCTTCAGAGTTTACTCTAGCTTTATATGCTATGTGTTCAGTCGTTCAGTCATGTCCAATTATTTGAGACCACGTGGACAGCAGCACACCAGGCTTCCCTTTCCCTCACCATCTCCTGGAGCTTGCTCAAGTTCATGTGCATTGAGTCAGTGATGTTCTCTAACCATCTCATCCTCTGCTGCCCCATTCTACATTTGTCTTCAGTCTTTCCCAGAATCAGTGTTTTTCAGTGTGTCAGCTCTTCTCATCAGGTGGCCAAAGTACCATAGTTTCACCTTTAGCATAAGTCTTTCCAGTGAATATTCATGGTCAATCTCCTTTAATATTGACTGGTTTGATCTCCTTGATGTCCAAGGGAGACTCAGAAGAGTCCTCTCAAGCACTGCAATGCAAACATCAGTTCTTCCATACTCAGTCTTCTGTGTCCAACTCTCACATTCATATGTGATTACTGTAAAAGCCAGTTAATATTAATAGTGCATTTATATACTGTAATCATTACAAGAACGGTCATCAAAAATAAACATGCTTTATTGATTTGGTACATTCAGGCTCCTATAATAAAAATACCATAGACTGGCTTACAAATGACAGATAATTATTTCCTACAGTTCTGGAGGCTGTGAAACCTGAGATCAAGTCACCAGCAGATTCGGTGTCTGGTGAGGGCTCGTCCCCTGGTTGATAGATGACTGTCTTCTCATTTTGTCCTCATATGGTGGAAGAGATGTGGGGGCACTCCCTGGGGTCTTATTATAACAGCATTAATCCTGTTGATGAGGGTTAATGACCTCCCAAAATCCCACCTCTAAATTCTATCACATGGGAGATTAGGATTTCAATATATGAATTTAAGATGAATACATACATTCCTTTCATAGCATATATCAACAATAAGAATGTCTAAAAAAACACATGCAGTACTTATACTTTAGTAAATTTATGTATTTAACCAATATGAACATAGTAGTTGCTCCATTTTGAATGCCAAAATTTTTTGTAAATTTAACGTGTCTTAGAAAACACACACCAACTCTACACAATACACATAAATGTGGTTATACTCATTACTAATGAGGCAGACTAGTAGTTGTATACTTACAGCCATCCTCTATAAGAATGGGTTCCAATTGTATCTAAAAATATGACTCCCTAAAATGAAAAAATGTTTATCATATTTCCCCATATACCTGGATATAGTCAAATGACCAAATTCTGGCCACTGAGAGTGAGGATCAAACTTAGCTCTGGCAGACAGCCTTTAACAAGGGAAAAAAAGAAACAGACTATTGGTTGTTGCATGAGACTTGCATGAAACACTGGAAACTAAAACAGCTCTAAACAAATAGCCAGTTTTCACTGTAGGGCACATGGTCTTGCTCAGGAAAATAGGAGACTACGGGAGGAATCTCCTATTTAATTTTGGTCTTTTTTTTTTTTAAGATTTATTTATTTATTTATTTTTTGGGCGGGGGTCGGGTTGGGGAGGGAGGGGAGCAGGCGGGCCACTTCTATTGGTCTTTCATTTCTCCATTTTCATTTGTCTTTGTTCTTTGGCTCCTGTGGGCCTCCCATCGCGGTGGCATCTGTCATTGCAGAGCACCGGCTCTGGGCGCATGCCCTCCAGAGCTCCGGCTCGGTAATTGGACACATTGGTCCAGTCGCTCTGTGGCACGTGGGATCTTCCCAAGCCAGGGATCGAACTGGCACCCCTTGCACTGCAAGGCGGTGTCCTTACCCACTGGACTACCAGGGGAAGCCCAAGTCTCCTATTTAAAAGGCAGAAATATCTCACATTCCCACAGCATGTAGAAGAAATGTTACACAGAGGACAAAAGTCTGCCATAATTATATAACTGATATCTTCTTAATATGTAGACTAACATTTGAAGCTAGATGGGAGACTGCATTAATCCTGTTGATGAGGGTTAATGACCTCCCAAAATCCCACCTCTAAATTCTATCACATGGGAGATTAGGATTTCAATATATGAATTTAAGATGAATACATACATTCCTTTCATAGCATATATCAACAATAAGAATGTCTAAAAAAACACATGCAGTACTTATACTTTAGTAAATTTATGTATTTAACCAATATGAACATAGTAGTTGCTCCATTTTGAATGCCAAAATTTTTTGTAAATTTAACGTGTCTTAGAAAACACACACCAACTCTACACAATACACATAAATGTGGTTATACTCATTACTAATGAGGCAGACTAGTAGTTGTATACTTACAGCCATCCTCTATAAGAATGGGTTCCAATTGTATCTAAAAATATGACTCCCTAAAATGAAAAAATGTTTATCATATTTCCCCATATACCTGGATATAGTCAAATGACCAAATTCTGGCCACTGAGAGTGAGGATCAAACTTAGCTCTGGCAGACAGCCTTTAACAAGGGAAAAAAAGAAACAGACTATTGGTTGTTGCATGAGACTTGCATGAAACACTGGAAACTAAAACAGCTCTAAACAAATAGCCAGTTTTCACTGTAGGGCACATGGTCTTGCTCAGGAAAATAGGAGACTACGGGAGGAATCTCCTATTTAATTTTGGTCTTTTTTTTTTTTAAGATTTATTTATTTATTTATTTTTTGGGCGGGGGTCGGGTTGGGGAGGGAGGGGAGCAGGCGGGCCACTTCTATTGGTCTTTCATTTCTCCATTTTCATTTGTCTTTGTTCTTTGGCTCCTGTGGGCCTCCCATCGCGGTGGCATCTGTCATTGCAGAGCACCGGCTCTGGGCGCATGCCCTCCAGAGCTCCGGCTCGGTAATTGGACACATTGGTCCAGTCGCTCTGTGGCACGTGGGATCTTCCCAAGCCAGGGATCGAACTGGCACCCCTTGCACTGCAAGGCGGTGTCCTTACCCACTGGACTACCAGGGGAAGCCCAAGTCTCCTATTTAAAAGGCAGAAATATCTCACATTCCCACAGCATGTAGAAGAAATGTTACACAGAGGACAAAAGTCTGCCATAATTATATAACTGATATCTTCTTAATATGTAGACTAACATTTGAAGCTAGATGGGAGACTAAAGAACTCAGCCAATAACCCACAAAGGGCAGAAACAACTCTTCCTCAGACATTTGGCATTGAGAAGAAAGAGATAAGCCAAACTTTCTGTCAAAATCTGAGCCACAACTGAGGAGGGACTGAGAGAAGAGAGGAGCTGTCTTACTGAAAGAGCAACAAAACAAAAGCCTAGCCCAATCTGTGGTACCATCCAATAGTTCTTTTAAATGTCGTTGAGCAAACAATCAAAATGTTCTAGCCTTATCAAGTGCAAGAAAATGTGACCAATAATTTTGTTTTAAAAATAAATCATATAAATTGATTTGTAGATGACCCATTATCATTGATACATGAAAAAAACCAAATGGATGAAAAAATGGCAATTTTTAACAGATGTCCAACTGAAAGAATCAAATGGATGCTCTAAAAATCTAGTATAAATGAAAAAAGTAGAACCTAATTATGTGCCTTAAATCCACACTTTTTGAGGTTAATATGTGTTTTTATTTGCCAGTATAATTTAACTACAGTGGCCTGCTAATGTTTTTGATCTAAGAAATAAACTTCACATCACAATCCAACATGCAGAGATGTATAGAACATGTGTACATAGTGAAACAAAAGTTTTGCCAAACTTGTTCTTTTTTGTTTTTGAGACTTTTTTTTTAATTAGAAGATAATTCCTTTAGAGTTGTGTTGGTTTCTGCTATACAATTCAAATCCACCATAAGTGTATATATATATATATATATATACATGTTTTGCTGGGGTATAGTCACTATACAAGGTTTTGTTAGTTTCTGCCTTACAATGAAGTGAAGAAGTTATATCTATACATATAGACACATTTCAAATCATTCATCTAACATGTGAGAACACATTTTTTTTTTCAAAGGAAGAAAGAACATTTACCAAAATAGATGCCATATTACAAAAAAGGAAAGGTTAAATGATACATGCTTTCATTTCAATAAACCACAAAAATACAGAAAATGATAACATAATTTATAATATATAAGTTATAACATAACTTCTAAACAACTTAGAAGGAAATAATCAAGCAGAAAGCAACAAAATATAAAGTACACATCCTGTAGAGAAAATCAATGAAAGACTGGTTGTTTGAAATGATTAATATACTGATAAACCACTAGCAAGACTAATCACAGAGGGAAAAAAAAGAAGACAGAATAACAGAATTAAGAATGAAAAATGGGATATCACTAGGGTTCTTTTATTAAAAAGACAAGGGGATAAATTTATTTTAAAATTATTAGATAGTGTGTCCATGAATTTGACAACTTAAATAATAAAGATATATTTACTGGAAACCATGATTTACCAAACATGATTCCTGCTGAATGCTAGAAATACACATACACACAGAGGCATACTATTTTTGCTCAACTCTTTGAAAATAAGATGTAGACTCCATGATACTTCACCTTTAAATATTGACATACACCTTCTAAATTGGAAATTATTCTGAATAACCAACATAATATCATCACACTCAATAATGATATTGTTGAATATTTCAGAGAGTGTTATATTTAAAACAACTCACAATGAAATGTTTTCTTTTATCACAAAATTTATACTGTTCAGTTTTTCTCTCACTAAGACCCAAACAAGGATTACAGATTACATTTAGTATTTATGGTGAATCTTGTTTTTATTTGCCAGTATAATTTAACTACAGTGGCCTGCTAATGTTTTTGATCTAAGAAATAAACTTCACATCACAATCCAACATGCAGAGATGTATAGAACATGTGTACATAGTGAAACAAAAGTTTTGCCAAACTTGTTCTTTTTTGTTTTTGAGACTTTTTTTTTAATTAGAAGATAATTCCTTTAGAGTTGTGTTGGTTTCTGCTATACAATTCAAATCCACCATAAGTGTATATATATATATATATATATACATGTTTTGCTGGGGTATAGTCACTATACAAGGTTTTGTTAGTTTCTGCCTTACAATGAAGTGAAGAAGTTATATCTATACATATAGACACATTTCAAATCATTCATCTAACATGTGAGAACACATTTTTTTTTTCAAAGGAAGAAAGAACATTTACCAAAATAGATGCCATATTACAAAAAAGGAAAGGTTAAATGATACATGCTTTCATTTCAATAAACCACAAAAATACAGAAAATGATAACATAATTTATAATATATAAGTTATAACATAACTTCTAAACAACTTAGAAGGAAATAATCAAGCAGAAAGCAACAAAATATAAAGTACACATCCTGTAGAGAAAATCAATGAAAGACTGGTTGTTTGAAATGATTAATATACTGATAAACCACTAGCAAGACTAATCACAGAGGGAAAAAAAAGAAGACAGAATAACAGAATTAAGAATGAAAAATGGGATATCACTAGGGTTCTTTTATTAAAAAGACAAGGGGATAAATTTATTTTAAAATTATTAGATAGTGTGTCCATGAATTTGACAACTTAAATAATAAAGATATATTTACTGGAAACCATGATTTACCAAACATGATTCCTGCTGAATGCTAGAAATACACATACACACAGAGGCATACTATTTTTGCTCAACTCTTTGAAAATAAGATGTAGACTCCATGATACTTCACCTTTAAATATTGACATACACCTTCTAAATTGGAAATTATTCTGAATAACCAACATAATATCATCACACTCAATAATGATATTGTTGAATATTTCAGAGAGTGTTATATTTAAAACAACTCACAATGAAATGTTTTCTTTTATCACAAAATTTATACTGTTCAGTTTTTCTCTCACTAAGACCCAAACAAGGATTACAGATTACATTTAGTATTTATGGTGAATCTTCTTTTCTATAGAATAGATTGCCTCACTCTGTTTTCCTTTAATACATGACTTCTATTTTCAAGTACTCAGGCAATCATTCTTGAAGAATAAAACATTCTAGAATTTTTCCACATCAAGATCTGACTCAGGTTGTATGTTTTCGGTGAGCTATTGCATAGGTGACAATACTCAGCATCGTACTTCATGTTGCCTTGCTCCATGACCACATCACATATCGTGATGCTAAATTTGGTAACAAATTTAGCCTGCCAAGTTTCTCTTTTGTATAGGTACCTTTCATTGTGAAATCATTAAATAATCTGTGAGGTGGTATTTGCAGGCTTTGTGAATATCCTGTTCTTTTAGCCCAATGGCTGGAGCATCCACCAAAAAACCTTGACTGAATCAGTTCATGCAAGGATGTTTGCTAGATGGTAGTTCTTTAAAAAATAGTGTTTCTTCTACACAGATTAGCTAGCTTTCTCTTCTTACCAGAGCCCCTTTTTGATTAGCATGTAGGAAGTATGGATTCTCCATTTTTGATGTATTATAGTTCATTCCCATCATTAATCTCTTTGATGCTCAAATTAGATGGTCGGTGTGAAAGCACATTCACACCATATCTGTTGTTGTTTCTGATGTGTACTGTCATATTTTTTTTTGACATCTGTTTTCTGGCATGAGATGATATCTTTTATATGTTCATCTCATTATTTATATGTTCTATATTTGGAATCAGGTGTTTCTCTAAGGTGACTGATTTCTGTTAGTGCAACCAGAAAACCTGCCCTAGATAACCTTATATGGCTTTACTGTGGTTATTGCTTATAGTTTTTCAGTAAATAAAGATGAAAAAATACTGTTCTATAACTTGTGCATTCACATTGATTTTTCTAACTGAAATTCCGCAGCATGGGGTTCTTCAGCCCTCAATATTGACATACACCTTCTAAATTGGAAATTATTCTGAATAACCAACATAATATCATCACACTCAATAATGATATTGTTGAATATTTCAGAGAGTGTTATATTTAAAACAACTCACAATGAAATGTTTTCTTTTATCACAAAATTTATACTGTTCAGTTTTTCTCTCACTAAGACCCAAACAAGGATTACAGATTACATTTAGTATTTATGGTGAATCTTCTTTTCTATAGAATAGATTGCCTCACTCTGTTTTCCTTTAATACATGACTTCTATTTTCAAGTACTCAGGCAATCATTCTTGAAGAATAAAACATTCTAGAATTTTTCCACATCAAGATCTGACTCAGGTTGTATGTTTTCGGTGAGCTATTGCATAGGTGACAATACTCAGCATCGTACTTCATGTTGCCTTGCTCCATGACCACATCACATATCGTGATGCTAAATTTGGTGACAAATTTAGCCTGCCAAGTTTCTCTTTTGTATAGGTACCTTTCATTGTGAAATCATTAAATAATCTGTGAGGTGGTATTTGCAGGCTTTGTGAATATCCTGTTCTTTTAGCCCAATGGCTGGAGCATCCACCAAAAAACCTTGACTGAATCAGTTCATGCAAGGATGTTTGCTAGATGGTAGTTCTTTAAAAAATAGTGTTTCTTCTACACAGATTAGCTAGCTTTCTCTTCTTACCAGAGCCCCTTTTTGATTAGCATGTAGGAAGTATGGATTCTCCATTTTTGATGTATTATAGTTCATTCCCATCATTAATCTCTTTGATGCTCAAATTAGATGGTCGGTGTGAAAGCACATTCACACCATATCTGTTGTTGTTTCTGATGTGTACTGTCATATTTTTTTTTGACATCTGTTTTCTGGCATGAGATGATATCTTTTATATGTTCATCTCATTATTTATATGTTCTATATTTGGAATCAGGTGTTTCTCTAAGGTGACTGATTTCTGTTAGTGCAACCAGAAAACCTGCCCTAGATAACCTTATATGGCTTTACTGTGGTTATTGCTTATAGTTTTTTTCAGTAAATAAAGATGAAAAAAATACTGTTCTATAACTTGTGCATTCACATTGATTTTTCTAACTGAAATTCCGCAGCATGGGGTTCTTCAGCTTCATCCACTCTCAATTTAGATATCCTTTTCCAATGGTAAAATTTTGAGTTTAGACATCAAAATATGTATTCATTCTTCCCAACTATGCTATATAGAAACCTCTACTGTAATTTCTACATAATACCTATTAGTAGTTCAAGAAGTCTTTGCAGTTCTCTTGGTTCTTGTATTATATTCTAATAAAAGTTAAATTTAGTAGCTTTATCAAATGTTACTGTATTAATATAATTTTCAGTATGCTATATATTATCTCCTTGATAGAATGCTAGGATGGCTTTATTGAATGCATGAGAAATAGTCTTCTGTGTTTAGGTCCCTGTTCTTTGGAGGTTTTTTCTTAGAGTTAAACTTAAGTCTAAACTGTTCTCACTAGTCATACTTCCCAAATAATTGCACAATTTATACCAGTTATAATGTAATACATGTTACTAGAAATTTATGTAATTATTTTTTATAAATTACCTGGTAGTTCAGCTGGTAAAGAATCCACCAGCAATGCAGGAAACCCCAGCTGGAGTCCTAGGTTGGGAAGATCCACTGGAGGAGGGCATGGAAATCCACTCCATTGTTCCTGCTTGGAGAATCCTCATGGACAGAAGAGCTTGGCAAGCAGGGTTCATGGGATAACAAAGAGGGGCACACATCTGAGCATAGTATTAAGCATACATACAATTTTAATAAACAATAAAAAACAGCATTTTTACTTCTGTTTTCCCAGAAATTAATGACTCAAATATTTTCCTTGAATATCCCTTCATTTCACAGTCTTCAGAGGAAATATGTATTTTAAGCAGTATTTCTTTCCCATTTATTTTGACCGGACTATGAGAATCAAAGTCAAAAACCATTTTTTAACATCTGTAAGAATAGCTTCCTTAAAATGAAGAAGTAATAAATAGAATCAGAGATATCAGGGATCTCACATGAGAAAGAGAACATGAAGAGAATTTTCAGAATGGCTTCCTCGTAGTACACTGTGAAAGCAGTCAGTGTTCTCACAGAACCAAAGCCTGTAGATAAAGGCTGTGTGGGGAGATCCTGCAAGGCAGTAAAGAGGATCAGCTACGTTGTCAAACAAGTTATTGGAAGAAGATTTTTTGGAGAATCAGATTATAGGGGGCAATAGAAAGCGTAGAAAGACTTATCTAAAGATGTAAGGAAATTGAAAAGTTTCATAAAGGTAATAAAATATACAATTGTACTTTTTACCTAATCATAACAATAAAAAATTTGAACAATGACAGATAAGTACATTGGGAAAAAGGGGAAAATAATGGAGTTTAATTGCTTAAAACTCTTTATCTATCATTGGGAAAAGTCAATAATATTCACAATTTACAATTCTTTATATTGTACTATATATGTCATATTTTGAAAAATGAAGTTAAGTATGGGCAAAAATTCCTACATAAGTTGAAGTTGTTTCAATGAGAATCAGTCCGCAAACTGCTATATATGACCACTTTAAAATCCAGGCCTCCATTTTGATAAAACTTAATTGTTTTTAAAGGAGATTCTTTATCTCTCTATACATTATATCTTGTCTTTCATTTTTCCTTTGCTGTGTTTGTAATTCATTGGCACAGTCACCATGCTATCTATGGTCATTTCAAGCATCATTCACATGAACATTATTCTCATACACATGAACTGTGTTTGACACCCTTCTTACATAATGTGCAACCTACTTGTCTTACATTTTGAGCTAAAGGTTGTGACTGGTTTCAGAGGTTCTTACCATTCTGAGCCTAAGGTGCACAGTGCGAGGGAATGAAGGGGATGGCTTAGTTGGGTAGTTGTCAGCCTGTATGCAATATTGGGTCCACACTCCCGAAATTTTGTAAAATGTGCTCCTTCCTCCATGTCAGGTTTCTGTTTCTCACATGTTGCAATATACTTGAACTTCAAATTGTCCCCACAAATCTTTAGAAAGGGCTGGAAAATTAAGTTCCTTCTAGTAGTTCTTTCTTCTCTTGAAGGATTTTGATGCTGGTTAAAGGGCTTCCTTGGTAGCTTAGCTGGTAAAGAGTCCCTCTGGCAAGGCAGGAGACCCTTGTTCTATTCCTGGGCTGGAAGATCACCTGGAGAAGGGATAGGCTCCCCACTTTAGTATTCTAGGGCTTCCCTGGTGGCTCAGATGGTAGTGTGGGAGACCTGGGTTTGATCCCTGGGAAGATCCCCTAGAGGAGGGCATGGCAATCCACTCCAGTATTCCTGTGTGGAGAATCCCCACGGGCATAGGAGCCTGGTAGGCTGCCATCCAGGGTTTCACAAAGAGTCAGGCATGACTGAGTGACTAGACACACCACAGCACATAATCTTGTATTCCTAAAAACTTCAGTAAGCTACTCCCTGGCTGCCTCTTTCCATCTTTGTTCAAATTGGAAGGTTTGAGAAACAATATGAATAATTTTTTTTTAATTCCCTGATTTTATCTACTCTCATGCCTAAAAGGTAGAGACAGAATGAGGAGTTGTGCCTTAGTATTCTTTAATCTTCCATCCCTGCACCCCCAACTATGGCTGCCAACTTTTTGTCATGGACTTATGACTGACTTTTTACCTTTTTTCCCTTTATTTTTATTTTATTTTGTTTTTAATTTTTCTGCTAGTGCTTTTTCTTTTATTTTATTTCTGTATTTAACTACCCATTGTTATTCTTTTTTTCTATTTAATTCAGGAACGTTTATCATCACTCTTCAACCTTTCTAGAGAAATCAGACATTTTTTTAAATCTAAGCTACTAAAAATTGTTCAAGTATGTAAAAGTCAACACAGGTTATAATTAGTTACTGTATATGTATTATAATTGAAAGGAATTTCCTCTAAGGTTTGAGCTATGATTGATTCTGTTCCATTTTATTTGACTTATTCAAATTTACATTCACTTGATAATAAATACACTGGAACTATACATGAGAAGGAATATTGTCTAGTGCACAGCAAAGCCTATAATCAAAGTATAGTAAAATATGTGGAAGTTGTTTGCAGTTGATTCTATATTTTTGTTATTGTTCAGTCACCCAGTCACGCCTGACTCTTTGTGACCCTATGGACTGCAACACACCGGGTCTCCTTGTCCTTCATCATCTCCCAGAGTTTGCCCAAGTTCATGTCCATTGCATTGGTGATGCCATTCAGACTTCTCATCCTCTGATGCCCCCTCCTCCTTCTGCCCTCAATCTTTCCCAGCATCAGAGAGTTTTCCAGTGAGTCGTCTGTTTGCATCAGATGACCAAAATACTGGAGCTTCAACTTCAGCATCAGTCCTTCCAGTGAATATTCAGTGTTGATTTCCCTTAAGATTGACTGGTTGGATCCATTTAGAGATATCCCAATAAGCAGATATCTCCATATATGCCTAAGTAGCCACTGGTCACTCCACAGGAAGCATGATTTCCAGAGCCCTCTTATTGTTTCCTGTTCCAAATTACTCAGAATCATGAGCTGAAAGTACAAGGCCAGAGTTCATAATACATTGTGCCCTAATGAATCGTGACATGTCTAATTCAGTGTTTTTAGTTTTGAAGAATCTCTTTCTGTAAGTGAACTTCAGCATTTTCTTAGCTTTAGGTTTTGCACATCCTGGAAGTGTCCTTATTGTTGTTGTTTAGTTGCTAAGTCATATCTGACTCTTTTGCCACCCCCTGGACTGTAGCCTGCCAGGCTCCTCTGTTCATAGGAATTCTTAGGCAACAATACTGATGTGAATTGCCATTTCCTCCTCCACAGTATCTTTCTGACCCAGAAATCAAACCAGTGCCTCCTGCATTGGCAGGCAGACTTTTAACCACTGAGCCAACAGGGAGGCTGGGAACTGTCCCTAAGTGTGGCCTAACTGTTTTGGATTCTGTTTCAATTCCAAGTCCAGTTCTGTGGTGTATTGCCCATAAGCACTTGGGAGCATATTCAATTCATCTGAGATTCAGTTCTTATCTGCCAAATACAGATCAATTTACCTACCACATGAGTTGAAGAGATTTTCAGTAATCAAATCAATGCCTTGCAATATAAAGCAATTTATACATTATAGTTATTTAAACTATTACTCAGCAAAGAAAGAACACTGATGGCTAATGCTAAACTTGTGTACTTTCCTTACTTTCTTTCTTAGTTTCTTCTGCTGTGTTATGATTTCTTTAAAATTCTGAAAATAACCATCCATATCATTCTGCACTAAAGTTCAATAATTTCTGCTGAGACTTAGACTAAGAAAAGTAGATGATACTGTCAGGAAAATACTTTAGAATTCTACCTAATACAGAGCAGAGCAAGGACAAACCTTGTTTATTTGAATATATTAAAAAAATATCTGTTCCAACTAGTATGCTCAGAATGTTTGTTCCACTCTGATAGTGAATCTAGAAGAAAATTTGTTTTTATTAATAAAATTGGCACACAAATATAGATGTGCTCATTTGTTTTCCTGGCTGAGAGGTCAAGATGAAAGATTTAGTTTTTCTCCTTTTCTCTAAACCTTTAGATTATATTTGCAATTATGTGTTGATTTCCCTTAAGATTGACTGGTTGGATCCATTTAGAGATATCCCAATAAGCAGATATCTCCATATATGCCTAAGTAGCCACTGGTCACTCCACAGGAAGCATGATTTCCAGAGCCCTCTTATTGTTTCCTGTTCCAAATTACTCAGAATCATGAGCTGAAAGTACAAGGCCAGAGTTCATAATACATTGTGCCCTAATGAATCGTGACATGTCTAATTCAGTGTTTTTAGTTTTGAAGAATCTCTTTCTGTAAGTGAACTTCAGCATTTTCTTAGCTTTAGGTTTTGCACATCCTGGAAGTGTCCTTATTGTTGTTGTTTAGTTGCTAAGTCATATCTGACTCTTTTGCCACCCCCTGGACTGTAGCCTGCCAGGCTCCTCTGTTCATAGGAATTCTTAGGCAACAATACTGATGTGAATTGCCATTTCCTCCTCCACAGTATCTTTCTGACCCAGAAATCAAACCAGTGCCTCCTGCATTGGCAGGCAGACTTTTAACCACTGAGCCAACAGGGAGGCTGGGAACTGTCCCTAAGTGTGGCCTAACTGTTTTGGATTCTGTTTCAATTCCAAGTCCAGTTCTGTGGTGTATTGCCCATAAGCACTTGGGAGCATATTCAATTCATCTGAGATTCAGTTCTTATCTGCCAAATACAGATCAATTTACCTACCACATGAGTTGAAGAGATTTTCAGTAATCAAATCAATGCCTTGCAATATAAAGCAATTTATACATTATAGTTATTTAAACTATTACTCAGCAAAGAAAGAACACTGATGGCTAATGCTAAACTTGTGTACTTTCCTTACTTTCTTTCTTAGTTTCTTCTGCTGTGTTATGATTTCTTTAAAATTCTGAAAATAACCATCCATATCATTCTGCACTAAAGTTCAATAATTTCTGCTGAGACTTAGACTAAGAAAAGTAGATGATACTGTCAGGAAAATACTTTAGAATTCTACCTAATACAGAGCAGAGCAAGGACAAACCTTGTTTATTTGAATATATTAAAAAAATATCTGTTCCAACTAGTATGCTCAGAATGTTTGTTCCACTCTGATAGTGAATCTAGAAGAAAATTTGTTTTTATTAATAAAATTGGCACACAAATATAGATGTGCTCATTTGTTTTCCCTGGCTGAGACAGGGTCAAAGATCTGAAAAGATTTAGAAAAATATTTTCTCTCCTTTTTCTCTAATTATCCTTTCTTCAGTATTAGTAATTTTGCAATTTAAATGTCCTAGTATTGTAGAAGTCTATTAGTCTATTAAAGACATTTAAACTCTAACTATAAAATAAATTATTCATTTCTGATAATTGGACTGTTCAACATAGTATTGCCTTTCAAAATTTTAACTACATGTAGAATGTTTATTTATTATCTCTTTCAATGAGGCCAATTTGAATTTTGGAAATTATATGAGAATTTGCATGATAAAATCTGGCAAAGATCTAGTTCAAAATATTTGTTGAATGAATGGATGATTTAATAACTAGAAGAACATACATATGGAATAAACTGATTTTAAATATAGTTTTTATTTAATTGTATAAAATGAAAATTCAACTCTCCCTAATTGCTATGTCAAATATTTGGTTCAGATGTGCTTTTCTGTTTCCATCTTGCAAAGTATTTCAGACTTATTTTTACTCTAAAAGAGAATTATGCAAATCACATTTAATCACTTGATAAAATAGTTCTGAATGAAATGTTTCCAGTTATTCACAATTAGTTTGATAACTAAGACTACTAAACCAGTTTTCATGCTTATTTCATCTTGTAATTTTATTCATTCATTTGAATTTTTGACATTTTCATAGTAATGATAGGGGAGGAAAATTATTTACAATGTATTGAAATACTCATAGATAAAATAATTTCTTACTGCTGTCTATATTTGCCTCAAAATTAGACATACAATAAAATCTCTCTGGATAATTTTAGTTAGTGTCTTTTGAGGCACAGATAAATGTCTAATTCAGAGAGTTTTGTGTACGAAAAAATTTGGAAGAATAATTGTTCCTTTACTTTGTTAACCTTATGGCATCTTATGGGTTCAGTTACAACTTAGAGCACCTGGATCTCTGTAATTGTCCTGTAACTGATGCAAGCTGAAATTCCCCACAACCTTTACAGAGAAAATGAAAATAAATAATTTTTGCTCTTGGAAAGTAATGCTTCTGAGGATTCTAATGTTATTTCATCATTTTCCCCATCACCATCCTCCCACATCAACACACATACACACATTCACACATATCCACACACGTACTCTCTAAGACTAAAAAAAATGACCTTTGTGTTTGTTTCCAAAATTAAAATTTTCCAATCATATGTGTACTTTCCTTAAGTAACCTTTCTTTCTTTATATATCATTTATGTCTTAATTTTGGCCATAACCCACTTTTGTTGTTGTTCAGTTGCTAACTTGTGTGTGACCTTTTGCAACCCCATGGACTGCAGCATGCCAGGCTCCTCTGTTCTCCACTATCTCCCAGTGTTTGCTCAGATTCACATCCATTGAGTCGGTGATGCTATCTAAGCATTCTCATCCCCTTCTGCTGCCTTCTGTTTTTGCCTTCAATCTTTCCCAGCATCAGGATCTTTTTCAATGAGTTGGCTCTTTGCTTCAGGTGGCCAAAATGCTGGAACTTCAGCTTCAGGATCAGTCTTTCCAATGAAAATTCAGGGCTGATTTACTTTAGGATTGACTGGCTTGATCATCTTACAGTCTAGGAAACTCTCAAGAGTCTTCTCCAGCACCACACATTACTCACTTAGGTAATATATTTCAGTTAAGTACATTTAACCAGGTTTCTTAGAAGAGCAAGTCTCAATAAATATTTGTCATTCTGGGAGTGTCTTCAGCCCTCAAAACGCTTTAAATATGTGCCGACTATATCTTCTGTCTTAAATCATACAGATAAGAATGCTGGAAGAGTTGTTTCTTTGAATTCCCAGCAGAATCTGAGGTAGAGAAGGGTTTTCTCCAGAGGAATTCGTTAATAATCTCTTTTGACAAATGAGTACGCCGAGAAATATTCAAGAGACCTACAGGGTTTTTAAGAGAAGTGTATTATTGGCTTGGACTGAGCAAAGCAGAAGTACTCGAATTAAAATAGGTCTTGGAATCCCAGGCTTCTATAGACAAAAAGCAGTGTAAGAAACCCACTGCTAAGTATTCATAAATTGAAACTTAAATCTCAGCATGATGGTATATTAAGATGGAACCTTTGGGGTGATTAGGTTATGAAGGTAGATCAGTAATGCATAGGACTACTAATTTCTCAGTCATGTCTGACTTTTCACAATGCTGTGAAACCCCAGCCCCTAAATTCGGCAAGAATACTGGAGTAGGTTTTACACACATTCACACATCCCGTACTTAAAAAAATGACCTTTGTGTTTGTTTCCAAAATTAAAATTTTCCAATCATATGTGTACTTTCCTTAAGTAACCTTTCTTTCTTTATATATCATTTATGTCTTAATTTTGGCCATAACCCACTTTTGTTGTTGTTCAGTTGCTAACTTGTGTGTGACCTTTTGCAACCCCATGGACTGCAGCATGCCAGGCTCCTCTGTTCTCCACTATCTCCCAGTGTTTGCTCAGATTCACATCCATTGAGTCGGTGATGCTATCTAAGCATTCTCATCCCCTTCTGCTGCCTTCTGTTTTTGCCTTCAATCTTTCCCAGCATCAGGATCTTTTTCAATGAGTTGGCTCTTTGCTTCAGGTGGCCAAAATGCTGGAACTTCAGCTTCAGGATCAGTCTTTCCAATGAAAATTCAGGGCTGATTTACTTTAGGATTGACTGGCTTGATCATCTTACAGTCTAGGAAACTCTCAAGAGTCTTCTCCAGCACCACACATTACTCACTTAGGTAATATATTTCAGTTAAGTACATTTAACCAGGTTTCTTAGAAGAGCAAGTCTCAATAAATATTTGTCATTCTGGGAGTGTCTTCAGCCCTCAAAACGCTTTAAATATGTGCCGACTATATCTTCTGTCTTAAATCATACAGATAAGAATGCTGGAAGAGTTGTTTCTTTGAATTCCCAGCAGAATCTGAGGTAGAGAAGGGTTTTCTCCAGAGGAATTCGTTAATAATCTCTTTTGACAAATGAGTACGCCGAGAAATATTCAAGAGACCTACAGGGTTTTTAAGAGAAGTGTATTATTGGCTTGGACTGAGCAAAGCAGAAGTACTCGAATTAAAATAGGTCTTGGAATCCCAGGCTTCTATAGACAAAAAGCAGTGTAAGAAACCCACTGCTAAGGATTCATAAATTGAAACTTAAATCTCAGCATGATGGTATATTAAGATGGAACCTTTGGGGTGATTAGGTTATGAAGGTAGATCAGTAATGCATAGGACTACTAATTTCTCAGTCATGTCTGACTTTTCACAATGCTGTGAACTGCAGCCCTCCAGGTTCCTCTCTCCATAGGATTTCCAAGGCAAGAATACTGGAGTAGGTTTTCATTCCCTTCTCCAGGGCATCTTTCCCACCCAGGTATCGAACCCACTGTCCCCTGCATTATAGGCAGATTTTATACCATTTGAGCCACCAGGCAAGCCCCAAGAATAGGATTAGTACCCTTTTAAAGAGACCCCAGAAAGTTCCCTTACCTTTTCCACCATGTGAAGAGACAGCAAGAAAACAGCCCTCTGTTAAGTAAGAAGTAGGCCTTCACCACACATTAAAGAACACACTTCCACACTTAGTCTAGTTTAGATGGTGAGACTCTAGAGCAGGAGCTGCTGATGCAATCAGTTGGGACTGTGGGACCCTTGGATGAGGATGAGAATATGTCGCAGTCTAATGATCTACCACTGAGCTACACCCCCTCTGTGATCGTGCGAATTTTGAACATTGAAAGATGTAGATCACTGGCACCCAGAGGGAAATCTCTAATATTCTTCCTCCAATAAGAGTGAATCAGTTGATAATGATCCTAGTCTACTGTTATTTACAAATGTTAATAGTCTCCTACACAGAATCATGGCTGGATGCCTCATGTAATGTAATGCACATGAACATTATTAAGAATGTTGAAAGACCTGCATATGTAAATAAAATAATGTGTGATCAAGGCATAGAGACTTCCATATTGTTTACTCTTAATTCAGTTGGTCTGGAAAAGTCTGGCTTTTGTATCCTAGTGAAGCTTGCATGGAGAAACCATTTGTCACCCATATAAATTAGACTCTCCAGTCTTAGTCAAGCCTTTAAATAACATCGAACTCATAAGAAACTAAACTGGAACTTCCGCCACTGAATTTATTCCCGAATTCATAACCCCTACACACTGTGAGAGGTAATAAATGATCACTGTTGCTTTGAGTCACTAAGAAAGAGATGATATATTAGGCAACATTAGATAACTGACATAATTTCTTACACTGATGTCATTAAGATAAAGTTTTAAAACATGTCAAGAGAAATGATAGGATTTAGAGTTCCAAGAGTTCATGATTTTAAGTAACAAAAAATACAAAAAATAATCTAGTGGCTTTCTGTGCAAGCCAGGAGAATATTGCATTTTAAAACATCATTGCATATGACTATATATTTCAAAAGAATTTTTTTATATACTTTTTTTGAGGGGGAGGGGGGCAGGAGGGGTGTGGGTGGGCCACTTCTGTTGGTCTTTCATTTATCTATTTTCATCCATCTTTGTTCCTTGGCCCGTGCAGGCCTCCCATTGCAGTGGCCTTTGTTGTCACAGAGCACCGGCTCTGGGCTCATGCACCCCAGAGCTCCGGCTCGGTAGTTGGACACATCAGTCCAGGCGCTCCGCGGCACATGGGATCTTCCCAGGCCAGGGATCGAACCAGTGTCCCTTGCACTGCACAGCGGTGTCCTTACCCACTGGACCACCAGGGAAGCCCCTCCAAATTTTTAAGTAGCATAAATCAAAGAGAAAGTGCAATACAGGATAATATGATTTATGATTGATGTATTTTTAGAAACTGAGGGAAATTTTGTTGAAAAAGTTAAGAGTACATTCGGACCTTGAAAGAAAATAGAAGTTAAACAAGAAAACAAGGAAGAAATAAGGAAGAAAGAGAGCTGAATTAAGTAAAAAATGAAATAAAGATATTATCTGCACAAATTAAAGGCACAGAGCAAAAAGGGAGTTTCTGTCTTCTCCACAGTCACTTGAGGGTTATTGAATACAGAATGAATGCTTACTTTTGAACCATGGCTTTCTCTGGAAATATGCCCAAGAATGGGATTACTCATTAATAGTTTTAGCTTTGTAAGGGTCCTCTATATTGTTCTCAGTAGTGCCTGTATTCTCACCAACAGTGTAGAGGGTTTCTTTTCTCCAATCCCCTCTCTCCAGCATTTACTGTTTGTAGACCCTTTGATGATGACTGTTATTACTGGTGGAGACAGTATCTCACTGCAGATTTAATTTGCATTTATCTAATAATTAGCAACGTAGAGCATCTTTTCATGTGCCTCTGCCCATTTTTTGACTGAATTGTATTCTGTGATATTGATTAATCAGCCATCTGAAAATGGGATAAAATGAACTTATTTTTCAGAACATAAATCGACTCACTGATTTAGAAAATTAAGTTATGGTAACCAAAGGAGAAGAGAGCATGATAAATTGGAGTTTAGGATTGCCATAACATTTTACCATATTTAAAATATCTAACCAACAAGTACCTACTGTGTAGCACAATGAGCTCTTCTCAGTATTCTATAATAACCTAAATGGATAAATAATTTGAGAATGATATATATATTAAAAAATATATATATATATATAAACTTGAAAGTTTATATGCATCTAAGTATATATATGAAATTTTAAATATATATCTGAAATTATATAGATACATATATCTGAAGTTATATTTTTATAATTTTATAAATACATCTGATATATATATATGTCAATTATATAATATATATAGCCTCCTATGAGAAATGAGGGGCTTGAATTTGAAAATTCTTCCCCATAACAGTTAATGGCAGCTCTTATGTTCCAATTTGTGATATCCAAAGCTTGACTATTCTTTACTGTTTTCGCTTTTTTTCTTTTTCTTCACATAGCACATCCAATAGTTTGGCAAATTCAGTCAGCTTTTCTTTCAAAATATATTTCTAAGATACATTGACGAAAAAAATAGTTTTGGGGGGAATTAAGAAAAAAATGAAATAAAGATATTATCTGCACAAATTAAAGGCACAGAGCAAAAAGGGAGTTTCTGTCTTCTCCACAGTCACTTGAGGGTTATTGAATACAGAATGAATGCTTACTTTTGAACCATGGCTTTCTCTGGAAATATGCCCAAGAATGGGATTACTCATTAATAGTTTTAGCTTTGTAAGGGTCCTCTATATTGTTCTCAGTAGTGCCTGTATTCTCACCAACAGTGTAGAGGGTTTCTTTTCTCCAATCCCCTCTCTCCAGCATTTACTGTTTGTAGACCCTTTGATGATGACTGTTATTACTGGTGGAGACAGTATCTCACTGCAGATTTAATTTGCATTTATCTAATAATTAGCAACGTAGAGCATCTTTT
Source organism: Tragulus kanchil (assembly GCA_022376925.1). Taxonomy (NCBI): domain Eukaryota; kingdom Metazoa; phylum Chordata; class Mammalia; order Artiodactyla; family Tragulidae; genus Tragulus; species Tragulus kanchil. The sequence continues at coordinate 150,202,942 of JAIOJX010000004.1, forward strand.
CATGTGCCTCTGCCCATTTTTTGACTGAATTGTATTCTGTGATATTGATTAATCAGCCATCTGAAAATGGGATAAAATGAACTTATTTTTCAGAACATAAATCGACTCACTGATTTAGAAAATTAAGTTATGGTAACCAAAGGAGAAGAGAGCATGATAAATTGGAGTTTAGGATTGCCATAACATTTTACCATATTTAAAATATCTAACCAACAAGTACCTACTGTGTAGCACAATGAGCTCTTCTCAGTATTCTATAATAACCTAAATGGATAAATAATTTGAGAATGATATATATATTAAAAAATATATATATATATATAAACTTGAAAGTTTATATGCATCTAAGTATATATATGAAATTTTAAATATATATCTGAAATTATATAGATACATATATCTGAAGTTATATTTTTATAATTTTATAAATACATCTGATATATATATATGTCAATTATATAATATATATAGCCTCCTATGAGAAATGAGGGGCTTGAATTTGAAAATTCTTCCCCATAACAGTTAATGGCAGCTCTTATGTTCCAATTTGTGATATCCAAAGCTTGACTATTCTTTACTGTTTTCGCTTTTTTTCTTTTTCTTCACATAGCACATCCAATAGTTTGGCAAATTCAGTCAGCTTTTCTTTCAAAATATATTTCTAATACCTAAGACCTCACCTCTGCCTCAGGAACTTTTTGACTTTTGTTCTTTCAGCACTGGTCCGCCAAATATCTGTAAGGCTCACACGCTTTTCTTTCAGGTCTTTATTCCAATATAACATTTTCATAGAAGACTTTCCTGGGCATAAGTTATATAATTATAGCCTTTCCAAGTTTCCTTATCTTCCTTCCCTATCCTGTTATTTTGCCTACATATTACTCCATCTATTTTATTTAATTATATTGCTTGTTACTTGTTTTCCCGCTTTCACCTATGGAAATAGGGAATTTGTATTAGCATGTAAAATAAAGACACATGGTAGGTAATCAATAAGTATCTATGAATGAATGAAAAGGTTAAGAAGATATTAATGCCTTTTATTATAATTGGCAACATGTATTTAAGAATAACTCCAAAGTTTGTCAGATTAGAATTATCCAGGACCTCTCTCCACTATATAAAAACTTCTTTTAGTCCTAGGTCTTGAAAGTTTCAGTAAATTAACTCAGAAACAAATGTCTTAAGAGATGGAATATTCACACAATTTTTAGCTTCAAAGTCTGACAACAATTCATATATAGTTTTTCATAATCACATGTTTCTCCAAACCCAACATGTTAATCTTGTTTAATGATTTGACAGTAGAGTGAAAAGAGGGGAATTTTGGATTGAAATATTTGGGTTTCTTATTCTATTTCTGCTCTAATTTAGAAAACTTGTCTGAACTCCATTTGAAAGTTTCCACATCTCAAAAAATAAAAAAGCAAACAAAAGTTAAATATCACTGCTCTAATTTGCAGATTACATGGCAAAGAAGAAAAAGAAAGTTGCATAATATACTTATTAAAAACTGGAAAGGTTATGCGCTCTATGCATAAAAATTCTTTTAATAGTATGTTTCCAAGAAATTTAACCCACTAATATTTCAGATATATAATGATAAATGAAGAATTTCCAGTCAGTTGTTATAATAATATAAAAGTTCTCAGAAACAAATTCTTCATAAGTGGGACTCAAATATGATAGCCCAAAACTTTTTATCTTCTTATTATAAAGCCATTTCTTAGTGATCTGCATTGATCATTACTGTAAAATGTTTTGCTTGTGTTAGCTCACTATCTTCCCCTTAAAATCTCCATAACCTTTAAAATATTCTGTCATCTCTTTATGTATTTGTCAAAACTAAGAAATCTGAAAGAGAAAATGTCCACATAGCCCAATTACAGATTACTGAAAAGGTCAGCAAGATGTCAGTTTTTCAGAGTGGTTTGGAAAATCTCATGGCAACTTTCAGCTGAAAATTCAATTAAATTGTTGGTCTCCTGACTTGGAGGAATCAATTTCTCACAAGAATAAAGGGCAACAGCCACCCTGTGGGTAAAGAACATTGGTTTGACTATTCTCCTGTTGTAGAACAAAGTAAGGGGAGAAGTGGCATCAACTGACACATTACATTGCTTCTGGTGATTAAAGGTCATTTGCTCTCTTACATTTTTTTCCACACTAGCATATGCCTTTGACTTATAATAAATACATTCTTTTCACGTTTATCATAAAGATCTTATCGCCTCACCAAATTTCATAATTTAAGAGTCCTTAAAAATGCTAAGGTGTTTTGAGAAATTTGTTACCAGTGCAAAAGTCCAAGGTACACTTGTTTTGTTTTCCTCTTAATATTTTCAATTTATTTTGTACTTAGAGCACAAAATACCAAAGTTTATAAGGCTTTGAATAAAATTTGAATAACTCAAACATATTGCCTAAAAATAAAAATATAAGAAATCTGTTTGTATGAAGAATTCTAAAAGTAAAAGCAAATTAACCTACTTTAAAATTATGAGGTGACATATAAAGTCTTAAGAATACTTCTTGAGCATCTTCTACTATTACTCACTGTAGCAATTAAGCCTGAGGGCATTACATGGCAAAGAAGAAAAAGAAAGTTGCATAATATACTTATTAAAAACTGGAAAGGTTATGCGCTCTATGCATAAAAATTCTTTTAATAGTATGTTTCCAAGAAATTTAACCCACTAATATTTCAGATATATAATGATAAATGAAGAATTTCCAGTCAGTTGTTATAATAATATAAAAGTTCTCAGAAACAAATTCTTCATAAGTGGGACTCAAATATGATAGCCCAAAACTTTTTATCTTCTTATTATAAAGCCATTTCTTAGTGATCTGCATTGATCATTACTGTAAAATGTTTTGCTTGTGTTAGCTCACTATCTTCCCCTTAAAATCTCCATAACCTTTAAAATATTCTGTCATCTCTTTATGTATTTGTCAAAACTAAGAAATCTGAAAGAGAAAATGTCCACATAGCCCAATTACAGATTACTGAAAAGGTCAGCAAGATGTCAGTTTTTCAGAGTGGTTTGGAAAATCTCATGGCAACTTTCAGCTGAAAATTCAATTAAATTGTTGGTCTCCTGACTTGGAGGAATCAATTTCTCACAAGAATAAAGGGCAACAGCCACCCTGTGGGTAAAGAACATTGGTTTGACTATTCTCCTGTTGTAGAACAAAGTAAGGGGAGAAGTGGCATCAACTGACACATTACATTGCTTCTGGTGATTAAAGGTCATTTGCTCTCTTACATTTTTTTCCACACTAGCATATGCCTTTGACTTATAATAAATACATTCTTTTCACGTTTATCATAAAGATCTTATCGCCTCACCAAATTTCATAATTTAAGAGTCCTTAAAAATGCTAAGGTGTTTTGAGAAATTTGTTACCAGTGCAAAAGTCCAAGGTACACTTGTTTTGTTTTCCTCTTAATATTTTCAATTTATTTTGTACTTAGAGCACAAAATACCAAAGTTTATAAGGCTTTGAATAAAATTTGAATAACTCAAACATATTGCCTAAAAATAAAAATATAAGAAATCTGTTTGTATGAAGAATTCTAAAAGTAAAAGCAAATTAACCTACTTTAAAATTATGAGGTGACATATAAAGTCTTAAGAATACTTCTTGAGCATCTTCTACTATTACTCACTGTAGCAATTAAGCCTGAGGGCATTTTCATGGAAGTTATTATGTACTATATTTTTTAGTCCATTCAAATATATTTAAAGATGTCTAGATCTTGAATATTCATATAAATTAAAGAAATTTTAGAAATGTATATTTAAATTTAGTATTATAATTATATTACATAATGAAAAACTGGAACCATCATAAATTGCTGGTTAGAAGCACTTTGGCAAATAATTTGGCAATTTATTTTAAAGCTGAACATTCACATACTGCATGACTCAGAAATTCTACTTCTAGATTGTTGCTTGAGAGATTAAAAAAATACTTCCATAAAACTTGTATTAGAATGTTTATAGTAAATTTTTCATATGTGCATAGTCAGGTGGTAAGTCATGACCAACTCTTTTGTGACCCCCATGGACTATAGCCTGCCAGGCTCGTCTGTCCATGGAATTTTCCAGGAAATAATACTGGAGTGAGTTGCCATTTTTTCCTCCAGGGGATCTTCCCAACCCAAGGATCCAACCTGCATCTCCTGCATCTCCTTCATTAGCAGATAGATAGGTCCTTTACCACTGAGCCACCTGGGAAGAAGACAACTTTTCATAAATTAACATTATACAGTAATAATACATATTAATGATATATCAGTTCAATAGTCTAGTCATGTATGACTCTTTGTAACTGTTGTGCCATAAGGAACAGCCTGACTGCAACCCACCAGACTTCCCTATCCTTCACCATCTCCCTGAGCTTATTCAAACTCATGCCCATTGACTCAGTGATGCCATCCAATCCGTCTCATCCCCTGTCATCCCCTTCTCCTTTTGCTTGCTATTTTTCCAAACATCAGGCTTTTTTCCAAATGTAATATATAATAATATATTACTATATGTCAACACATTAATATAATAGTATTATTATTAATACATATTACAGACATATTAAATTATTATATGAAACATGTACAAGTGCATGACAGTGCCATATGATTAAATATAGAACAGACAGATATATGTGTTTTAAAGGAACCAGCTTTGTGTACATAGCAGTAGGAACCCACATCCATGTATAGTAAGCCCATTTGGACTCATACTGAACATATTAACTTGTAGTCTTAGTACCACTGTAACATCTATATCAAGTATTTTATTTTACTGTGTATGCTGAGTGTGCACTCAAACTTTCATGGAAGTTATTATGTACTATATTTTTAGTCCATTCAAATATATTTAAAGATGTCTAGATCTTGAATATTCATATAAATTAAAGAAATTTTAGAAATGTATATTTAAATTTAGTATTATAATTATATTACATAATGAAAAACTGGAACCATCATAAATTGCTGGTTAGAAGCACTTTGGCAAATAATTTGGCAATTTATTTTAAAGCTGAACATTCACATACTGCATGACTCAGAAATTCTACTTCTAGATTGTTGCTTGAGAGATTAAAAAAATACTTCCATAAAACTTGTATTAGAATGTTTATAGTAAATTTTTCATATGTGCATAGTCAGGTGGTAAGTCATGACCAACTCTTTTGTGACCCCCATGGACTATAGCCTGCCAGGCTCGTCTGTCCATGGAATTTTCCAGGAAATAATACTGGAGTGAGTTGCCATTTTTTCCTCCAGGGGATCTTCCCAACCCAAGGATCCAACCTGCATCTCCTGCATCTCCTTCATTAGCAGATAGATAGGTCCTTTACCACTGAGCCACCTGGGAAGAAGACAACTTTTCATAAATTAACATTATACAGTAATAATACATATTAATGATATATCAGTTCAATAGTCTAGTCATGTATGACTCTTTGTAACTGTTGTGCCATAAGGAACAGCCTGACTGCAACCCACCAGACTTCCCTATCCTTCACCATCTCCCTGAGCTTATTCAAACTCATGCCCATTGACTCAGTGATGCCATCCAATCCGTCTCATCCCCTGTCATCCCCTTCTCCTTTTGCTTGCTATTTTTCCAAACATCAGGCTTTTTTCCAAATGTAATATATAATAATATATTACTATATGTCAACACATTAATATAATAGTATTATTATTAATACATATTACAGACATATTAAATTATTATATGAAACATGTACAAGTGCATGACAGTGCCATATGATTAAATATAGAACAGACAGATATATGTGTTTTAAAGGAACCAGCTTTGTGTACATAGCAGTAGGAACCCACATCCATGTATAGTAAGCCCATTTGGACTCATACTGAACATATTAACTTGTAGTCTTAGTACCACTGTAACATCTATATCAAGTATTTTATTTTACTGTGTATGCTGAGTGTGCACTCAAACTTTCCTTATGGCACAGAGTATTCTCAATAAATGTGGGACTTCTCTAAACCACTATAGTTCTCCACTGTGCTTAGGATTTGCACTGAACCTGGCTTGCCTTTTGGAGAAGGAAATGGCAACCCACTTCAGTATTCATGCCTGGGAAATCTCATGGACAGAAGAGCCTGGAAGGCTATAGTCTATGGGGTCAAAAAGAGTCAGACACAACTTAGCAGCTAAACCACCATGGCTTGCCATTTGCTTGTAATATGATTGATAAAGTATTTCAACAGCATAGTTTCTTTTAATGTCCAGTGGGAGAGAGGAGGAAATTTAAGCCTGAAATTCATGTGTTCTCTTTAGTGTTTTTCTTCTCAGTCCAACTTATTGGGTTATTCAGAGTCAGGACCAGTCTCTGTACTGTGAAGAGTTTCCAGTAAAATGCTATATCCCTAATGGTTTGAATCTGGGTTTGTGTTCCAATTTTTGGAAAGTCCTTACTATAATCAGCTTAGAAAATTAGAGCACATCTTTGCAGTTGCAAGGGCATCCACTATATTGACCCTTCCTCTGCCTGAGTTAGAATCACAGGTTTGTTGCTTACTATCTCTGAAACCATGGCAGATTACCTTATCCTCTCAATAAATGAACAATAACTAGAGTATCTCATAGTTTGCAAGGATTGCCTAAATTTATAATGCATAAAATTGATCTGGCATACATAAGCGCTCCATAACATAGCCATTACAGTTATGTTCATTATTACCATGAAATCTATAGGCTGTTTGGAGCAGGAGTAGTTCTCAAATGAAATTGTACTTGGAGTTGTATGCTAGATAGTTAACCAAAGGCGAATACTGCAGATAATGATCTCCTAAGACCTGGTGGTTCAAAGGTAAAGAACCCACTACCAGTGTAGGATTCATGGGTTCAATCCCTGGTCTGAGAAAATCCACTGGAGAAGGAAATGGCAACCTGCTCCAATATTCTTGCCTGGAGAACATCATCTACAGTCTATGAGTAATGAGTCAGATCTGACTTAGAGATTGAACAACAACAAAGATAAGCTAAAAGTGAAAAACTGATTTACTATTTCAAGAAATAGTGAAAGCAGTCACTGAATGTATAATTTATTTAAAATTATTTTGAGGAAACTGACAAGTGAATCCTTGGTTAGTCATTCAACTCTTTGGTCAAAATGAGACTCACATGTCTTTCCTTATTATTCTTTATAAAAGGGCAAAATGGTAATGAATAGTTTTAAGTGTGAGCCACAAAAATTGATGAAATAATTACCATCTGGATTCTTCAGTTGATCATTTTAGAGAACTAAATATAAAGTCTTTTGAAAAATCGAAGAAAATAGGGATTTCAATATACATGTTTGACTTTGCTAAGTAAAATTACAGTTTAAAATCTGTTACTTAAAATAAGTGGATTTATTCCTCTTAAAATAGTAAAAAACTAAAATATATGGATATGGATAACTTCTCAATCATTTATATTGCACTCCTAAATTATACTCACTTGCATAAAGCTTTATTAGTTAGAAAAACAGGCAAAAAAATTTTCTTCCAAAATAAATGCTAGCATGGGAATACCAGCTAATAATCAGATGTATTCTTTATAGTGACATCCACTATAGTTGATCCCTATGTTGATCTTTTTTCCAATTTTTGGAAAGTCCTTACTATAATCAGCTTAGAAAATTAGAGCACATCTTTGCAGTTGCAAGGGCATCCACTATATTGACCCTTCCTCTGCCTGAGTTAGAATCACAGGTTTGTTGCTTACTATCTCTGAAACCATGGCAGATTACCTTATCCTCTCAATAAATGAACAATAACTAGAGTATCTCATAGTTTGCAAGGATTGCCTAAATTTATAATGCATAAAATTGATCTGGCATACATAAGCGCTCCATAACATAGCCATTACAGTTATGTTCATTATTACCATGAAATCTATAGGCTGTTTGGAGCAGGAGTAGTTCTCAAATGAAATTGTACTTGGAGTTGTATGCTAGATAGTTAACCAAAGGCGAATACTGCAGATAATGATCTCCTAAGACCTGGTGGTTCAAAGGTAAAGAACCCACTACCAGTGTAGGATTCATGGGTTCAATCCCTGGTCTGAGAAAATCCACTGGAGAAGGAAATGGCAACCTGCTCCAATATTCTTGCCTGGAGAACATCATCTACAGTCTATGAGTAATGAGTCAGATCTGACTTAGAGATTGAACAACAACAAAGATAAGCTAAAAGTGAAAAACTGATTTACTATTTCAAGAAATAGTGAAAGCAGTCACTGAATGTATAATTTATTTAAAATTATTTTGAGGAAACTGACAAGTGAATCCTTGGTTAGTCATTCAACTCTTTGGTCAAAATGAGACTCACATGTCTTTCCTTATTATTCTTTATAAAAGGGCAAAATGGTAATGAATAGTTTTAAGTGTGAGCCACAAAAATTGATGAAATAATTACCATCTGGATTCTTCAGTTGATCATTTTAGAGAACTAAATATAAAGTCTTTTGAAAAATCGAAGAAAATAGGGATTTCAATATACATGTTTGACTTTGCTAAGTAAAATTACAGTTTAAAATCTGTTACTTAAAATAAGTGGATTTATTCCTCTTAAAATAGTAAAAAACTAAAATATATGGATATGGATAACTTCTCAATCATTTATATTGCACTCCTAAATTATACTCACTTGCATAAAGCTTTATTAGTTAGAAAAACAGGCATTTATTAAAGGATGATTATACTGCCTTCTTGACTTCAACCAACATTAAATTGCTTACACGCATGGGGGAATACCAGCTAACTGAATCTGCCACGATGTACTCTTAAGTATATAAATAAAGTATATTCCCCAGATTTTAGAAGATAAAACCAAGTATTTACATAAAATACAAATATTTAACTAATCTTCAGTTATTGCCAATGTATGGCATATATCTTTCTATACTTCTCCAAAAGCATTAAGCTATAAGTTTTCAACATTTTTCTTTATTGAAACGTCTCTTCATTTGTGTGTTTGCTCATTTGGAGTCAGTGTGAAAGAAATAGATACTATTTTAAATGGTTCTACAGAATTTTGCTGCTCATTATTGAGCTTAGCAGTTGCTCAACCTTTTGGCCTTTTATTCAGTGCCTGAAGATAAGTAGCCTAAAATAATGTCTGAATTACAATCAGTGGTTTTGGAAGAAGGAAATATTTTGTGCTTAAAGGAAATAAGGATTGCAAATTACTTAACAGACCAATGAATGTGCATCCCTGATCCAAAAATTGCTATTATTTCACAACTGATTTACTGAATCTTAATACTAGATAAATAATTTTATATACAATAAACACTATTTAATAAGATGCATGCCTTATTGCACATTAACACTTTCTTTTAATAATATAGTTCATTTGAATAGTTGTCTTTTCTAACATAAAGCTAAATAAAACACTTGGATATGGTAGCAATGAGTGTGGTACAAGCTTTTGGTTTATCAAAAAGTGTGGATCAAGTTATGAGAGAATCATTGAGAATACAAAAATAAAGTTATTATATTATCACTGAGAATACAAAAATCAAAACAAGAACAGAGTTTTACATAACCATGAGATTTATATTTATAATTATTAAGATGGTCCTACAAAATACCAGAATAAAATTTATAAAGAAGGGTTTCTTTTTCTTTTACTGTATATGTAAGCATGAGAGGGCCAGCAGAATTTATTAAACATTTTAAGGTAATATAAAAATAAAGGACTCAAAAACATGTATTTCATGGTGATTACAGTTAATAAGAGTGTATATATATATATATATATACATATATGAGTATATTTTGTGTTGTTTTCGTTCTTATTCAGTCTTGTCTGACTCTTTGTGACCCCATGGACTACAGCGTGCCAAGCTTCCCTAACTTTCACTATTTCCCAGGGCTTGCTCAAACTCACGTTCATTCACTTGGTTATGCCATTCAACCATCTTGTCCTCTGTTGTCCCCTTCTCCTCCTCCTGTCTTTAATCTTTCACAGTATCAGGGTCTTTTCCGTTGAGTTGGTTCTTCACATCAGGTAGCAAAAGTCTCGGAACTTCAGCTTCAGCAATCAGTCCTTAAAAGAATATTCAGGGTTGATTTCCTTTAGGGTTGATTGGTTCAATCTCTTTGCATCCAAACAACTCTCAAGAATCTTCTTCATCACCACAGTTTTCAGTAAGCTAAGGGCATAGATATTAAATGTCTTCATCACGAAAAGAGAAATAATTTTTTAAGATGATGGAAATGTTAACAAACACTACAGTGGTAATTATTTTGTAATATATCAATGCATTAGATCAACACAATGCACACCTTAACCTTACAGAAGATTATATGTTAAATGTTAATTATATCTCAATAAAGTTGGAAGGAGAAAGATTATAAGAAAATATATTTCAGAAGGATAGAAATGTTTTTGTTCCTCTTCAGTGCCAACATATGAAATATATAAACAATATATTTGCATAGTTTATATAATAAACATGTAAATGAACATTAATATCTTTAACGATATCTAAAACTCATTCAGAAAAGTGCACAAGTCATAGATCTACACTTCAAAGGATTATCCGTGAGTGAATATGCCTGACTAATCTCCACCCAGATCAAGAAATTAACCAACCACAGCTGAAGCTCCTTTCATGTCTCTAGCTTAAGTATCATGACTACACTGGTTTCTAAAATCATAGGTCAGTGTTGCCTCTTTTTTTGAGCTCAGTAGCAATCAAGCCATACAAGTATTAATCTCCTGGATTAGGTTTTTTTCCTCAACAACTATATTTGTCTACCCATCTATCTGGTTGCATGTAAGAGTCATTCATTTATTTTCATTGTTCATATGATATCTAATGGTATGAGCACAGCACATGTTTTACTATAGGTTTTTAAAAAATTTTTTGCCTCTTTTATTGTTTTTTTGTTTATTTATTTTCATTCATCTTTATTGTTTGGCTTGTGTGGGCCTCCCATTGCAGTGGCCCCTCTGGTTGCAGAGACCAACTCTGGGCATATGCACTCCAGAGTGCTGGCTCATAATTGGACACACTGGTCCAGCTGCTCCAGGTCACCTGGGATTCTCCCTGGCCAGGGATCGAACCAGTGCCCCTTGTACTGCAAGGCAGACTTTACCCACTGGACCACCAGAGAAGCCCCCACATGTTTTAGTTCTTCTTAATATAGAAGTACACTGGAACTGGGTTTTTTTTTCTGCCAAAGTAATTAATGTTGCTGTTTTTATTTACAATTTGTGATGTCTATGTATGGATGTTTTGGGGTAAATACCTATGAATGGGATTATTGGACTTTGTCAGCATTACTCAGAGTACTTCAGCTGTAAGGTGGATATTCAACTCTTAAGATGTAATGTCACTTTTCCAGTGTGACTTTACCAAAAAATATTACCACAGACTTTGCATGAGAGATCTCATTTTGCTCCTCGTCTTTTCCAACATCCTAGCTGAGTGCAGCTAGGATTGGATTTAGTGCATAGTGTGAGGCTTTAATGTATAGAAGTCAAAGTTAATTTTTATCCATATGGATATCAAATTGGAGCAGAATAATTTAAAGGATTATTCCTTAAGGCACCACTATTTAAATAAACAGAGTATACAAAGTGCTCAGAGATACGAGAGAGCAGTTCTTCAAAAGTCATCTTGTTTTCTGATTTTACTTCACTCAGTATGACTCCAGGTTCATCCACATCACTTCACTGACTCAATCAATTCCCTTTTATGACTGAGTAATATTCATTGTATACATATAACATATCTTCTTTATCCATTCATCTGCTGATGGACATCTAGACTGCTTCCATGTCCTGGTAATTATAAACAGTGTTGCAATGATTATTGGGGTACATAGGTTTCTTTCAAGAGATAATTTTATCAGAGTATATTCCCAGGAGTAGAATTACTAGATCGTATGGACTTTCCTGATGACTCGGTGGTAAAAAAAAAAAAATTTCTGCCTGCCAAGCAGGAGACACAGGTTTAATCCCTGGGTCAGAAAGATCTCTGGAGAATTAATACTTTGTTGCTTCACTTGCAAGTTTTATTTTCCCATTGTGAGAGTCATTTTTTCATCTTCTTTATGACTTCCTTTGCTGTGCAAAGGCTTTATATTTTTGTTTTTATTTTCATTAAGCTCATACATATGGAATCTAGAAAAGTAGTACTGATGAACCTATTTGTGGGGCAGGAGCAGAGGCACAGAAATAGAGAACAGACTTTTGGACATGCTGAGAAAGGAAAGGAGGAACAAACTAAGAGAGTAGCATCAATATATATATACACTCTGTGCGTAAAATAGATAGCTATTGGGAAGCTGCTGTATACAACAGGGAACTCAGCTCAACTCTCTGGAATGACTTAAAGGTGTGGGATATTGGGGATGGAAGGGAGGCTCAAGAGAGAGGGGATGTATGTATACATATGGCTGATTCATGATTTTGCACAGCAGAATCTAACACAACAATGTAAAACAAATTTTTTCTAACTAAAAAAATCTTTTAAGAAAATCAGTCATCTTATTGATCAGAGCAAGCTGAATAAATACTCCTGCAGGTTTTTTTGTGCAAACTGGAAATCTGAACCTAAAACCTGTATGAATATGCAAAAAGTGAGTATAGTCTAAACAATCTTAAAAAACAAAGAGCAAAGTCTAAGTTCTAGTATATTGCTTTTTGATTTTACTTCCTTAAGGCACCACTATTTAAATAAACAGAGTATACAAAGTGCTCAGAGATACGAGAGAGCAGTTCTTCAAAAGTCATCTTGTTTTCTGATTTTACTTCACTCAGTATGACTCCAGGTTCATCCACATCACTTCACTGACTCAATCAATTCCCTTTTATGACTGAGTAATATTCATTGTATACATATAACATATCTTCTTTATCCATTCATCTGCTGATGGACATCTAGACTGCTTCCATGTCCTGGTAATTATAAACAGTGTTGCAATGATTATTGGGGTACATAGGTTTCTTTCAAGAGATAATTTTATCAGAGTATATTCCCAGGAGTAGAATTACTAGATCGTATGGACTTTCCTGATGACTCGGTGGTAAAAAAAAAAAAATTTCTGCCTGCCAAGCAGGAGACACAGGTTTAATCCCTGGGTCAGAAAGATCTCTGGAGAATTAATACTTTGTTGCTTCACTTGCAAGTTTTATTTTCCCATTGTGAGAGTCATTTTTTCATCTTCTTTATGACTTCCTTTGCTGTGCAAAGGCTTTATATTTTTGTTTTTATTTTCATTAAGCTCATACATATGGAATCTAGAAAAGTAGTACTGATGAACCTATTTGTGGGGCAGGAGCAGAGGCACAGAAATAGAGAACAGACTTTTGGACATGCTGAGAAAGGAAAGGAGGAACAAACTAAGAGAGTAGCATCAATATATATATACACTCTGTGCGTAAAATAGATAGCTATTGGGAAGCTGCTGTATACAACAGGGAACTCAGCTCAACTCTCTGGAATGACTTAAAGGTGTGGGATATTGGGGATGGAAGGGAGGCTCAAGAGAGAGGGGATGTATGTATACATATGGCTGATTCATGATTTTGCACAGCAGAATCTAACACAACAATGTAAAACAAATTTTTTCTAACTAAAAAAATCTTTTAAGAAAATCAGTCATCTTATTGATCAGAGCAAGCTGAATAAATACTCCTGCAGGTTTTTTTGTGCAAACTGGAAATCTGAACCTAAAACCTGTATGAATATGCAAAAAGTGAGTATAGTCTAAACAATCTTAAAAAACAAAGAGCAAATTTTGAAAACTGACATGACCACATAGAAAGACCTGTAAAGATTTATAGTGATAAAGGCTGGAAGGTATTGATGAAATGACAAATAGTCCATTAGGACCAAACAGACGCTACAGAAATAAATTCACACATATACGATTGTTCGATTTATGACAAAGATGACCCTGCAATGAAATGAAGATATATCTATAGGTATTTTTTACAGCAAGCTACTTACCAATAAATCAACATTAATTCTAGATTTATTGTGAATATAAGTGTGAAAAGTTAAAGCAATAAATGTTCTAGAAGAAAACAAGGTGATTTTCTTAAACACTCTTAAAATTTTCTTAAATAGAAGTAAAAAAAGTGCCAGCCATGAATGAAAAGACCACACTATAAGACCAAAAAGTCAGGGCTTTGAGTCAGAAAAAATATTATCAAATCAAAAACAAATTGAGACTACAAAAAACAAATACTAACAAAACAATAAGACAAAGGGAGTCAGGTCAATGGAAAAACTGCAAACATTTCAACAAGCACTACAAAAAATGCATGAATGGCCAACAAAACATATATGAAGAATTCTGTTATTAGTGGTCAGGAAATTGAAAGTTAAGGATACAATATGATACACTCCATATTCACTCAAATGGCCAAATTAAAGTGAAGTCAAAATCACTGTTGCTGAGATGAGCAATTGTGATTCTTCTACGTTGTTAATGGAAATGTGAATTTTTTCACTTTGGAAAACAATTCAGCAGTGTCTACTAAAGTCAAACATACAAACTCCATGAACCTAAGGTACATGCCCAACAAAAATAAATAGATATGTTCATGCTTATACTAGAAGGTCCATAGCAGTCCCAAACTGGAAATAGTGCCAATAGCCATCTACTGAAGAACACTTAAATGAATTGCCATCACTCATATGATGACATACTGTACAGTAATAGAAATTCATCAACTAGGTGCACACCTGCTCAGTCATGCTTGATTCTTCATGATTCCATGGACTGTAGCCTGCCAGGCTTCACTATTCATGGGAGTTTCCTGGCAAGAATACCGTAGCAGGTTGCCCTTTTCTACCCCAGGGAATCATTCCCACCCAGGGATCAAACCCATGTCTCCTACTTGGCAGGTATATTCTTTACCACTGAGCCACCTGGGAGGCCCTTTACTGACTCCAAACTAGTCACGAAAACATGGGTGACTCTCACAAATGAATCAGTGAGTGAAAGAAAAACCCCAAAATATGTACTGTATTGCTATATTCATAAAATGTTCAAACTCATCTATGCTATTAGCAGATAATACGTTGCAATGAAATGAAGATATATCTATAGGTATTTTTTACAGCAAGCTACTTACCAATAAATCAACATTAATTCTAGATTTATTGTGAATATAAGTGTGAAAAGTTAAAGCAATAAATGTTCTAGAAGAAAACAAGGTGATTTTCTTAAACACTCTTAAAATTTTCTTAAATAGAAGTAAAAAAAGTGCCAGCCATGAATGAAAAGACCACACTATAAGACCAAAAAGTCAGGGCTTTGAGTCAGAAAAAATATTATCAAATCAAAAACAAATTGAGACTACAAAAAACAAATACTAACAAAACAATAAGACAAAGGGAGTCAGGTCAATGGAAAAACTGCAAACATTTCAACAAGCACTACAAAAAATGCATGAATGGCCAACAAAACATATATGAAGAATTCTGTTATTAGTGGTCAGGAAATTGAAAGTTAAGGATACAATATGATACACTCCATATTCACTCAAATGGCCAAATTAAAGTGAAGTCAAAATCACTGTTGCTGAGATGAGCAATTGTGATTCTTCTACGTTGTTAATGGAAATGTGAATTTTTTCACTTTGGAAAACAATTCAGCAGTGTCTACTAAAGTCAAACATACAAACTCCATGAACCTAAGGTACATGCCCAACAAAAATAAATAGATATGTTCATGCTTATACTAGAAGGTCCATAGCAGTCCCAAACTGGAAATAGTGCCAATAGCCATCTACTGAAGAACACTTAAATGAATTGCCATCACTCATATGATGACATACTGTACAGTAATAGAAATTCATCAACTAGGTGCACACCTGCTCAGTCATGCTTGATTCTTCATGATTCCATGGACTGTAGCCTGCCAGGCTTCACTATTCATGGGAGTTTCCTGGCAAGAATACCGTAGCAGGTTGCCCTTTTCTACCCCAGGGAATCATTCCCACCCAGGGATCAAACCCATGTCTCCTACTTGGCAGGTATATTCTTTACCACTGAGCCACCTGGGAGGCCCTTTACTGACTCCAAACTAGTCACGAAAACATGGGTGACTCTCACAAATGAATCAGTGAGTGAAAGAAACCAAACACGCAAAAATATGTACTGTATTGCTATATTCATAAAATGTTCAAACTCATCTATGCTATTAGCAGATAATACGTTGGTTACCATTGGTTGATGGTAACAGGAATGGAGGTCCAGAAGAACCTATGGGAGTAAGATGATATTTCGTGTTGCTCACACTGTTGGTTATACAGATTGTGTACTCTATGAAATTAATTGAGCTGCACACAATGATTTGTGCACTTTTCTATAAGCATTGTATATGTTATCAAAAGTTTACTATGAAAATATTTGTACAACCTATTTAGATTCTAACATTAGCTTCATGGGAGGTTATCTTAGCACCTGTAAAAACTTTGACAAGCAAGTTGTCACCATTTTAGGTCAGAGTACCAGCTTTGAGAATTCTGGAGCACGCGGTTGAAGGCTCTGGTTGTGTGGTGCTTTGATCAAGCTCGCTTTGCCAAAGACTAGCCTGGACTCCCAGGTTTTCCCACTTGCTGTCATTTACCATGACTGTCATCTCAACCTTGAGCTAAACTTTGTTAAATCTTCCTAAACACGGAAATAATTTCACAGCTGATCACCTGTTTTCTTGTTTAAAATTAGCTACTTAACAGATGATCTGTGATAGAAGAGAACCTTCAGAGTTGACCCCAAAAAAGAACTCACATAGTATCTTCCAAGTGCTAAATTCTGTAGGGATTTATTATTATCTACAATATTGATTATATATTATGAAGGCATCGATTATACCTTGAACCACATAATTTTTACTTGACAGGGGTGAGAAGCATGTCCTTTAAGAAAGGCCCTGTAGGATGAAGCCTGCACTCCCCAGCAGACAGGATTTGGCTATGCAGCATTTTAGCAGCATGGAAGCAGCTTCGACATGCTGTGAACATATTCATAGGAGCCTCATGAAAGTCCCGGGACTGCTGGGCCAGCAGCTGCTCACTACCAACGAAGCTGCTGTTATTACAGAGCACTGCTTTTTCAGTTCTCCCTACAATCTTTTTATAGTATGGTGCTCCATTGCCTCAAGGCTCATCACCCTGATTAAGCATATAACTGTTCAACATAACACCTAACTAAGTGGACACATTACAAAAAAAAATAATAACCCTCTATGTCCTTATCCTGTAGGTCCATGAATATATATATATATAATCTATTTTAATTATATAAAATGGAATCATGGCCAATATTCTGAATAATGTGAATTAACCAGAAAACTCATCTTAAACCTGCCAAACAGAAATATCAATGATAGAATGGTTAGAGGACAAGAAAATTTTAAATCACACTTCCTCACACACTTTCTATAATTCTGAAGAGCAGTCATACTGTATGCCTAAATGCTTTATACTACCATCCTCAATAAGTCAGGAGAAAACAGGATGTTCTGTAATTTTAGTTTGATATTAAATATAATGACATGGAAAGATCATAAGACTAGAAGTCAGAAGACATTTATTCCAGGGTTTCCATTGATAACTGGGTAAACTGAGGCCACTCAATTATATTTAAAATGCAAACAAAAGCTGCTACACTGTTCAGGATTGGTAACAGAGCTCATGAAATAATGTATGTGGGCACCCTTTATATACCATAAAAAGCTGGAAAAAGCTACAGTTTTAATTTTTGGCTATAACTAAGGTGATCTCCTCATCACTTCTGAATCATCTATATATTTCTGGCACTGCTTATTTAATTGATACATAAGATTAAATAAACACTTCAGCATATTTTTTCAGTTTCATAGGCTGAAGATCCTCACTTTTTAATGTACAGAATACACTTAACTTTTAAAAATATAAGCCTACTTCTAGTTTTCATCACATAAAAATCCTCATATTTTGGCGGCCTCATGTGTGTTTATCCCTGTTTTGGAATGACTATATTTCAGGGCCCAGACTATATAACATTTCCTTATTTTCTTTAAAATATTCGCTTGTAAAAATATCTTAAACAGTTAAATGTTGTCTTTCTTTGTCCACACAATATTTAAGTCTCTTGATTTATAACCTACAAATAAATCCAAGTTTATATTGTCCTTTTTATGACCCTGCACACATTTACAAAATTCCCAGAGGGTTCTAAATGGAACTGGCATTTTGTAGTAAACTTCTAAGAGAAAAATTAAGCATATATCTGTTCAACATAACACCTAACTAAGTGGACACATTACAAAAAAAAATAATAACCCTCTATGTCCTTATCCTGTAGGTCCATGAATATATATATATATAATCTATTTTAATTATATAAAATGGAATCATGGCCAATATTCTGAATAATGTGAATTAACCAGAAAACTCATCTTAAACCTGCCAAACAGAAATATCAATGATAGAATGGTTAGAGGACAAGAAAATTTTAAATCACACTTCCTCACACACTTTCTATAATTCTGAAGAGCAGTCATACTGTATGCCTAAATGCTTTATACTACCATCCTCAATAAGTCAGGAGAAAACAGGATGTTCTGTAATTTTAGTTTGATATTAAATATAATGACATGGAAAGATCATAAGACTAGAAGTCAGAAGACATTTATTCCAGGGTTTCCATTGATAACTGGGTAAACTGAGGCCACTCAATTATATTTAAAATGCAAACAAAAGCTGCTACACTGTTCAGGATTGGTAACAGAGCTCATGAAATAATGTATGTGGGCACCCTTTATATACCATAAAAAGCTGGAAAAAGCTACAGTTTTAATTTTTGGCTATAACTAAGGTGATCTCCTCATCACTTCTGAATCATCTATATATTTCTGGCACTGCTTATTTAATTGATACATAAGATTAAATAAACACTTCAGCATATTTTTTCAGTTTCATAGGCTGAAGATCCTCACTTTTTAATGTACAGAATACACTTAACTTTTAAAAATATAAGCCTACTTCTAGTTTTCATCACATAAAAATCCTCATATTTTGGCGGCCTCATGTGTGTTTATCCCTGTTTTGGAATGACTATATTTCAGGGCCCAGACTATATAACATTTCCTTATTTTCTTTAAAATATTCGCTTGTAAAAATATCTTAAACAGTTAAATGTTGTCTTTCTTTGTCCACACAATATTTAAGTCTCTTGATTTATAACCTACAAATAAATCCAAGTTTATATTGTCCTTTTTATGACCCTGCACACATTTACAAAATTCCCAGAGGGTTCTAAATGGAACTGGCATTTTTGTAGTAAACTTCTAAGAGAAAAATTACTGTGAATCTTTCTTTCACATACACATACATAAGTGTGCATGTGCACGCACACATACACACAGCAGTTAGGAGATAATCCTTTTCTCTTTCCAAAATACACACCCAGTCAGCATTGCAGATAGCAAGTCTCTCTTAAGCTTATTGTACACAAAGGACAACCAAGAAAATGTAATTTAATTTTTTAATTAAACCTTCATTTCTGTTTAATTGCACACTACACCTTCCTCAGTGCTGAAACATAATGAGAAAGGAAGCAATTTCCAGTGTGCTTAAAGGTCTTACACTGCTCCAAAGTGGAACTGGTTTCCATGGCAACTGGCATACCACCCTCTATTTATTCCAAATAAATGACAAATCAAAAGTGCAGCTGTAATATCGGGGAATTCTACTTCCCCTAACACAATACAAAGCTACAAATACCTCAGCTAGCATGGTTACCACTTGTGATAACCTAATAAGTGAAAAGAGCAGGTTTTCAAAACATAGTCTGTGCCGGCAGTTACCCACCCTAGGAAGACTGTCACAACGACCTTGACTTCCAGGCTATAAAATACCCTTGGGTGAGAAGGCAAAGCAGAAGGCATTATTTTCATGATGTGAGATATTTTACACCACAAATGAGATTTATTTGTCTTAACCTAAGTAGCAAATCAAATTCCAAATTACATCATCTAATAGCTACTGCTGGGAGGTGCCGGCAAGAGGATTGATTGAAATAAACTTTTAATGTACAGAATACACTTAACTTTTAAAAATATAAGCCTGCTTCTAGTTTTCATCACATAAAAATCCTCATATTTTGGCGGCCTCATGTGTGTTTATCCCTGTTTTGGAATGACTATATTTCAGGGCCCAGACTATATAACATTTCCTTATTTTCTTTAAAATATTCGCTTGTAAAAATATCTTAAACAGTTAAATGTTGTCTTTCTTTGTCCACACAATATTTAAGTCTCTTGATTTATAACCTACAAATAAATCCAAGTTTATATTGTCCTTTTTATGACCCTGCACACATTTACAAAATTCCCAGAGGGTTCTAAATGGAACTGGCATTTTTGTAGTAAACTTCTAAGAGAAAAATTACTGTGAATCTTTCTTTCACATACACATACATAAGTGTGCATGTGCACGCACACATACACACAGCAGTTAGGAGATAATCCTTTTCTCTTTCCAAAATACACACCCAGTCAGCATTGCAGATAGCAAGTCTCTCTTAAGCTTATTGTACACAAAGGACAACCAAGAAAATGTAATTTAATTTTTTAATTAAACCTTCATTTCTGTTTAATTGCACACTACACCTTCCTCAGTGCTGAAACATAATGAGAAAGGAAGCAATTTCCAGTGTGCTTAAAGGTCTTACACTGCTCCAAAGTGGAACTGGTTTCCATGGCAACTGGCATACCACCCTCTATTTATTCCAAATAAATGACAAATCAAAAGTGCAGCTGTAATATCGGGGAATTCTACTTCCCCTAACACAATACAAAGCTACAAATACCTCAGCTAGCATGGTTACCACTTGTGATAACCTAATAAGTGAAAAGAGCAGGTTTTCAAAACATAGTCTGTGCCGGCAGTTACCCACCCTAGGAAGACTGTCACAACGACCTTGACTTCCAGGCTATAAAATACCCTTGGGTGAGAAGGCAAAGCAGAAGGCATTATTTTCATGATGTGAGATATTTTACACCACAAATGAGATTTATTTGTCTTAACCTAAGTAGCAAATCAAATTCCAAATTACATCATCTAATAGCTACTGCTGGGAGGTGCCGGCAAGAGGATTATTGATTTAGAAACTCAACATCTGCAGAACACTAACCTGATCTATTAAGGCCAAACAAAGGCTTTATGGCTCAGCTGGTCCCTTTCTGTCGCCTTCCTCATGCTTTCAGCTAAATGAGCTCCAGCCCAGGAGACAGGAAAAGAGACTGGTGACTCCATCAAGTTAGCTAGTGACCATATGGGAGAGCATCCGTCTGACCTAGTGCAAAACCTGCAGCCCCTCGGGCTCATTCACATGAAAGCCTTCCCTTGCATGCACATGCATGCACACACACACACTGCTTCTCCTTGAACACAAGAGCCAGGGTGCTGGAGAAAAAAAATAGTTGTATCTTTCACATTTTGACATATTTCTAAGTCCTCTCGTGAAAGAAATGTGTTATGGAAAATTAAGCATCCATTCTGATAGAGATGGAAAATATAATCTTACACTATTTTCTTATAAAAGCTAGTATTTTATAGTCAGAAATACTGGTATTTGTATGCATCATTTCATTTAAGGTGGGCTCCTAGATGTAGGTATGCATCATCTGCATAACACTGATCAGATTGTTTGTCATCAATCAGACAAACATATTTATTTTTCATTTGGCAATTGAAGAGATAAAATAATTAATGAAAGCATACACATAGGCATAACCCAGGCATTTTATTGCTGTATTTGTGTGTGGTGTGTGTGTTAGTTTCTGACATACAAGAAAGCGGATCATCTGTGTGTACACATATATCCTCCCTCTTGGCTGCAACTGTTCATCAACGACTTGACAAATTGCAGCAGGCTATTAAAATACCCTTCAGCTAGCATGGTTACCACTTGTGATAACCTAATAAGTGAAAAGAGCAGGTTTTCAAAACATAGTCTGTGCCGGCAGTTACCCACCCTAGGAAGACTGTCACAACGACCTTGACTTCCAGGCTATAAAATACCCTTGGGTGAGAAGGCAAAGCAGAAGGCATTATTTTCATGATGTGAGATATTTTACACCACAAATGAGATTTATTTGTCTTAACCTAAGTAGCAAATCAAATTCCAAATTACATCATCTAATAGCTACTGCTGGGAGGTGCCGGCAAGAGGATTATTGATTTAGAAACTCAACATCTGCAGAACACTAACCTGATCTATTAAGGCCAAACAAAGGCTTTATGGCTCAGCTGGTCCCTTTCTGTCGCCTTCCTCATGCTTTCAGCTAAATGAGCTCCAGCCCAGGAGACAGGAAAAGAGACTGGTGACTCCATCAAGTTAGCTAGTGACCATATGGGAGAGCATCCGTCTGACCTAGTGCAAAACCTGCAGCCCCTCGGGCTCATTCACATGAAAGCCTGCCCTTGCATGCACATGCATGCACACACACACTGCTTCTCCTTGAACACAAGAGCCAGGGTGCTGGAGAAAAAAAATAGTTGTATCTTTCACATTTTGACATATTTCTAAGTCCTCTCGTGAAAGAAATGTGTTATGGAAAATTAAGCATCCATTCTGATAGAGATGGAAAATATAATCTTACACTATTTTCTTATAAAAGCTAGTATTTTATAGTCAGAAATACTGGTATTTGTATGCATCATTTCATTTAAGGTGGGCTCCTAGATGTAGGTATGCATCATCTGCATAACACTGATCAGATTGTTTGTCATCAATCAGACAAACATATTTATTTTTCATTTGGCAATTGAAGAGATAAAATAATTAATGAAAGCATACACATAGGCATAACCCAGGCATTTTATTGCTGTATTTGTGTGTGGTGTGTGTGTGTTAGTTTCTGACATACAAGAAAGCGGATCATCTGTGTGTACACATATATCCCCTCCCTCTTGGACCTCCCTGCAACCTCCTTCCCCATCACACCCCTTCTAGGTAATCACCGAAGCACCGAGCTGAGAAACTTGTGCTCTACGGAAGCTGCCACTAGCTCTGTATTTTATGCACGGTAGCGTAGACGTGTCACTCCCGATCTCCCAGTTCATCGCATCCTCCACCCACCTCCCGTGTATCCACATATCCATCTCTGTGTCTTCATCCCTGTTCCAGGGCAGGAATAGAGAGGTAGATGTAGAGAACGGACACTTGTGGTTATTATTGTCCTCTGCCATAGAGACCAGAGACCTCCAGGAAGACCAGAAACCATGTTTTCTTGATATGTTCTGGCTGCTGGTGCTCAGTGGAAACACAGCCTTTCTGGGGTCATCAGCACAGAGCTCTGATCATTCCCCTCTTTGTTTACAGGAAAGACAGTTCTTTAATAGACCAATGAGTAGAACTGTTGCATGGAACTGTTGATCCCATTCTGATTTTTCAACCTCATCATTCTTCTTGAATATCTCGGCTTGTTTTCGTCATAGCAATAAATGCAAAGGACTGGGGACAACAAAGTTAGTTTTGAGATTCTTTAAAACAACTCACTCAGATCCTAAATATGCCAAAAATAGGAATTCCTTCATGAACACTAGTTAGGATAAAACCTCTCTTATTAAAAATAGATACACTACACCAAAGGGCTTTCCAGGTTGCAATAGTGGTAAGCAACCTTCTTGCGCAGGAGATTTAAGAGATGTGGGTTTGATCGCTGTGTCCGGAAGATCCCCTGAAGGAGGGCATAGTGACCCATTTGAGTATTCTTGCCTGAAGAACTCACAGAGGAGCCTGGTGGGCTACAGAGTTGCACAGAGTCAGATGTGACTGAAGTGACAACACACACACATGCATGCACTACATCAAAACCAGTAGTAAATCTGTTTAAGCTAATAATAAGCAAAGTGTTATACAAAGATTTAGCAAAGCATCAGCTATATGCTAATTATTCTATCAAGTACTAATATATTGCCAAAAATCATGTATTAATATTTAATCAAATAGAAGCAGATAAATTAAGTTGCCATATAATTAGCTAAAAGCTACATAAGGGTTTAATATTTACAATCAGCATTTTCTTAATTAACCATCTACACTCACTAACATACTGTTGAACTGATAATATTTCAATACATCAGATTTAATAAAAATATATATATAATTCTGGATTTTAGCATTTGACAGGAGTAAAACTGAAATGCACCACTGAGTTCTTGATTTTTAAATGAGTTAGTATAAACAACCTTACAGAGAGCATGCTGAATTAAGACAATGAAGGAGATTTTCTCTTAATCAAAGGTGCAAGTTTTGCACACAAAGGATTGATACTAAGCAGGGTACTCCTTTGGAGCCACGTATAGCTGAAGCTTTTTTTAAAAATTAGACTATATTTTCTTTACAATGATGTGTCAGTTTCTGATGTACACAGAGTGATTCCATTATTTGTATAAATATCTTACTTCTCTTTTCAGTCTCCCTCCCACCCACACCAGCACATTACTCTAGGTCATCACGGAGCACTGAGCTGAGCACACTCTGCTTACAGCAGCTTTCCACTAGCTATCAGCTACTGTGGAGAATAGTATGGAGGTTCTAAAAATAGACTACCACCACCAGGTTGCATTGAATTCGTTTTCATAGCAATAAATGCAAAGGACTGGGGACAACAAAGTTAGTTTTGAGATTCTTTAAAACAACTCACTCAGATCCTAAATATGCCAAAAATAGGAATTCCTTCATGAACACTAGTTAGGATAAAACCTCTCTTATTAAAAATAGATACACTACACCAAAGGGCTTTCCAGGTTGCAATAGTGGTAAGCAACCTTCTTGCGCAGGAGATTTAAGAGATGTGGGTTTGATCGCTGTGTCCGGAAGATCCCCTGAAGGAGGGCATAGTGACCCATTTGAGTATTCTTGCCTGAAGAACTCACAGAGGAGCCTGGTGGGCTACAGAGTTGCACAGAGTCAGATGTGACTGAAGTGACAACACACACACATGCATGCACTACATCAAAACCAGTAGTAAATCTGTTTAAGCTAATAATAAGCAAAGTGTTATACAAAGATTTAGCAAAGCATCAGCTATATGCTAATTATTCTATCAAGTACTAATATATTGCCAAAAATCATGTATTAATATTTAATCAAATAGAAGCAGATAAATTAAGTTGCCATATAATTAGCTAAAAGCTACATAAGGGTTTAATATTTACAATCAGCATTTTCTTAATTAACCATCTACACTCACTAACATACTGTTGAACTGATAATATTTCAATACATCAGATTTAATAAAAATATATATATAATTCTGGATTTTAGCATTTGACAGGAGTAAAACTGAAATGCACCACTGAGTTCTTGATTTTTAAATGAGTTAGTATAAACAACCTTACAGAGAGCATGCTGAATTAAGACAATGAAGGAGATTTTCTCTTAATCAAAGGTGCAAGTTTTGCACACAAAGGATTGATACTAAGCAGGGTACTCCTTTGGAGCCACGTATAGCTGAAGCTTTTTTTAAAAATTAGACTATATTTTCTTTACAATGATGTGTCAGTTTCTGATGTACACAGAGTGAATCTACTATTTGTATACATATATTCCCTCTCTCTTGAGTCTCCCTCCCACCCACAACATCACATTACTCTAGGTCATCACGGAGCACTGAGCTGAGCACACTCTGCTTACAGCAGCTTTCCACTAGCTATCAGCTACTGTGGAGAATAGTATGGAGGTTCTAAAAAATAGAACTACCCCACCACCAGGCATATATCCTGAGAAAACCATAATTCAAAGAATGCAAGTACCCCAGTATTCACTGCAACACTATTTACAAAAATCAAGACATGGAAGTAACCCCAACATCCACCAGCAGAGAAATGGGTAATGAAGATATAGCTGAGGCTTTCTGAGTCAGAGAAGCCTTTGATTTCAGTTCTTGCTCTGACACTAAGAGACTTGGTTTGCTTAAGTAATTGATTTAACTTCTCATCATTAAGCCACTGCTCTGTGACCTGGTGTCCACAATATCTATCTCAGAGAGTTACACTGAAGAAATGTCAGTAAAGAATCTCTGTAATACCTCACACCCAGTAGGCCATTAATGAAGTTCTTTGCCTACTTCCTACTTTCTTCTAATGTAACAGGCAGACTTGGAAAAATTGTAAAGTTAGTGAAATGTATCCTTTCTAACCCTGAACCAACTCCCTTCCCCACTGCCTGTCCTATTTCTTCTTTTCTGTCTTGTCCTCAAAGATGTTCTGTCTCCTCAGAACTCATTGGAAAAAAAAAAAGCTTCAGAGACTTCCACTACAGGAGGACAGGAGACATGGGCTGCATGCTTGGTTGGGAAAATAAGATCTTCCATGCCATGTGGTGCCGTCAAATAATTAAATAAATAAATAAAAACTAAGACCTACTGAATCGAACATGGAGCTCTACTCCATATTTTGTAACCTATATGGTAAAAGAATTTTTTTAGAAAAGTGTGGATATATATGTCTATGTAACTGATTCATTTGGCTATACAGCAGAAACCAACACAACATTGTAAAGCAACTATGTGTTAGTCACTCAGTCATGTCAGAATCTTTGTGACCCTATCGACTGTAGCTTACCAGGCTTCTCAGTCCATGGACTTTTCCAGGCAAGAATACTGGAGTGAGTTGTCATTTCCTTCTCCAGTGGATCTTTCCAACCCAGGGATCAAGCCTGGGTCTCCTGCATTTCAGGCATATTCTTTAGCATCTGAGCCATCAGGGAAGATACTGATAGTTTTAAGGTTGACTTCAAAAAATAGGAAAGTTTTATGAGGTTCTGTTTTTCCATGCTAAAATCTCATCCTTGTATATATATTTAGTCACTAAGTCATGTCTGACTCTATACAACCCCAAGGACCAGCCCACCAGATTGCCCTGTCCGATGGAGTTCCCAGGCAAGAATACTGGAGTGAGTTGTCATTTCCTTCTCCAGAGAATCTCCCCAACCCAAGGGATTGAACTTGAGTCACCTGCATTGCAGGCAGATTCTTTCGTGGTGCACCACCATATAGACTCGTGCAAAAGAGTGAACCCAAAGCTGAGGATTCTAAGCACATTTGTTCCCCAAAGCAGCAAATAGATAAGGAATAAGTTTACATATGCAAATTTCCATGGTGCCAACAGTTGAAAAAGAAGTACTTTATCTTGAGGACACATTAAGTGGTAACCCTCAGATGATCTTTTAGTAAAGACATTGTTGGACTAATTCCTAAGTCCTTCCCAAAGAGAAAAATGAAAAATGCAAGGAATCTGGAAGAGGATTAACTTCCAAGATTACAGTAATCAGAGTAGAGAAGAGTATTCTTTTACCCATACCCATAACCTTGGAAATGAAAAACAGCTGAACAGAATTCACTGGTGTTTTTAAATTATGAAATGAAAATTTTACTTATACTGTCTAGAACATGAACTACTTATATAAAAACAACTTCAATCACTGCAGTGACCATCACAGCAGACTGACATTAGAGGCAAACAATATGATTTAACCAGCAGAAATTGTTTCTCTAGGTATTAAAGACATACACACACACCACAATTGTTGTCATGGGTGCTATGATGTCATCATTTGATGACTGATGAAATCAGTGTTTCTTCCAACCTTTTCCAAAATGAGTTGGCATCCATACTTTTGAGATCTTTTCATTAGCATCTCAGAGCTATCTTCAGCATAAAATTTTGTTCCTATAACTGATAGTTAAATGGTAAAACTTTGAAGTATTTTGTGGAGAAAGAATAATGAGGCATTTATCATGTTATGTGATGATATAATTATTTATATTTAGAGATGTTATATTGAGAAGGTGTGTTTTTGCTAAACAAGAAATTACTCAATATGTTCATTAGAGAAAGAATAAACAAACCTTACTCAAAAATTATTAACTATATAAGAATTTCTTAACCTAGTGTCCTAAAATCCCTTAAAATAGAATGCAAATCTATGTATGTAGTTATATTATTTTCTGGGTAAAGACAAGATTTCAACAAATTTAATTTGTCTTGATGGAAAGTGTAACTTAAAAATACAAGACAATTGGCATTTGCTAATAATGAAATGAAAAGTACTTTAAATTTCATTTTTATTCCTATCAATCAGCATTTTGTGCCTTGGTGCAAAAATAAAGTAGGAACATCAAATTGTAAGTTTAATATGAACTTAAACCCACTCATTGGTCAAGACAATAAAATACAATAATAGTAGTAGTAATAATAGCAAGCATTTTATAACAACTACAGTCTTAAAGATACCATTCTGTTTTCTACACATCATCTCATCTTTTTTGTTCAGTCATTGAGTCGTGCCCAAGTCTTTGCGACCCCATGAACTGCAGCACACCAGGCTCCTCTGTCCTCCATTATCTCCAGGTGTTTGTGCAATTTCATGTCCATTGAATTGCTGATGCCATCGAATCATTCTATCCTCTTCTTACCCTTCTGCTCTTGCTTTCCATCTTTCCTGGCATTAGGGTCTTTTCCACCGAGTTTGACTATCTACCTGTCATCCCATCTGCCTGTCACAATAGCCTAGAGACTAGGTACCTTTATCATACCCTTTCACAAACAAGGACATGAGCAGTCAAGTGTCTTTCCAGGACCACACAGCTACCAAGCGTCACAGCAGTGGTGTTGGAGGCAACTTTGAAACCCAGCCAGTCTCGTTCTATAGGATGCTTCAACCTATCATGCTAAGTTGTCTTTTAAACTCCATATGCTTTGAAAATTGACATCTAATTTTAAAATCAATTTGATCATTAGAATGCAGTCTGCTTGGATTAATGTCATAACAGGTATTATCACTTGTACTGATAAGAATTTGCAACTTTAGTAATCAACTTTGACATTAAAAGCTCTTAACATATGTATTTACATTGCTTTTTAAATATACCTCTGTTAAAAAAAAAGATGAAATAGAATGATTCCTTATGTGATCCTTCAACTGCTTTGTGTTACTATACTGTAACACATAATCTGAATTGATCATTTGCTTTATGTAATTAGTTACACATTTTAAAATAAAGTAATGACTATGTAGATTTATTGCATTTTATGAATATGTATCTTTATTGAGTGCTAAGTTACTCAGTCGAGCCCAATTCTTTGTGACCCTATGAACTATAACCCACCAGGCTCCTTGGTCCATGAGATTTCCTAAGCAAGAATACTGGGGTGGGTTGCTATTTCTTCTCCAAGGGATCTTCCCAACCCAGGGATGGAACCTGAATCTCTCACATCCCCTGCATTGGCAGGCAGGTTCTTTACCATTAGTGCCACCTGGGAAGCCTTTAAATTGATGATAGTTTTTTTTGTGTGTGTGTAAGGATAATATAGCTGTATGAGAGCTGCAAATCCCATTACATGCATAGCTTTGGAAAATAGCTGGCTTCCTTGAGCTCAGTAAACTTTTACAGCAGAAGCTGAAAAATTCTTCCTCTGTCAAAATTGTCTCATATGTTAAGTATCTGCTACATAATGCTATTATAGTATGTAACTAAGAAATCTATTTCCTACATAATATTTAAAGAATTTTTGCTTACAGTTTGCATTGTCTGAAATATGAATTATAATAGTTAAGGGGTTTCTTGTGTGTGAGACATCATATTGATAAATCCTTACCACTGAGTAAGAGTCAGCACTTTATAGAGCTTGAATTTATAAAGCATATGAAATTATAGTACCCAAATTCCCAAGAAATCACCATTTTAATTATTTGAGCTCACCCACTGAAGGAAAAATGTATTAGCTTTTTAAATTAAAAAGTAAGACACTATTGAAGTAAAATAGTGTTAAATAAGTTCTCAAACAATACAGAATCTGCAAAATTCAGGTTGTTTAATTTATAAAGCTATGAAAGTTGGAAGAAAGGATGGGAGAAACATAGATTTCCTCAAATAGAGCAAGATCTGGAAATTAATGGTACATTTCAGTGTGTGTGTGATTCTAAGAGACATAGTATCACACTTTCAAATGGAAATAACAGACTACCTTGCATTTGTACAGAATACTGTACAGAGGAATTAAATAATTTATCTGATGAGCAAATAAGCACTAGAACCAAGTTTATGTTTTCAATCGAAATTTCCAGTCTCGTATATAATATTAGCTCCAGATTTAAAGGAATTTCTCATTGGTACATTTTTAATCTCTGGATATATTATTTGGATTTGCACTTTCTGCTGAATTCTGGAATTTACTATGCTTGATATCACAAATAATCTTAGTAATTGTCTTATATGACTGAACTTGTGACCTCCTTTCATTATTTTACTGTGGAGAAAGTATTACAGTCATATTTAATTTAATAAAATATCATTCATTTACTTTTTCCTGGATATGACATTTTGAAAAGTGATAAAGCAAAGTTTAATTCAACACACAAAAAAATGGCGACTGGAAAAAAAAAATCTTCACATCCTTTGACATCAATTGGTCTTGAAAATTAAAATTGCTTTTTTTGCAAAGAATACAAGAAGCTTCCTAGATAGTGTGATAAAGTAGCTGTGTAATTTGGGTCTCACATTTCCATTTCATTTATTTGATCTCACTATTGCTATACAGTTAAGGCTCAAAAAATTCAAATTTGCAACCACTCAATTCTTGCTATTTTCAGCCTTATGTCCTGTTACAGTATTTTCAAGCTTATAAGTGGGTTTTGATAAGTCATTTGTTTAAAAAAAAAATGATTTTTAGGACTTCCCTGGTGATCCAGTGGTTAAGAATCTGCTTTGCAATGCAATTTAATCTCTGGTATGGGAGATCCCACATGCCTTGGGGCAACTGAGCCCATGAGTCACAACTAATGAGCCTCTGTGTTGCAACAACTGAAGCCCACGTGCCCTAGAGTCTGTGCACTGCAACAGGAGAAACCACGGCAATGAGAAACCCATCCACCATAACTAGAGAACAGTTCCCATTTGATGCACCTAGAGAAAGCCTGCACATAGCAATGAAGATCCAGTGCAGCCAGAAATAAATATAAACAAAGACATGTAAGCCTAATAAAGGCTTGCATATACTGGATTGAATACCTCCCTCAGGATCATAAGGCAACTGCCTTACATGGTTGTAAAGCAGATTTGTATAATAATTGTGGTTGTAAGATGTTTAAGAGAGAGTTTGAAAAACATCTCAAACTCTTTATCATGATGCATGTAGCTCCTCAGCAACTTGGCACTGATTCCTCTCCCTTCTTAACCCCTCTGCCTTCAGCTTCTCTATTTCAGTCTTTAGTTTTTTTCCAAACTGCCCATAGTATC
Organism: Tragulus kanchil; assembly: GCA_022376925.1. Classification (NCBI taxonomy): domain Eukaryota; kingdom Metazoa; phylum Chordata; class Mammalia; order Artiodactyla; family Tragulidae; genus Tragulus; species Tragulus kanchil. The sequence continues at coordinate 150,234,235 of JAIOJX010000004.1, forward strand.
TTGGCATGATACTGCCTCTACCACATGATGTGTTAGCCTTTTATTAACTTGTCAGATCAAATTGTATTTCCCTGTCCCCAACCTGACCCTGGGTTACATGAAAGTGACTGCCACAAAGTAAGAGCCTATTATTTAGAAACCAAGTGGTGTCATAAGAAGACTACAAGTAAAATTGTATCAGGCATATGTATACTTGTGGCCTATTCACATGGATGTTTGGCGGTAAACAACAGAACTCTGTAAAACTATTATCCTTCAATAATTTTTTTTAATTATAAAAAAAGCACGTGCCAGAGACCATCATATGAAAAAATTACTTGGATGAGTTGGTGGAAGAGAAGAAGAGTCGGAAAATCAGAATAAATACATAGGCAGTGATGCTTGAGTAATATCTCAACAGATAGTTAGAACACTGATGGAATAAAGTGCTAGACATAGGGAAAAGTTATCAGGAAATTATGTGTAAAAGAGAAGAATTACCCTTCTCTGGCTAGAACATCAGGAAGAAAGCAGAAGGGGCAAAAGGTTGATACCACACTCTAGAATATCCTGTATTCTGGACATTAAGAATTAACATTTTGTTTTGAACAATCATTGGATTAAAGAACTGTATTTCAGGAAAATTATCTTTGTAGAATTTTACAAAATGTAAAAATAAAAACTAGGAAAAATGCGTGCCCTAGAGTCTGTGCACTGCAACAGGAGAAACCACGGCAATGAGAAACCCATCCACCATAACTAGAGAACAGTTCCCATTTGATGCACCTAGAGAAAGCCTGCACATAGCAATGAAGATCCAGTGCAGCCAGAAATAAATATAAACAAAGACATGTAAGCCTAATAAAGGCTTGCATATACTGGATTGAATACCTCCCTCAGGATCATAAGGCAACTGCCTTACATGGTTGTAAAGCAGATTTGTATAATAATTGTGGTTGTAAGATGTTTAAGAGAGAGTTTGAAAAACATCTCAAACTCTTTATCATGATGCATGTAGCTCCTCAGCAACTTGGCACTGATTCCTCTCCCTTCTTAACCCCTCTGCCTTCAGCTTCTCTATTTCAGTCTTTAGTTTTTTTCCAAACTGCCCATAGTATCTTGGCATGATACTGCCTCTACCACATGATGTGTTAGCCTTTTATTAACTTGTCAGATCAAATTGTATTTCCCTGTCCCCAACCTGACCCTGGGTTACATGAAAGTGACTGCCACAAAGTAAGAGCCTATTATTTAGAAACCAAGTGGTGTCATAAGAAGACTACAAGTAAAATTGTATCAGGCATATGTATACTTGTGGCCTATTCACATGGATGTTTGGCGGTAAACAACAGAACTCTGTAAAACTATTATCCTTCAATAATTTTTTTTAATTATAAAAAAAGCACGTGCCAGAGACCATCATATGAAAAAATTACTTGGATGAGTTGGTGGAAGAGAAGAAGAGTCGGAAAATCAGAATAAATACATAGGCAGTGATGCTTGAGTAATATCTCAACAGATAGTTAGAACACTGATGGAATAAAGTGCTAGACATAGGGAAAAGTTATCAGGAAATTATGTGTAAAAGAGAAGAATTACCCTTCTCTGGCTAGAACATCAGGAAGAAAGCAGAAGGGGGCAAAAAGGTTGATACCACACTCTAGAATATCCTGTATTCTGGACATTAAGAATTAACATTTTGTTTTGAACAATCATTGGATTAAAGAACTGTATTTCAGGAAAATTATCTTTGTAGAATTTTACAAAATGTAGTATAAGGAAAAAAGTCAAAATACTAGAGACAATCTCCTACATACATGGTGTGATACAACTTTTTGACTTTATGATGGTTCAAATATATGCATTCAGTAGAAATCTTGAATTTTGATCTTTCCTGGATTAATGATATATAATATGATATTCTCTTGTGATGCTGGGCAATGGTCATAAGCTGGAGTTCCCAGTCAGCCACAGGATCATGAGAATAAGCTACCAATACATGTACAACCAATCTGTACCCAAACATAGTGTTTTTCACCTTTAGCATAGTGTTCAATAAGTTACGTGAAATATCCAATACTTCTATCATAAAATAGACTTGATGTTAGATCATTTTGTCCAATGGTAAGCTAATGCAAGTCTTCTGAACATGTTTATGGTAAACTAGGCTAAACTATGATGTTCAATAGGTTAGGTGTATTCATGCATTTTGATTTATAATATTTTCAACTTATAGTGGGTTTATCAAGAGGTAAAACCCATTGTAGATCAAGGAAGATCTGTATTAACAATGCCCAGGGGGGATTTGTTACCTGTCCTAAGAAGGTAATAGTTTATTGGATTGTACTTTTTGGTGATCATATGCCATGCACAAAAAGAAGGTTGAAAGAAGCTAGAAAAAAAGAAAAATATATAAAAAAAGGTAGGATTGCATTTGATTCTGTTTTCACTTTGTAAATTTTGTTTCCTTAACCTCTCTAAGCTTTAGTTTTACTAACTTGAGAAATTAGCACCATTCTGCCTACAACATATGCTTCTTGAGATTACATAAGAAAAATAAGTGAAAATGAAAGTATTAGTAGCATCTGACCCTTTGCAGCTCCATCAACTGTAGTCACCAGGCTCCTCTATCTATGGGGATCTCCAAGCAAGAATACTGAATTGGGTCGGGGATCTTCCTGATGCAAGGTCTACTGCACTTTAGCCAGATTCTTTACTATCTGAGTCACCAGGGAGATTGAAATTCACACACACACAGAGACACAAAATTAATTGTTTTTGTCACATTGGTTTAATGAAGTACAAAGTCCTTCTGAACATATGGAATCCAGGAACCAGTTCTTATTTAAATGCATGGCATTATGCAAAAATATATAGTTAATAAATCCAGCTTAATATCTATGCACATGGAAAGAAACAAAAGGAAACTCTATAGCTGAAATTTTTAAAAATATTTTTGACATTACAAATTTATACAGCAAACAATAATTATATTCACTTGAACACTGCCTTATTGTCCTGTACTGAATTTTCGTTTTAAAAATACATGTTTATCTGATCAAAAAGATGAGCACTTTGAAGCAATCTGGCAGATACATCAGAAAATAACTTGGAACAAAAAAGTTTAATTTGTCCTTAGATAATTCTATTTCCAATGAAAATAATATGAATGACACATTGCCTAGAAGTGAGATTGCCTAAAGAAAAAAAAATTTTTTTTAAAGATTTATTTATTTATTTATTTTGGGCGGGGGTCGGGTTGGGGAGGGAGGGGAGCAGGCGGGCCACTTCTATTGGTCTTTCATTTCTCTATTTTCATCCATCTTTGTTCTTTGGCTCCTGTGGGCCTCCCATCGCGGTGGCGTCTGTCGTTGCAGAGCGCCGGCTCTGGGCGCATGCACTCCAGAGCTCTGGCTCAGTAATTGGACACATAAGTCCAGCCGCTCCGCGGCACGTGGGATCTTCCCAGGCCAGGGATTGAACCGGCGCCCCTTGCACTGCAAGGCGGTGTCCTTACCCACTGGACCACCAGGGGAAGCCCTAAAGAAAATATTTAAGAAAGGCAAATCTCTTCTCCAACTAAATGTTCTGTGACTGTAAAAATCTGAACTCAGTGCCTATAATGTTTAATGGAATCCTAAAACACCATTAACCTTCTGAAACCAGAAATAGTGAACACTTATACTCAAGAGTGAGTTGTAAAACTATTACGGAAAATCAAATATAAAAAGAAAAAAGAGCTCAAAATAGTGTTCATAGTTCATGACTTTCTCCTAATATTTACTGTAAAACGTAATTGATTCCTCAGTATAATTTTATCTCAAAATAGATATTTATACTTATTGCAAACAAATAACACTGATAATTTCAGTATAATTTCTATGGTAGGGATATTGTCATTTTTCATAAGATATATTCACTTACTTATCCAGTACATAACATAGGGTATATACATCCAGCTAAATGTTGTTCTGGGCTGTAGTTATATATGCCCCTAACCACAGAAAGTTTGGGGGTTTCCTGGTGGCTCAGTGATAAAGAATCTGCCTGCAATACAGGAGATGCAGGAAATGCAGCTTGATCCCTAGGAGTATCAGCCCATGGAGGAGGACACAGCAACCCACTTGAGTATTCTTGCCTGGAGCATCGCATGGACAGAGGAGTCTGGAGGGATACATTCAAAGGGTATTCAAAGAGTTGAAAATGACTGAAGCAATTGAGCACACACATCAGAATGTTTATATTCAAGTGGGGAAGATCACCCTCCCAACCCAGGGATTGAGCCCCTGTCTCTTACTGGTTATTTGCTACTAGTGCCACTTGGGAAGTTCTACCAGATGCAGTTACCAAAATGTCTCAGTTAGTTAATCCCAGGCATTGCTATGTACACGCTTTATGTTATAATTGTTATGCACCCCAAACATTTAATAAACAAAATATAGAAGACTAAGAATATCAGCAATTCTTTCTGCATGATTTTTAAAGTATTTTTAAGAATATATCCATTATTGAAAACCTAGATACATAGCCATGGAGTGGGAATAATGATCCAAATCCAAATAAAAATTATTCCGTATAAAGGAATAATCTATATAAGGTTTATACACCATAAATTCTCTAGAGAGAACCATATAAATGTCACAAATGCTAATATGAGTATTAAGTATGCATAAAAGATTTTGTCCTCGAGCACTCTACAAGATTGTTTAATTAAATGGTATTATGATATCTCATAGTAATTAAATAAAAATGAATAATTCCAGATTTAACCAGAATTCTTTTGTTAGAGAGCATAACAATGTAAAATAGTCTCGGAAACTGAAACCACCATGATTGCAGTCAAATTCTCCCCAATTTTCAAAGCTAGGAAGTGCTATGTGTTGTTTTCCAATGACCTCATGTCATCTTGTGTTTCAATAAATACTGCTGTGCTCTTCCTAACCATTTCTACCATCAAATAGCCATGTAGATTTGGTTGTGCAGGGAGAAGCAGATGAGAATTGAGTGTAAAGATGGAAGTTTTGACTGTGACTGGGTCAGATGAAGGAAAAAACGAAAGAAAAAAACCGTGAATTTCATTATAATGTAACATACTTCCAATGAACATGGATTTTCTGTAAATGCCTTTGGGAAAGCTAATACTTTATGTTTTCCCAATGCAAGAGGTATCTCAAAGCTTTTAACCGCATTCTGGCAGGGCAGAGGCACACACCACAACTGTAGTATGCTTTGGCAACCAAACTGTTGGAATCTTAGCCTAGCAACTTCCCAGTCGTGTGACCTTGGACAAGTTACTTAACCTCGTAATACCCAAATTTCCTCTTGAAGAGAAAGAGGCTGCGGTAGATTGCATTTCCAGTCTCCTTAATTCAATGCCTCTCTTTTTGGTCCCCTGTCCTCTAGAAAAACTATCCATTCCCAAGCTATTGAATTCCTCATGACCAGGCGACTTTTTCTGGCCAACAAAGTAAGCATGGAAATGGCAGGAGTATAACTTTCAAACTGAAGAATCAGAGGAACAGCACGATGTTTACACGGACTCTGTGCTTCTGCCACAAGGTCTAACTATGTCCCCAGATACCATGGAGTAGAGCCTCAGCAAGTCCCCCTTGGATACAGAGTAGAAAAGAGGAACTTGTATTCATCAAGTCACTGGGCTATTCTAGTTGTTTGTTAAGGCAACTTAATCTCACCCATCCTGATTGATGAAGGATATTTAATGGTGCCACAAAGATCAAATTAGATTGGTCAAGGAAAAAATTTAGAGATACTCCTGATATGATAAAAACTCAGTTCATGGTAGGAAGTCTTAAGGTGATAGTATGCATATAAATTACATGAATAAATCCTTAAAATTTTAAAAATTCTGTTCTGGTATCTTTTAAAATTTTTTTAAAATTAATTTATTCTGGGTTGTGCTGAGTCTTCACTGTTTGTGTGAGTTTTCTCTAGTTGCAGTTAGCAGGGGCTTCTCATTTGGTGGCTTTTCCTGTGGAGCATAGGCTCTAGGCATGCAGGCTTCAGTTGCTGCAGCTTTAAGGTTCTGGAGTGCTGGCTCAGTAGTTGTGGCATATGGGCTTAATTGCTGTCATGCATTCCAGACAAGGAAACAAACCCATTTCCCCTGCATTTGCAAACAGACTCTAAACTACTAGACCACCAGGAAGTCTCAAGAATTTTAAGAATTTGTGTTAAAGACACAAATGTATTTGTGTCTATATATTATGATGTCCACTTTCTCTAATTCATTTATTATCTCTAATAATTATTGAATATTTTTATGTAAAATATTAATTTATCTATCTTCTTTTTTTACCCTTTCCAGCATTTATTATTTATAGACTTTTTGATGATGGCCATTCTGACTGGTGGGCCATATCTCATTGTAGTTTTGATTTGCCTTTCTCTAACAATGAGTGATGTTGATCATTTTTTTCGTGTGTTTGTTGGCCATCTGTATGTCTTCTTTCGAGAGATGTCTGTTTAGGTCTTTTTTCCAGTTTTTGATTGGGTAGTTTGTTTTCTTGGTGTTGAGTTGTCTGTATATTTTGGACATCTATTTTTTTGGTTAGAAAATTAAAATCTATGCCCTTGCCTAGTATATAGAAGAGAGATAAGAGTACCTACTTTGTAAGGCTGTTTGAAGATGAAATGCATTAACATATGTAAGCACTTAGAACAGTGACTGACAGTTAGTTAGTCCCAGGTTGCTCATTGCTAAAGAATCCACCTGCCGATGCAGATGCAGGAGATGCAGGTTCAATCCCTGAGTTGGGAAAATCCCCTGGGGTAGCAAATGGTGATCCACTCCAGTATTCTTGCCTGAGAAATCCCATGGACAGAGGATCCCAGAGCTGTAGTCCATGGAGTTGTAAAGAATTGGACATGACCAAGGACAGCACAACAAAAATTACATGAATAAATCCTTAAAATTTTAAAAATTCTGTTCTGGTATCTTTTAAAATTTTTTTAAAATTAATTTATTCTGGGTTGTGCTGAGTCTTCACTGTTTGTGTGAGCTTTCTCTAGTTGCAGTTAGCACGGGCTTCTCATTTGGTGGCTTTTCCTGTGGAGCATAGGCTCTAGGCATGCAGGCTTCAGTTGCTGCAGCTTTAAGGTTCTGGAGTGCTGGCTCAGTAGTTGTGGCATATGGGCTTAATTGCTGTCATGCATTCCAGACAAGGAAACAAACCCATTTCCCCTGCATTTGCAAACAGACTCTAAACTACTAGACCACCAGGAAGTCTCAAGAATTTTAAGAATTTGTGTTAAAGACACAAATGTATTTGTGTCTATATATTATGATGTCCACTTTCTCTAATTCATTTATTATCTCTAATAATTATTGAATATTTTTATGTAAAATATTAATTTATCTATCTTCTTTTTTTACCCTTTCCAGCATTTATTATTTATAGACTTTTTGATGATGGCCATTCTGACTGGTGGGCCATATCTCATTGTAGTTTTGATTTGCCTTTCTCTAACAATGAGTGATGTTGATCATTTTTTTCGTGTGTTTGTTGGCCATCTGTATGTCTTCTTTCGAGAGATGTCTGTTTAGGTCTTTTTTCCAGTTTTTGATTGGGTAGTTTGTTTTCTTGGTGTTGAGTTGTCTGTATATTTTGGACATCTATTTTTTTGGTTAGAAAATTAAAATCTATGCCCTTGCCTAGTATATAGAAGAGAGATAAGAGTACCTACTTTGTAAGGCTGTTTGAAGATGAAATGCATTAACATATGTAAGCACTTAGAACAGTGACTGACAGTTAGTTAGTCCCAGGTTGCTCATTGCTAAAGAATCCACCTGCCGATGCAGATGCAGGAGATGCAGGTTCAATCCCTGAGTTGGGAAAATCCCCTGGGGTAGCAAATGGTGATCCACTCCAGTATTCTTGCCTGAGAAATCCCATGGACAGAGGATCCCAGAGAGCTGTAGTCCATGGAGTTGTAAAGAATTGGACATGACCAAGGACAGCACAACAAAAATATACAGTCATTATTGTTATTTTAATTATTATTAATGATTAATACCCTATGTTTTTCTAAAATATTTCCTTGTAAATTATTATCAGCAGTATTCTCTGTAGAACGCAATTTCCTAGTATTACAAAGAAGAAACAGTTTCCTTTTATGCAATTAATTGAGGCATTATTTTTCTATTTATTTAAAAAATAAATGAGTGTTTATTCTGATTCTATTATCTAATTACTTCAGTGGGAGAATGGAGGGATATTATTTAATGTTAAAACTGGTCATAAAAGATATGGAGCAATAAACTGTTGCAAATAATGGTTAATGAGAATTAGTGTTGAAAGAGCTAGAGAAAATGAAAATTATATCAGGCCCAATGTAAGTCTCCTATTTCCATTTTTGTTTAGTTATTTTTACTTTGTCCTTTAAAATCACTTTGTAGATAAATGTGATAAATAAACCATTTTATTTGCACTATTAGTGTTAGCCACTCAGTTGTACCAGACTCTTTGTGACCTGATGAGTTATAGCCTGGCCAGGTTTCTCAGTCCATGGAATTCTCCATGGAAGAATTCTGCAGTGAGTGGTCAGTCCCTTCTCCAGGGGACTTCCTTCCCTGCATCAAACCCTGCATTGCTGGAAGACTCTTAACTGTCTTAGTCACCAGGGAAACCCAATATTCCTCATCAAATTTAGTCTAGTCTTGAATGGACAACACAGCATTTCCTCCTGTCTTCTTCTTGGGAAGATGTGCTATCTTCGTTTCTATCAGAAGGTTGAAAGGGCAACTACCTTCCAATGACATTTCCACCAGTGTCATCTATTTTTTGGTTAGAAAATTAAAATCTATGCCCTTGCCTAGTATATAGAAGAGAGATAAGAGTACCTACTTTGTAAGGCTGTTTGAAGATGAAATGCATTAACATATGTAAGCACTTAGAACAGTGACTGACAGTTAGTTAGTCCCAGGTTGCTCATTGCTAAAGAATCCACCTGCCGATGCAGATGCAGGAGATGCAGGTTCAATCCCTGAGTTGGGAAAATCCCCTGGGGTAGCAAATGGTGATCCACTCCAGTATTCTTGCCTGAGAAATCCCATGGACAGAGGATCCCAGAGAGCTGTAGTCCATGGAGTTGTAAAGAATTGGACATGACCAAGGACAGCACAACAAAAATATACAGTCATTATTGTTATTTTAATTATTATTAATGATTAATACCCTATGTTTTTCTAAAATATTTCCTTGTAAATTATTATCAGCAGTATTCTCTGTAGAACGCAATTTCCTAGTATTACAAAGAAGAAACAGTTTCCTTTTATGCAATTAATTGAGGCATTATTTTTCTATTTATTTAAAAAATAAATGAGTGTTTATTCTGATTCTATTATCTAATTACTTCAGTGGGAGAATGGAGGGATATTATTTAATGTTAAAACTGGTCATAAAAGATATGGAGCAATAAACTGTTGCAAATAATGGTTAATGAGAATTAGTGTTGAAAGAGCTAGAGAAAATGAAAATTATATCAGGCCCAATGTAAGTCTCCTATTTCCATTTTTGTTTAGTTATTTTTACTTTGTCCTTTAAAATCACTTTGTAGATAAATGTGATAAATAAACCATTTTATTTGCACTATTAGTGTTAGCCACTCAGTTGTACCAGACTCTTTGTGACCTGATGAGTTATAGCCTGGCCAGGTTTCTCAGTCCATGGAATTCTCCATGGAAGAATTCTGCAGTGAGTGGTCAGTCCCTTCTCCAGGGGACTTCCTTCCCTGCATCAAACCCTGCATTGCTGGAAGACTCTTAACTGTCTTAGTCACCAGGGAAACCCAATATTCCTCATCAAATTTAGTCTAGTCTTGAATGGACAACACAGCATTTCCTCCTGTCTTCTTCTTGGGAAGATGTGCTATCTTCGTTTCTATCAGAAGGTTGAAAGGGCAACTACCTTCCAATGACATTTCCACCAGTGTCACCTCAAGTTTATTTCCTTCTCTCTCAGGGTTCAAATAAGGATAAGGTTTTGGAATTACATGTAATTATAAACATAGTGATTTTGAAAGAGAAGTACAGGCTATTACTGGATTCTTTGCTAATTTATTTTATCTAATATAGGAGATTTAAAAAGTTAACTGTTGAAATGTGCTCTTCACCGTTGAAAATAAGTAGAAAACTAATAGTCTGTGAGGTTTTTTTTCAACTATGTTCATCAGGGATATTGGTCTGTAATTTTCTTTTTTGTGATTTATTTTGTCTAGTTTGAGTACTAGGGGGATACTTACCTTGTCAATTTAATTATTTTGTGGAGAAAGGGAATAGATTGAGAAAGATAGCCATTCACTCTTCTTTATATGTTTTATAGAATTCACCAGTGAAACTATCTCATTTTGAACTTTTATTTTTTGGGAGGTTTCTTTCCATTTTTTTTTTTATTTTCCTTTTTTTACTGATTCAGTTTATTACTGGTAGTTGATCTGTTTAGATTTTCTATTTTTTTCTTGATTTAGTCTTTAGAGATTGTTCATTTTTAGGAATATACCTATTTTAGATTGTCCATTTTATTGGCATATAATTGCTTGTAATATAATTGCTTGTAATAATCTTTTAACTTTTATATTTCTGAGGTGACAGCTGTAACTTCCAATTTCATTTCTGATTTTATTTATTTGAGCTCTCTCTCTTTTTTTTTTTTCTTGATTAATCTGGCTAAAGGTCTATTCAATCTTTCCCATCATGGTCCTCTCCAATGAGTCAGCTTTTAGCTTTTGCTTGCCTGTGAAACTATCTTTCCTTGAAATCTAATTGATAACATTACTGTGTAAACATTTTTGGTTGTAGGGTTTTTTTTTTCTTTCATTGTTTTGAAAATATCATGCCACTCGCTTCTAGCATGCAAAATTTCTGCTGAAAAATCAGCTGATTGTTTTGTGGGAGCTCCCTTCTACTTGATTGGTTGCTTTCTCTTCTTTTAAAGCTCTTCCTTTATCTTTTTTTTTTTTTTTTTTCATTTTAATTATAGTGTGTCTTGCTGTGGTACTCTTCAGGGTGGTCCTGCTTGGGACTCTGTGCTTCCTGGACATGGATATCTGTTTCTTTTTCCAGATTATGGTAGTTTTCAGCTATTTTGTCTTCAGATATGTTCTCTAGCCATTTGTTTCTCACTTCTCTGAGACCCCTATAATGCAAATGTTAGTACACTTCATGTCTGAGAGGTCTCTCAGTTTGTCCTTATTTTTAAATTATTTTTTTCTTTTTTATCTTCAGCCTGTTTTCTACCATTCTGTCCTTTAGTTCACTGGTCAGTTACTCTGTATTATCTAATCTATTATTCATTGCTTCCAGTGTATTTTTTATTTCAGGTATTATATTCTTCAGGTCTGTTGGTTCTTCCTTACATGTTCTAATTCTTGGTAAAATTCTAAGTTCATTCATTCTTCTCCTCCAAAGTTCACTGAACTCTTCATTTTAATTACCTTTTTATTAATCAGAAAATCACCTCCACTTTATATAATTCTTTTTCTGACGTTTTGTCATATTCCTTCCTATGGAACATATCGCTGTCCCTTCATTTTGCATAATTCACTGTGATTATTTCTATGTATTAGATAGGTTGGTTACATTTCCTGAACTTGGAGAAGCAGCCTTATCAAGGAGATGTCCTATGATGCCTAACAGCAAAACTCCTTCCTGATCAACAGAGATAGATATTCTAGGGTGCCCCTAGACTACTCTGGGAGCACAGGCCAAGTGGATCTTGGCCAAGCTGGTTGCTAGGCCTTGCCTACATGAAAACATGCTTCAGAATAGCCTGGATTTACTTAAGTCACTGTATATACTACACTTACACGCTATCATTTTTCTCTTTCTCTGTATTCTTAGCCATGAGCTCATTGAGGCTAAGATCTGTCTTCTTTATCTGTTAGAGTTAGCTTTCCTGAATCCAAAATGAATGTAACTGTGCCGTGTTCTCAGTATAACAAGTCTGTTCCTTTGACTTCATTTTACTTAACTGGGTACATACACAAAAGGAGCTGTTAGAAATTTCATTTGCACCTTGATGCCTTGCGAATACATCCTCTTCAACTTTGTCCATTTTGGTCAATTCATTTTTCCAATCCATTTATCTGCTCATCAGGAAAGATGAAAGTAATGGAAAAAGCATGCTCTGTTCAGAGACTAGTTAACAGCTGCTTCTACCTGACAGAACAAGAGCAGTTTTTCACAACTGGAGCCAAGCTGCTTATTTATTGATTGATGGCACAAACGGAAATTGTCTTCTTCCCTCCCACAAATAGGTTAGCTACTTCTACTCAATAGTTATGTTTTCTTTTTATCTTCAGCTTTTTTTTTTAGTTTTCTACCATTCTGTCCTTTAGTTCACTGGTCAGTTACTCTGTATTATCTAATCTATTATTCATTGCTTCCAGTGTATTTTTTATTTCAGGTATTATATTCTTCAGGTCTGTTGGTTCTTCCTTACATGTTCTAATTCTTGGTAAAATTCTAAGTTCATTCATTCTTCTCCTCCAAAGTTCACTGAACTCTTCATTTTAATTACCTTTTTATTAATCAGAAAATCACCTCCACTTTATATAATTCTTTTTCTGACGTTTTGTCATATTCCTTCCTATGGAACATATCGCTGTCCCTTCATTTTGCATAATTCACTGTGATTATTTCTATGTATTAGATAGGTTGGTTACATTTCCTGAACTTGGAGAAGCAGCCTTATCAAGGAGATGTCCTATGATGCCTAACAGCAAAACTCCTTCCTGATCAACAGAGATAGATATTCTAGGGTGCCCCTAGACTACTCTGGGAGCACAGGCCAAGTGGATCTTGGCCAAGCTGGTTGCTAGGCCTTGCCTACATGAAAACATGCTTCAGAATAGCCTGGATTTACTTAAGTCACTGTATATACTACACTTACACGCTATCATTTTTCTCTTTCTCTGTATTCTTAGCCATGAGCTCATTGAGGCTAAGATCTGTCTTCTTTATCTGTTAGAGTTAGCTTTCCTGAATCCAAAATGAATGTAACTGTGCCGTGTTCTCAGTATAACAAGTCTGTTCCTTTGACTTCATTTTACTTAACTGGGTACATACACAAAAGGAGCTGTTAGAAATTTCATTTGCACCTTGATGCCTTGCGAATACATCCTCTTCAACTTTGTCCATTTTGGTCAATTCATTTTTCCAATCCATTTATCTGCTCATCAGGAAAGATGAAAGTAATGGAAAAAGCATGCTCTGTTCAGAGACTAGTTAACAGCTGCTTCTACCTGACAGAACAAGAGCAGTTTTTCACAACTGGAGCCAAGCTGCTTATTTATTGATTGATGGCACAAACGGAAATTGTCTTCTTCCCTCCCACAAATAGGTTAGCTACACTTCTACAAAGAGCAATTTCAAGACCTCTGCCTGAATACTTCACAGAAAGTTAATCATGGCTAATCAATAAAACGTGACTTCATGTCACCACTGAATGTCCTCATTTCCATTTTTGTTCAACTGAAGTGATTTAGCATGTTGTGAAGTTATTACAGCATCAAATGAACTTAAAGTAAGAAGATATCATATACTATGTTACTGGGCTTACAATAAAACAGTTATTCTGTTCAGTTTTTATTTAAATCCAAGAATCCAGAAGATTAAACTAAGAGTTTTGAACCAAAACCTTAAAAAAATAGAACATATCCAACCTTATATAATTAACGTAATTTCTGAATATTACTATTTCTTCTTCTAAGAAAAAATGTATAATTTGTACAGGCATTTTTGTCCTAGAGGTATCAAATTTTAATTAAATAATTTAATAACATTGCTGGAACAGAACCATTCTCAGTTAGTACGAGTTTATCCAGTCAAATTTGTAACTAAGTCCAACTCTATCTACTTCATTGCTTAATAACCTCAGAATGAAAACACTGGGTAAACAAAAAGACCATCTTTATATCCATACTAGTAATTTGTCTTTATTCTATTTTCTTGAAGCCAGAGAAATTCCTTTAAACATGGACTGAGAGTATGCTTGCTTGAGTAGATGGCCATAGAGAGGAAGTTAATGAAGGAAAGACACTTTTCTCCATTCACCAGTTTTTTCCTTCCTTCCTTCTCTCCATTTCAAAATAATAGTAATATCAGAGTCCAAGGAACCATAGTTAAAGAGTATATGAATTTTTAGCACTGAGTTAAACATGCTTATTTTTTCCCAGATGATGTACTAAATCAAAATATATATTGTTTACATCTTACTGTTATATTGTAATATCTTATAATATAACAATATATATATTGTAACAACTTATTGTTATATTGTTATCATCTGTGGTCTTGTCCACAGAGCAAGTGTTACTTGAAAAACTTTGACTATTTTTATTAATATTTATTCTTTATCAATGTTTTTCATCATTTGCATCATATGTCCTCTGTAAGTATAATATATATTATAAAATGGCAAGTGTTTTTGTAGGACTTTGATAAATATTTGTTGAATAAATATTTTGATACAAATCATCTATAATTTTATTTATTGTCTGAATAGAATTTATTGCCAAGAGAAGCAAAAACTTTAAGAATATCTTTATTAGAGTTGCATGATCTAGTCATCCACTTAGGTAAATATTTGCATTCTTGGCATAAAGTTTTGCCTGAATTTCTACATTAAATTGACCAAATAGCTGGACCAGTGTGCCCAATTACAAGCCAGCACTCTGGAGAGCATGTGCCCAGAGCCGGTGCTCTGCAACGAGAGAGGCCACTGCAATGGGAGGCCCACACAGGCCAAAGAATTAAGAAGAATGAAAATAAATAAATAAAGGACCAAAAGAAGAGGCCAAAATTTAAAAATAAATAAGTAAATAAATAAACCACAATTTAAAAAAGAAAATGACCAAATGTTCATGCTTTTAAATAATTAGTACCTTTAAAAATAATGATCGGGCTTCCCTGGTGGCCCAGTGGGTAAGGACACTGCCTTGCAGTGCAAGGGGCACTGGTTCAATCCCTGGCCTGGGAAGATCCCATGTGCCGTGGAGCAGCTGGACTGATGTGTCCAACTACTGAGCCGGAGCTCTGGAGCGCATGCGCCCAGGGTTGGTGCTCTGCAGCGGCAGAGGCCACTGCGATGCGAGGGCCACACAGGCCAAAGAACAAAGATGGAAACAAATGAAAGACCAATAGAAGTGGCCAAAAAACAAAATAATAATAATGATCTCTATGCCATTATTTATTCCTTTCTCTAACCAGAGTCAAACAATAACTATATGCTTATAATTCCAGGTATATAAATATATATTTGCTTCATGCTTTTATTTAGTCTATCTAATTGGGTTTATTTATCTTATATGAGGGCATTTTAGGCAATTAAACAGTTTGATCTGTTCTCAGATTGGTAGATGTATGTGATCCTAATCCTTAGAAATAGCTTTAGACAAAAGTAAAGTTATAACTATGAATACTGATTGCATTCTTATTATTTTATGTTTTTCATCATTTGCATCATATGTCCTCTGTAAGTATAATATATATTATAAAATGGCAAGTGTTTTTGTAGGACTTTGATAAATATTTGTTGAATAAATATTTTGATACAAATCATCTATAATTTTATTTATTGTCTGAATAGAATTTATTGCCAAGAGAAGCAAAAACTTTAAGAATATCTTTATTAGAGTTGCATGATCTAGTCATCCACTTAGGTAAATATTTGCATTCTTGGCATAAAGTTTTGCCTGAATTTCTACATTAAATTGACCAAATAGCTGGACCAGTGTGCCCAATTACAAGCCAGCACTCTGGAGAGCATGTGCCCAGAGCCGGTGCTCTGCAACGAGAGAGGCCACTGCAATGGGAGGCCCACACAGGCCAAAGAATTAAGAAGAATGAAAATAAATAAATAAAGGACCAAAAGAAGAGGCCAAAATTTAAAAATAAATAAGTAAATAAATAAACCACAATTTAAAAAAGAAAATGACCAAATGTTCATGCTTTTAAATAATTAGTACCTTTAAAAATAATGATCGGGCTTCCCTGGTGGCCCAGTGGGTAAGGACACTGCCTTGCAGTGCAAGGGGCACTGGTTCAATCCCTGGCCTGGGAAGATCCCATGTGCCGTGGAGCAGCTGGACTGATGTGTCCAACTACTGAGCCGGAGCTCTGGAGCCCATGTGCCCAGGGTTGGTGCTCTGCAGCGGCAGAGGCCACTGCGATGCGAGGGCCACACAGGCCAAAGAACAAAGATGGAAACAAATGAAAGACCAATAGAAGTGGCCAAAAAACAAAATAATAATAATGATCTCTATGCCATTATTTATTCCTTTCTCTAACCAGAGTCAAACAATAACTATATGCTTATAATTCCAGGTATATAAATATATATTTGCTTCATGCTTTTATTTAGTCTATCTAATTGGGTTTATTTATCTTATATGAGGGCATTTTAGGCAATTAAACAGTTTGATCTGTTCTCAGATTGGTAGATGTATGTGATCCTAATCCTTAGAAATAGCTTTAGACAAAAGTAAAGTTATAACTATGTAATACTGATAATGTGAAAGTACTATGTTTACAATAAGTATTCTGAAAAAGTAAAATCTTTTTATGTCATTGTTTTACATCGATACAGATCAATTAATCATAAATATTTTGCTTCAAATTATTTTGATATTCTGTTGTTAGGTTTCTATCCGTTTAGGATGCTTATGCTCCTTGGGAAATTGAGCCCTTTATCGTTGTGCATTGCCTTTCTTAAACTCTGGTTAAGCTTTCTTGTTCTGAAATTGACTGTCTTAAATTAACTACTACAGTTTCTTTTGACTTTTGTTAACATGACATGCATTTTTCTATCCCATCTCCTTATTTTCAACCAATCTAAGTCTTTATTTTTAAAGTGGATTTCTTTCTTGTGTATATCATAATACACATTTTTATATTCATGTTGACAGTTTCAGCCTTTTAATTGCTGTATTTAGACCAATCATATGTTGAATGATTATTGACAGAGTTGGATAAATATATGCCATGTTTGTAACTGCTCTCTATTCATGCATTTTCTCTTCCACCTTTTTTTTTTTTTAATTTTATTTATTTATCTTTTTTGGGGGGGTGAGGTGGGGAGGGAGGGGGACAGGCGGGCCGCTTCTATCCGTCTTTCATTTCTCTATTTTCATCCATCTTTGTTCTTTGGCTCCTGTGGGCCTCCCATCGCGGCGACCTCTGTTGTCACAGAGCACCGGCTCAGGGCGCATGCGCTCCAGAGCTCCGGCTCGGTAATTGTGGACACATCAGTCCAGCCGCGCACGTGGGATCCTCCCAGGCCAGGGATCGAACCGGCGCCCCTTGCACTGCAAGGCGGTGTCCTTACCCACTGGACCACCAGGGGAAGGCCCACCTTTTTTTTATCTCTAGTTTTGACTGGCATTGTATATGATTCCATTTTATCTCCTCTCTTAGCATGTTAATTATACAACTTTTTAGAAAAATTTAAATGAATGTTATAGAGTTTCTAAGACACATTTCTAACTAACCTAACCTCAGCTTCAACTGACACTGTACTACTTCACCTGTAGGACAGGTACCTTACTTATAACACAGTATTCCTAATGTTTTCTCTCACCTCTTGTGACACTGCTTTCATTTATTTCACTTATCTATATGCTAAAATCACCTAATTTGTTGCTATAATCATTGCTTTAAACAAAGTTGTATTTTTCATTAATAAAGAATAGAATACATTTTTTGCCTGTGTTTATTTTTTTCTGATGTTCTTTTGGTGGGTATATCCAAATTGTATAAAATTTTCTTTCAGCCTCAAAAACTTTTCACATTTTTTGCAAGCATATCTATTAATAATGAAGTTCCTCAGTGTTTGTCTGAGAAAGTCTTTGTTTCTTTTTTGCTCTTGAAAGAGATTCATTAGACATATAATTCTAGGTTAGTGTTTGTGTTCTTTCAACACTTTAAATATTTTACTTTATTTTCGTCTTGCTTCCATAAAGCCAGGCCAGAAGTATTCTGTCTAGAAGTAATTCTTGTTCTTCTTCTATCAACGAGGTGATATTTTATTTGTCTTCAATCATATGTTGAATGATTATTGACAGAGTTGGATAAATATATGCCATGTTTGTAACTGCTCTCTATTCATGCATTTTCTCTTCCACCTTTTTTTTTTTTTAATTTTATTTATTTATCTTTTTTGGGGGGGTGAGGTGGGGAGGGAGGGGGATGGGCGGGCCGCTTCTATCCGTCTTTCATTTCTCTATTTTCATCCATCTTTGTTCTTTGGCTCCTGTGGGCCTCCCATCGCGGCGACCTCTGTTGTCACAGAGCACCGGCTCAGGGCGCATGCGCTCCAGAGCTCCGGCTCGGTAATTGTGGACACATCAGTCCAGCCGCGCACGTGGGATCCTCCCAGGCCAGGGATCGAACCGGCGCCCCTTGCACTGCAAGGCGGTGTCCTTACCCACTGGACCACCAGGGGAAGGCCCACCTTTTTTTTATCTCTAGTTTTGACTGGCATTGTATATGATTCCATTTTATCTCCTCTCTTAGCATGTTAATTATACAACTTTTTAGAAAATTTTAAATGAATGTTATAGAGTTTCTAAGACACATTTCTAACTAACCTAACCTCAGCTTCAACTGACACTGTACTACTTCACCTGTAGGACAGGTACCTTACTTATAACACAGTATTCCTAATGTTTTCTCTCACCTCTTGTGACACTGCTTTCATTTATTTCACTTATCTATATGCTAAAATCACCTAATTTGTTGCTATAATCATTGCTTTAAACAAAGTTGTATTTTTCATTAATAAAGAATAGAATACATTTTTTGCCTGTGTTTATTTTTTTCTGATGTTCTTTTGGTGGGTATATCCAAATTGTATAAAATTTTCTTTCAGCCTCAAAAACTTTTCACATTTTTTGCAAGCATATCTATTAATAATGAAGTTCCTCAGTGTTTGTCTGAGAAAGTCTTTGTTTCTTTTTTGCTCTTGAAAGAGATTCATTAGACATATAATTCTAGGTTAGTGTTTGTGTTCTTTCAACACTTTAAATATTTTACTTTATTTTCGTCTTGCTTCCATAAAGCCAGGCCAGAAGTATTCTGTCTAGAAGTAATTCTTGTTCTTCTTCTATCAACGAGGTGATATGTCCTTCTGAAGTCTTTCAAGATTTTCTCCTTGACTCCTTGATTTTGTTCAGTTTAAATGTGATATGCCCATGTGTAGGAGAATTTGGGATTTATGCTTTGGTATAGTGACTTAGTGAACATGAACTTGAGCAAACTCTGGAAGAGAGTAAAGGACAGAGAAACCTAGTATACTGTCATCCAGGGATTCACAGAGAGTCAGACAAGACTTTGCAACTGAACAGTAACAACATGGATTTTGGTATTTATCATTGTTAGACTTTTCTGAATTTCCTAGACTTGTCATTTTGTGTTTCCCATTAATTTTGGAAAGATTTTGGACATATTGCTACAAATATATCTTCTGTTGTATTTTATATTTTTCCTAATCCTAGCATTCTAATTGCATGATATATTACATTTGTTTTTATCAATCAATAGTTCTGTTGGAAGTTCGGTTCTGGTTCTGTTTGTTTTAGTCTTCTTTCCCTTTGTGTTTCAGGATGTGAAATGAAAATTGACCTACCTTCAAATTTACTGATACTTTTCTCAGCCATATCAAATTTACTGATGAACCCCTTGAAGGAATTCCTTATTTTTATTACAGTATTTTTTTTATAATTTCTAGTATTTCCATTTTCTAAAATTTCCAATAGCATTTTCCTTAGTTATCCATCTTTGTGCTTATGTTACCTACCTATTCTTGTATGTTGCTTATTTTTCCATTAAAATCTTTAGAAGAGCAATCATAGTTATTTTAAATTCTCCGTTAATAAATCCAACATCTGTGTCTTATCTGAATTTGACTCTGGCATTTGCTTTGTCTTTTCAGACTGCATTGTTTTCTTGTCTTTTGGCATGTCTTGTAATTTTTTGCTGCAAGTCAGATGTACTATATCAGGTAACAAGAACTGAGATAAATATAGTCTTTCCATGTGAGGATTTGCTTTATTCAGGAGTTGATCTTTGTTTAAGTTTGCTATAGCTTTAGGTAAGAAAGGATTCACATTCCTCTGAGGGTTGTTTCCTCCTCTGTTGGTCTTTGGGTTTCACTTAATATTCCTCCTTAGCAAGATTCTTTATCTTGCAGAACTTTTTTGTAGCTATAATCCTCCATAGTTGTTTACAGCCCTGTTGATGTAGAGGAAGGGATGATGGTAAACCATGTGTTGAGAAGAGAAAAGGGAATTCTATACTCTTCTGATAAAAATCTCAGTCTCTCAGTGAGACCTGTGTCTTAAGGCTTTGACCAAAAAAATTATTTTTCCAGTGACATAGCTTCTCCTCCTGCCCCCTACTCTTTTGGCAGGGGAGGAGGAGGGGTGGGTAACAACCTCCCAAATCTATTTTGTTGAACCTCTGATCCCATGACTGTTGCATTTTTTTTGGATGAAACAGGAAGTCAGTAGCAACTGAAGTGAAAATATTTTCCTTTCCCCGACTTTAAGGTGGCTTTAAGACTGTAAGGTGGCTCAGTGGGTAAAGAATTCACCTGCAATGCAGGAGACGTGGGTTCAATCCCCGGGTTCAGAAGATCCCCTGGAGGAGGGCATGACAGCCCACTGTAGCATTCTTACCTGGAGAATTCCACAGAGAGAAGAGCCTGGCAGGCTACAGTCCAGATGGAAGCAAATGAGCAGGCATGCATGCACAAAAATCCCTTTTTGTTTTAAGAGACTAGCCTTTTGTCATGGAGAAAGCTCTATGTGTATTTCACTGTGATTACACCTCTTCCTTTGCCAGCACCACAAAGTGATCTTCCTTGACCCGATTATTAGAATACTGTGGCCTTCCTGGAGGTAAAGCTCATAAAATGGGAGCCTCCAAGAGTTTCTCACTTTCGCATTAATCCACACTCGGTTTCCAACAATTGATCAAAATCACTATGTGCATGCATGTACTTACAAGTTTGTGAGTAGCTTCTGTCCCAGGTAAGCAGATCTCCTGTGTGCTTCTCTGAATGCACCTGTCTATCTGGATTTTCTGGTGTCAGTTTAGTCTGCATTCTCAGTTTTTAATGGATTTGAGAAAAAAGCACTGAGTTTCAGTCTCTGTAGCTTTTTCTTGTTAAAAGATGGAATAATGATCTAAGCTCTTTACATGTGAAAGCTGACAAACAAAAATTCCTGATGGTAAACGTTTAACAACATTTTCTTATTTTTCTATCCCAAGTTTTGATAAGTTGAGTCACCACACTGCTTTTTAAAAGATCCTAGTGAAATTACTGTTGTCATGCCATTAGATGAAACTATTGCTATCAAATTGGCACTTGCAAGAGTCAATGAAAGAAGATTTTCTCTAACTGGAGCATAAATGAAATGCATTTCTCAACAGTTTTACAGGAATAAAAGGAAGATTGTAAAACTAACTCTTGTCATTTTTATCAAATAAAAATTGATCTAGCCAAGCTTCAAGCTCAGGTAAAAATAATGTGTCAGTCTAACGTTAAGGTCTCCTCACATGTCCTAGACAGTCAGTCACTAGATCTTTAAATTAGGAAGAATTTGAGCGTTCATTTAGATCAATGGTCCCTAATCCAAGGTTTATGTGCTAAAATTAAAATTAAAATGATAGCCTGTAAACCTGATGCTTCAGTGAGCAGTTCTCCTTCAGACCAGCATCAGTGAGACACGTGCTCGGGCAAGCAAGCAATTCCGAGCTGCTTACAGAGGCTTGTATGCCATAACTGACTTATGTCATTATTTCTATTACGCCTTCAGGTGATATTTTCATTGATCCTCTTCTTTCTGTGAATTCAGGCAAACTTTCTTATCATAAACACACATCAAACCTGTATTCCACTTCTGTACTTTTGGTACATTGATTTTCTTGCATGCCTCATCCTCCTGCAACCCCGGTCACAAAAACAGAAATAAAAATGGAATGCCATGTTTAGGGACTCACTTGTGTAATGGACCTAGAAGAAGCACAAATATTATAGTACACACATTCAAACTTGTTATTGTCACAGAAAACATTTAACTACAGGTTCTTGACAATGTGTCAATCAACATAGTGATGCCAGTGGTCATAGGTGGTATCTTGAAGTCATGTTTGCTTCACTTAAGAATCCTTTTTCACTACTGTATAGCACATGGACCTCTGCTCAGTGTTGTGTGGCAGCCTGGCTAAAAGGAATTTGGGGAAGAATGGATACATGTATATATAATGGCTGAGTCCCTTCACTGTCCACCTGAAACTCTCACAATACTGTTAATCAACTACACCCCAATACAAAGTAAAAAGTTTAAAAAAAAGGAATTGGTAACGGCAGATAGTGAAGAACAGGGAAGCC